>JAJJWW010017530.1:0-413437 GCA_023531295.1 Papaver armeniacum
TTAATGGCTAGTCCACCCATGGAAAACATTTACTCGTTAGTCCAATTATTTACTCGTTAGTCCAATTATTTACTCGCTAGTCCAAAAACTTTGTGGAGATTATAAAGTGTGTTTTCTAAATGCCTAAAACACCCTTACAAATCTAATTAGTATCAAAACATGCAAATATTACTAGTAATATGTTACTACATACTAGTAGTATCAATATGGTCATACTACATATCAATATGTACTATATTAATAGTAAAAAAGAATATGTTACTCGTAAATTAAGTAACTACTCTACTATACTAGTAGTAACATGTGTACTAGTAATATACTAGTAGTAACTAATACTATACTAGTATACTAGTATACTAGTAGTAAACTAGTATACTAGTAGTAACTAATACTATACTAGTATACTAGTAAACTAGTATACTAGTAGTAACTAGTAATATTTTTTTTTTTGATGCAATAGTAACTAGTAATATACTAGTAGTAAACTAGTATACTAGTAGTACTAGTAGTAACTAGTACTATACTAATAACATATTAATATGTAATATCAATATATAACATATTACATACTAATATGACACTACATATTGATATGTAGTGTCAATATATAACATACTACATATTAATATGTAGTGTCAATATTAATATATAATATCAATATATAACATACTACATACTAATATGACACTACATATTAATATGTAGTGTCAATATATAACATACTACATATTAATATGTAGTGTCAATATTAATATATAATATCAATATATAACATACTACATACTAATATGACACTCAATATATAACATACTACATATTAATACTAGTATAACATACTACATATTAATACTAGTATATTAATATGTAGTGTCAATATATAACATACTACATATATGTTACTATACATACTACATATTAATACTAGTATACTAGTATTAATACTAGTATGTTACTACATACTACATTTGTTCTATATGTGTTACTACATATTTTACTACATACTACATATTAATACTAGTATACTACTAGTTACTAGTATACTACTAGTTACTAGTATACTAGTAAACTAGTATTAATACTAGTATATATATTTACTACATATTACATATGTTGCTACATATTACATATGTTATTAATAACATACATAGTATATTATATGTTAGGGTTAGTAGAGTAATTTTACTCTTTTCAAATCTTTTTTGGACTAGGGAGTAAATGTTGTTTCCCGCTGGACTAGCCACTAATCCGGGTCGGGTTTAGTGGACTAAACAGGAAATCTCTCTTAAATAAAATACTATATAAGTAACAAGGCCTAGAGGAGCATTAAAGAAACGCGGAGCATTAACACACATTTTCTAAATCAATCCCAAAATTTATTGTTCATGCAAGTGATACTAAGCTCAAGTTGAGCCTACTGGCAATCAACCTTATCGCTTCCGAGACTCATTAACGCACACATACCTATTGTCTACAAGATTGCATATCAGCTCGAGTTAGTTGATCGATCTATGACCATGCAGGCGTTGTAACTAAAGCCGCTTACTGAAAGCCAGGCACCAAATATTTCACCCACATCGAGTAAAAAGCACGGCGTTGCCCGAGTTTAGTCCTAGGACCTTTCCTAATTTCCTCGGTCTCTTCCGGAGCTTCCCCGGATGCAGCTACCTTAGGATGAACTTTAATTGCTGAAAACATGAGCTTAGATGAAGAAGATGAGTGTCTCAAAGATCATCTCGTCCGTCCAACTTCACCGGCTTGGTTATACAGCCCTGGTCAGGAGTTATTTGGTCAGTGCGGCGTCATGGTGATCACCATCCGTCACTCTACCACACCATGTGGTCGGTCAATGGAGGATTTGCTTGCGCAACTTCCAAACCATCACATGAAGTAGGCTGGACATGAGGCTATTTTGAGACGCTCAAACAACGATGCTTCATACATGCTGAGTATACTCGATGCCGTACCTGCATAGAATACACACGATACTTCACAAGTATCGACTTCCCGAATAACGCATTATTCAATTTAGCATTACATGCTACTTTTTGTGGGTCCCACGATCCACACATTCCAGGTACATCAATCATGTCACAAAACTGGGGATACATACGGGGTATTGGTCTCGCGGTTTATAGCAAACAGCGCACAACGCGCCGTCACAAGAACGTGTCAGAAGTCATGGACGGTTAAGTGATGATGGGAGAAGTGGGCAAGCCTGGTCGTGTGACACTAACACATTACTCCACTACTCCATCACTCCACTTTTTCCACTTCCCACGAGATACGAGGGTTAGGCTAAAAGACTTGTATAAATAGGTTCTCCATCCTATTTTTCAAAAAACAGAACAAGTCCAGACAACAGAGGCAAGTTGTGATACCATCGTATTCAAACACCGGAACTGATAGCTTACATCCTGCAAGCCAGTCCAGCTTTCTGATACAAGTCATACATAGCCAACACCTTCACAATCTCAACACCTTCTTCGCTTCCCTCCCTAAGATAAACCCCATCTACTTCACTTTGTGACCGAAACAAGTCTGGAACGGCCATTTCTTGGTTTAGGCCGGATTTGCACAGATTGATTTCTGATCCCAAGCACTCCGTGCAAAGTGCATTTGTTTAAGGTTTAGACTCATTTCTCATCCACACACCCCAAATTACCAAAACCGGCAGAAATAGTTTTCACCCATAAACAGTAACTTTCTGCAGCAATGATCTGCTCATGTCTAAAGATTGTATTGGGGTTAAGGGAAAGAAGGTGAAAAAAGAGAATGGCTGAAGGTGAAGATGAGGAGCACCATAAAGTTGCTCAGGAGAGGCGCATCGCAAGGAGTTTGAAATATATTGGAGGTTTGGAGAAGGGGGCAACTAATGAAGATTTCAAAGAAGTCGTTTGTACGGTAAGTAGGGTTGCTGAAGTATTGTTAATGATGAATCCCTAGACTAGGAAAAATAAAGGTTTTGCTTTCTTACATTTTGCCATTGTAGAACACACAAATCGAGCTGTGACAGAGATGAAGATCCCATTGGTAAGTAATGTTTACATCTTGCTTAAGCTGAACAGATTTAGATATGCTCTACGTTTCTTTTCTAAGTAGCTAATCTGTTTCAGGATAATGGAAAATAATGTGGTGTTACTTGGAATCAAGACAGTGGCACCCTTTTCCTAGGCAATGTATGCAAAACTTGGACTACAAAGGCTTAGGCCCAAATTAAGGTATTTGGATTACACCTATTAGTGAAGCCTCAAAGTAATCGATAATTTTTTTACTTTTGATGCGTATGTTCAGTTAAATAGTCCAAAGATGATGAAGATGTTTGGAAAGGTTTATGTAGTTGAAATCAGTTGAGCGAAGGATGAAATCTTTGGATGTGAAATAGGTACTTCTTTTTGACGTTGATAGTTCAATAAAATCAGTGCAATCATTGAGAGAGTGAAATTAGTATTTAGGGAATCAACAAGGAGTATTATCTTACACGTAGGATACTTGCAACGTACATCACATATGCTCACCGTGAAAATTATTGAAGGATGATGAATATTTCCTTATGTCACTCAAATATAAATATGATTCATTAATCATTATGCATATTTTACCAGAACATGAGGCAAATGAAGATCTGTCCTTGGTAATATGTAGATGATCAACCAAGTCATGTTCTTTAGTTTAAAACTGAAAGTACAAATACGTAGTGTACTCCATCCCTGTGGCTGTCTTAGCTCAACAGGTAGAGCGCATGGCTTTATTCATGAGTTTGTGGGTTCAACTCCCACAGACAGTGACTGGATCAGTGCTTGGTGTATTAATATCACTCTTAGTGGTTGTTGGTGGTTTATAAGATCTACCGAGGGCTGCGTGGTACACATGATAAGAAGTTTAATATGACCAGTGATATACAATGAGACTTCATACAAGGATGGATGAAGAATGTGGACAAAGACAAAAATTGTTTTAAGCTTTTCAATAACTTAAACTTGAGTGAACTCAACATTTGGAAAGTTTTGGAAAGAAGTTGAATCCACAAAATTTCCTTTCTGATAGCTTACAACTATTTATGGATATAAAAGCTATGTCAGATTGAGAAGAATGAATTTGAGTTCAGGACAGGATTACATATCTAACATATTTTTGATGTTAGTAAAGAATGGTCATATTGACAAGGTTGTGTTGGTTGGGGGAAGCATGCTTATGTCTATGATAGGGACAGCAGTTCTCGGTTCCGCAATAGTTGCTGAGTATTTCAGTGCTAAAGAACAACCACCATCATTTACCTCATAAGGTTATACAAATTGAGCTTGATA
This sequence comes from Papaver armeniacum, assembly GCA_023531295.1. NCBI lineage: Eukaryota > Viridiplantae > Streptophyta > Magnoliopsida > Ranunculales > Papaveraceae > Papaver > Papaver armeniacum. Next base: position 4,305 of record JAJJWW010017530.1, read on the forward strand.
TTGTTTTGTGTGCAGCTTTTTCATAATTTAGATTGGTGGTTAGTTTGACTTGATGCACGATAGGTTACACCATATCTTCTATCAAAACTTTCACAGCCCGTACCTTAGTCACATCTAGAATTTGTTGAAGAAGATGTCCATTAGTAATAGTTGATGAGCACGGTTTTTTCTGATTTCGAAAACTCGACCATAATTCCAACTCCTTTCAGGATATGTTATTAGAAACCTTTTTTTCTCTTGCTACTACTTGCCATTGTTTGCAGATGTTCCCCGAATTTTATTGAAGACTGTATTTGATTCATGTACAAAATTCTCAATTTAGCTGAGTCTCCCCTGAGAGGTATGATTGGGTATGACTATATTTTCTATTAATTATTACCTCATTTTATGTACTATCTCTTTTCATTATATGCACTTTAGACCATGCATTTTAAGGCTCTGAATAGAATGTGCAGTACAAACCACTGTACATGGATTGTGATATGTGCTGCAGTGCAGTCCGTTAATGTCGCAATTGTTTATCAATTGGATCCATGGAGGCTATAATTTTATTGCATGTGAAACTAAAGAAGAAGAATAGCTTTGCCGGCCTACTACTCATCTAGATTGTGCACTTTGTGGAGATGAAGCAACTTTTGAATTTGAAGTTGAGTCCATTTTTGAGCAATCAAAACGGTAAACTCACAAACCAGGGTATGTACCTTGAAATATAATATGGCTTGAATATCTTGATTTCTAAAGCTTAAGCGAATTCATAAACTTAATTTTATGAGTTTATTGACACACTTAGATATTCATACACGGGATGCAACGGAGTCGTTAGGATCGAGTGATATGTAACCAAAATAAGGTAAATGCCAGTTCAGTTCACATGGAGGACCACTAGAGAACAAGAGTTTATCTTAGATTCAGCAGTTTACAACTGGCTCGAGTACAACAAATAAAACAGTACATTAAAGTGGTGCCCTATAGAAAGTACTAACTACTGAGTACACAAATTTTCAAGGTAAGTACATCAATCATTAGGTCAAATAATTCTCATCGATGTTACCTTCACTTTAGCTTTGTAACTGTATGTCTCTCTTGCTTATATGTAACCAAATAAGGTAAAGCCTTTACAGCTCAAATTGCTTGGAAGACTTAATCTACATCATCAATAATGGAGATTGTCCTAATTATATTTCATGATAAATAATAATTTTTGACATACAAGCGAAGAATATTGAAGCTCAAGAATGGTTACAAATGGTTACAACATTGTTAGACTTTCACAAGTAAACAAAAGTAGTATTGTTCATTTCAACCTGTTTCAGCATTACCGAACTTGATATAGATGCTATTCTCAAATTTGAGTTGTTTGAAAATTCAATTAAACTCTTTTCTACTTCACTTTATACATTCAATTTTCTATAGTATGATACTGCTGTACATAGAGACAAATTCAAGCTTGACAATTTATTTCAGGGGAACTTGATAAGAAGAGTTGTTCTTGAATTTTGTAATGGGGGTCCTCCGGTAAGATTTCTGAATTACTTTACATCATCAGTAATGGAAACTTGATTAGCATCAATGATGGGGACTGTATAAGCTTTTCCAGGAATTTCTTCTTTGTTTTGAATCTAATTAAATTTCTGTCTATTACAGATGAATTATACTAACAAAGTTCATACAAATCTTTGTGACTTTTGAGGCTGATAGAAGCTATGCAGATTTCGTTAAGGATAAATACACGCATTTAATGTAGGCGGCTTTGAGGTTTCTTACTATTTTAATGAATAAGAAAAACTAATTTACTTATCCCTCAAGTAGCTAGGCATTTGATCGCTGTCGTAAGCAACACAAATATAATTACACTTTCTTACTACTCAAAATATAAATATAGCAAGGGCAAGAAAGGATCGATCCCACAGAGAGGTCTAGGTTGTCAAATTGTTATGGTTTCCTATATAAAACACCGGGTGGATTTTCTGATTTTTATAAACTAAGCAAATATAAAAACAAAGAAACAAATAAGCAAACAAATAAGATAGAAGAGTTATTGGTTAAGGATTTCGTTTTCATTCACTAACATGCTTTTCACAATAACTAGAATTGATATTTAATCTCAACTTTTATCAAAGACCCTAGAATACCTTGATCGCAAGAATATCCCGCAAATCTCCTCATGTCATCAACAAACACATTAAAAGATGCGAATATGAATTCTACCTAAAGGAACAACCTAACGTGTAAAAGCACTAATCAAGTTTAATTCCCTAGATGCGTTAAGTTCTATGAAATCAGGCCAATCAAAGCAATTGAACGTGGAAAGCGCACTAATTCAATTTAACAAAGGTTACGATTCACATATGATCATAAGAATATATCACTACAAACTATAATCATATTATGCTACTTGTATCCAAGGAATATCACTTTTGCGTATAATAAACCCTAAACTAGCAATAGATGTGATTAGAAGTTCTACCAATTTGCAACTTGACAAAACAATCAATCAATCATAAAACAATATTTCCGAGAGAATTGCAAGCGATAGATATGAGACAAAACTAATATATTGAATCAAAGAATCATATTATGTGAAATCCAACTATTCCATAACCAATAATAAACTTAGGTACTCATATTCATGGAGTTCATCACAAGAAGAAAGAGAAAATACTTCATGGTTCTAAACCCTAGAATAAAGTAGAGATAATAATAAAACGTGGTCGATCATCCTCCCAAAAAGATAGAAGTCCTCTCTTTTATATATTCCTCAATTTCCATAAAGGATACTCCTTCCAAAATTAGGTTTTGTCTTCAAGTCCATTAGTTGGAAATTCACCCGACCCATCATGGAGAGAAACCCGTGTAGAAATTGTCCCAAAAACGCTCGCCGGAAAACTGGGATTATGGCCGGAAGTTGGCCGGAAAATATATCTCCGGTGGCCGGCAAAGTCCGCCCGGTCACCGGTCAACGAGTCAGGACCGGGTCAAGTCGGTCGGTCAACGGGTCAAGGATCACTGAGTTGGAACGAGTCAGCTTGGGTGAGTCAGGTGAGTTAGTTGGCTGACTAGTCTTGGCCTGAACCATTGCAGCCTTGCACAGGCCAGACGCTTGTGATGCACAATGATTGTGCTTGACCATGGCGGCTGCTCCAAACCTCCACTCGCCCGCATCTTACTGCCAGAATCATAGCCACATTGTCAAGCCTGCACCTGCTCAGTCATACAGCAGTAAAAACATCTTCTTCCATGTGAAAGCACAGCGCCACTACCACCATTTTCACCACATCATTCATTAGCACCAGCTCTTTCCTTTCTCGCCAACCGATTCCACCAACTCTGCCATTAATAACTCCAGATCAGACCACGTAACAATCTTCTTGAAAAACCCTTGCCATCCATGTAAAATCAGCTCCAACATCACCTTGATTGCTTGCCTGAACTCTTCAACCCCACAAACCCATAACAGCATGACCAACACCATCCTTGCTCTTGCACTAGAACCACAATTCACCTCAGAGTCACACTTTCACAACAAAGACTCCATCTCGCCGAACCACTGTCCACTCCATCATTGCCTCACTTACCACTCAGATTCATCCTCTTACATTGACTCTTGCAACATCAACTCTCCCTGACTTAAGCAGCTCAAACTTGCCAGCGCCTGAGCTGCACCTGAACTTCACTTTCATCAGCTCAAGATTCCTTGGCCAAACTCCATCTCAGGTTACAGCCCAATCTTGCAATGCCATCACCTGCAACACCTCATACAGCTCCATTATCATCCCTGCTCAGTAGCCAACAGAAGCATCATTATCTGAGCTTACTGCTCTTGACTGCAATTCAACATCACTCCCACTTCGCAAAGACACTTGACTAATTGCAATCAACAGCCCAGGTCCTTCTCACTTCATTCAAACTCAGTAACCCCATCAGCTCAAACTCAATTCCATTATCAAAACCTCCAATCTCTCTTCTTCTGCAAATTCTCTCCAGCTTTGCCTCAAGCCATTGCTTCGCTGCCATTACTCGCTGCCATAACTCGAGCTGAGCTGACCTGCAATCACCGAACTCTCCATCTCCTTCTTATTCACGTCACTGCCACAAACTTCAGTAGAAGACCAGATCGGACTCGAACTCTCTTCTTCCCTGCCACTTCTTGAGCTCGATACATGATACATCTCACTGCCGCAACAATCCATCCCACCTCCTTATTCCTCGACTTCAATGATGCATTCTTTATCACTGCCATACTCTGTAATTCCATGAGCTATCAGCACCAAACTCGAGTAGCAACTATCACAACATATTTCCATCAATCAGTCGAAGCACTCATGATCACCACTGCAATGCTCGAGTCACTGAAACATCACAGCGGCTTCCCTGTTTTCGTACCAACTATCATGAACAGCTCCATTAATCTCCAGCTACTGCCAATGGCAGAGAACGTCATCACCATGAAAAACTCGATTGCACCAGCAAACCCCATCGATATCCCTGAACTGCAACCAACAAACTTGAGCAAAACCATGAATGGCCATCGTCTTCACTGCCACGCAAACTACATCTCTCTGCATCACAGACTCCTTAGCTGTTGTATACAAATCCCGGCAATCTCCCAGACTCGTGCTCAATCACTGGAAGCAACTCGAACTCCAGCAACCACAGTTCCCAGTCCAACTCCTTCTCGCCACTGAGTTCTGTGGCAGCAGCATTATCATTGAGCCACGCTCAGTCCTACGACCAACAGCCTCCATCTTCCTGATAACCAAAGCAAATACCATTTTCAAAACAGCAACTCCATCATCCAACAACCTTGACTTACTCCTACCACAACCAACTCGCTCAAGCATTCTCAGACCCTTCCGAGCTTCATCTTATCAACCTTCTCCATTTTCACCCAAAGAATCCGTCAAATCCTGAGCATCACCTTCTTTCAGCCATGAAACCCTTGAAGTTCAACTCGACAGCAGCAGCAACAATGGAAAATTCTCCTATTCTCATAGATCAAATCCATTTCAATCGAACCCTAATTTCCTTGTTCTTCCAGATTCAAACCCTCAAATCCATCTTCTTGATTTCCGAATAAAACCCAGCTATAATTCATCTCCAAAAACCCATTTTAACTGATTGATTATTCTCTCATCCAAACTCAACCACTGCAATTCTGTCACTCAAATTGACTTCAAGCAAACCCTAGATTTCATTTCTAATCCTTGAACAGCAGCAACAATTCTTTCTCGATCCAACCTCACAGCAACAGAACCACCGTCTTCTCCTGCCCTCAATCTCTGATTCTTCATCTTCTAGATTCCAGTTTCTTCATATGCGCCATAGTTCTTACTCTCTGAGTTTGAAACGACATTGAGAGAAATGACTCGAGAGAGTCTCGACCCCAAGTTTTGGTAAGAATGAAGCATCCTTCAATTGATGCAGGCACCCGACTAATGGATACGGGCTACCTGATGGCAGCCCCTTAACTTTAGCTATCCTGTCCATATTGCCCCTCCAAAAGAGTTGGCCCTTAACCTTGACTGGGCTCCAGATAGTATTTGCCTCTGAAATGACAATTTTGTCCTTTTCGCTCAATTTTGGTGATTTCTCCTTCTTTTCATCCGTGCGACTCCAGAGTACCTAATAACTCAAAAGCACACATAAGATACATAATTCACAAGAAAAATAGCAAAGAAAGCGTAACTACTAGATAGTAAATTAGGTGTTTTAGACACCTATCAGATTCCCCCACACTTAGACTTTGCTAGTCCTCGAGCAAATCAAACAAAACAAAAGAATACAACAACTCCGTGTCGTCGAGGCTACGGTTAATTTTAGCATAAATAACAAGCCTTTAAACCCCTAGGTGTCCCTAGTGGACGAGTTATAGTCTCGTGAAGGTTTACAAGAGGTCTACCTACAAAACCTATATTTCAAACTCCGTCTATTTGTGACAAATCAATGAATGAATCCAAAATGACTAAGGAGGAGGTACCTTGCAAATTCAATTCAATTATTAGTAAATAAACTCTAATTAGATAGTCGAACAAGCCACAATACTCGGAAACTAACAACCACAATCACAATGAAAAGATTAAGAAGATGGATAAAGATGTAGATGTTGGCGAATATTCACAAGTGTTCGATGTTTCCCATATCTCTGTCTCAAGGTCACGCTAAGATGAACCTAATCCTAATGGATTGAGCTACTGGTGCTGAATGCTACATCAAATCAATTGGCATATACAAGGGAACCAAAAGTGACTTTATTCAACACAATAATAATTTCTTCTTTTTTTTTTTTTTTCATATGATTGGATCAAACTGGATCCAATTTCTCTCTTTTTTTTAGACGGCATGATTAGATCTTTCGGATCCAAGCGCATGCTTCTTGTCAGCAAGTACATGATAGTTGCCTTGGATCCTGCATTCCACGCTTGTTTAGGCGACGGAGACAGGGACTACGTTTCACACATACTGCTATTCCCAAGTGTCTTTTTATTCCGTTTTGGTCTAATTGGTCGGTCTCTTTTTTTTTTTTTTTCTTTTTCTTTTTTTTTTTTTTTTTTTTTTTTGTAACTCAATCACTCTATTTCATCCTAGCAGTAATAACACGTCGATTTTTAGTGACCCACCAAAGCACTTAGAGAACAATAGATAAATATGGAAAAATAAAAATAGAATGCGATATGGTGATATTCCGAGATATGGTAACAACTATCATGTTAATTTGTGATTTTCGAGTTATATTCTTCCCTTTTAGTTAATTGGTTCCTCAACTCCTGCATTCAAAATGGTTCCATCCACTAATGGTGTCAAAAACAAACTATACAAACATATAAATGCTCCCCACACTTAAACTTCACATTGTCCTCAATGTGTAAAACCGAAAGTTCTGAATTCTGACGTAACAGCAGATAAAACGCAAAAACTGTGCAAATTGGTAAGGAATTTGGAAAAACTCCATTTCACAAAAGTTGTTCACCTACGTGTTTTCTACATAGTGTCAAAATTTCACAGTGTTTTGATAAACGGTCTGACAGTTATGGTCTCTGGACTGAACTACGCGCAGTCTGAAATTTTCTGACGAAAAAGGTATTCGTCATAATTCTCTTCTAAGATAGATTACGGACTCAATGAAATTAAACATAGGGATGCAAATATGATATGAAAACAGTAAAAAATAAATAAACGAAACAAAAATAAAATGCAAAAGGATAAGAGATACAAAACCGGTGGGTTGCCTCCCACTTAGCGCTTGTTTTAAAGTCGACGGCCCGACTTAGCTTCTTGTAAGATTCATTCCCCATACACCAATAACCTGAAAAGTTGGGGATCCACCCATAGCACCTGTTTTTCAAAAACTAGCTTCGCACAAATATTAGTAATATAAAACAAAAGTGAAGCTATTAACCAATAAAAGCTTCCCCCACACTTATTCTTGTCCACACTTGGAAGTGTATAAAGAATATAGAAGTCGGGTACTTCCACGGTTTCTTGTTTCATAACCTGCATAGTATGAGAATCAAGTGTCTCTAATGGTGGAAAACGAGAAAAGTCATTCAACAATGTTTTCGAAGCACATAAATTCAAACCAATAAGAGGTAAAGGAGAAGAAACAATAGGCAAAGGGTTAGATAAACCTTTCACAATCTCTTGTATCACGGAATCCTCTTCATCCTTGAAAAACTCAAGTGAATTATTCACCTCTTGTGTATCATGGTCCTCTATCAAACCTTGCAACCATTCTTCGTCCGTTTCTGCCTTAACCAAAGTATCGACATAAACATCATCATTACAATCATTTGCAAGCTCAATTGGGTCTTCCACAATATTGGTCATAACGGTCTCATTCTCAACATACTCCTCTTTTTTGTTGTAAGGCCCATACTCTTTTGCGGATCCAAATTTTATTATAAGAAACCTTTTTAGAACACTCGAAAATGCATCATCCTCAAGCTCCACCCTTTGAATAGGCTCTTGATCATTATTAAGATCAATGCTTGAGTAATCTACACAAGTGTCGACATATTCCTCTTCATCTTCATCTTGATCCCAAAAAGACTCCTCGGAGATGTCACCATGAGTTGTTTCAAGCAATGTATCATAATCACCGTCACTATCATAGTCAACATAAGATTGTTCCTCGCTGAATTTAGTGTTGTTAATCTCTAACTCATCCTTTTGAATAGGTGAATGATCATTATTACGATCAAGAGTTGAGTTAACTACACAATTATCAACAAAAGTCCCCAAAGGTTCGCCTTTTTCAACATTAGCATCAATCAAATATTCATCACAAACCATATGCACATTAGAATTATCCATATCTTCCTTATATTGATCAATGCCTCTTCGCAAGATAGTCATACCTTCACGAAGTTCTTGGAGTTGCTCGTTTGTAGTCTCTTTAGCTTTTTGAAATTCCTCTTGTAAAAAGGTGGAAACTTTATCTATAAAATTAGAGACTTTTTGTTCAAGAGCATAAGAATCCTCCCATCCTTGTTGTTGTTCACACACATACCCGCCATAAGGTTGTTGAGGAAAACCACAAGGTTCCATGGAATATTGGTCATAACCAATGAATTGGTTTTGATTATACCCATGGAATTGGTAGTTGTCGTATTGTTGAGGTTGTTGAAAACCGTATCCATTGTTCCAATATGCTCCGTCCATCGGAATAAGCACCTGAAATAAGATTCTCAAACCAAGGTTAGAACCCAGAAAATAAGAAAAAAGAAAACAAAAACTAAATACAAAAATAAGAAACCGAAAACAATTAACAACCGTTGCCTCCCCGGCAACGGCGCCAAAATTTGATCGCTGTCGTAAGCAACACAAATATAATTACACTTTCTTACTACTCAAAATATAAATATAGCAAGGGCAAGAAAGGATCGATCCCACAGAGAGGTCTAGGTTGTCAAATTGTTATGGTTTCCTATATAAAACACCGGGTGGATTTTCTGATTTTTATAAACTAAGCAAATATAAAAACAAAGAAACAAATAAGCAAACAAATAAGATAGAAGAGTTATTGGTTAAGGATTTCGTTTTCATTCACTAACATGCTTTTCACAATAACTAGAATTGATATTTAATCTCAACTTTTATCAAAGACCCTAGAATACCTTGATCGCAAGAATATCCCGCAAATCTCCTCATGTCATCAACAAACACATTAAAAGATGCGAATATGAATTCTACCTAAAGGAACAACCTAACGTGTAAAAGCACTAATCAAGTTTAATTCCCTAGATGCGTTAAGTTCTATGAAATCAGGCCAATCAAAGCAATTGAACGTGGAAAGCGCACTAATTCAATTTAACAAAGGTTACGATTCACATATGATCATAAGAATATATCACTACAAACTATAATCATATTATGCTACTTGTATCCAAGGAATATCACTTTTGCGTATAATAAACCCTAAACTAGCAATAGATGTGATTAGAAGTTCTACCAATTTGCAACTTGACAAAACAATCAATCAATCATAAAACAATATTTCCAGAGAATTGCAAACGATAGATATGAGACAAAACTAATATATTGAATCAAAGAATCATATTATGTGAAATCCAACTATTCCATAACCAATAATAAACTTAGGTACTCATATTCATGGAGTTCATCACAAGAAGAAAGAGAAAATACTTCATGGTTCTAAACCCTAGAATAAAGTAGAGATAATAATAAAACGTGGTAGATATCCCCCAAAAGATAGAAGTCCTCTCTTTTATATATTCCTCAATTTCCATAAAGGATACTCCTTCCAAAATTAGGTTTTGTCTTCAAGTCCATTAGTTGGAAATTCACCCGACCCATCATGGAGAGAAACCCGTGTAGAAATTGTCCCAAAAACGCTCGCCGGAAAACTGGGATTATGGCCGGAAGTTGGCCGGAAAATATATCTCCGGTGGCCGGCAAAGTCCGCCCGGTCACCGGTCAACGAGTCAGGACCGGGTCAAGTCGGTCGGTCAACGGGTCAAGGATCACTGAGTTGGAACGAGTCAGCTTGGGTGAGTCAGGTGAGTTAGTTAGCTGACTAGTCTTGGCCTGAACCATTGCAGCCTTGCACAGGCCAGACGCTTGTGATGCACAATGATTGTGCTTCAAACCATGATGGTCGCTCCAAACCTCCACTCTGCCTGCATCTTACTGCCAGAATCATAGCCACATTGTCAAGCCTGCACCTGCTCAGTCATACAGCAGTAAAAACATCTTCTTCCATGTGAAAGCACAGCGCCACTACCACCATTTTCACCACATCATTCATTAGCACCAGCTCTTTCCTTTCTCGCCAACTGATTCCACCAACTCTGCCATTAATAACTCCAGATCAGACCCTGTAACAATCTTCTTCAGAAACCCCTTGCCATCCATGTAAAATCAGCTCCAACATCACCTTGATTGCTTGCCTGAACTCTTCAACCCCACAAACCCATAACAGCATGACCAACACCATCCTTGCTCTTGCACCAGAACCACAATTCACCTCAGAGTCACACTTTCACAACAAAGACTCCATCTCAGTCGAACCACCTGTCCACTCCATCATTGCCTCACTTACCACTCAGATTCATCCTCTTACATTGACTCTTGCAACATCAACTCTCCCTGACTTAAGCAGCTCAAACTTGCCAGCGCCTGAGCTGCACCTGAACTTCACTTTCATCAGCTCAAGATTCCTTGGCCAAACTCCATCTCAGGTTACAGCCCAATCTTGCAATGCCATCACCTGCAACACCTCATACAGCTCCATTATCATCCCTGCTCAGTAGCCAACAGAAGCATCATTATCTGAGCTTACTGCTCTTGACTGCAATTCAACATCACTCCCACTTCTGCAGCACACTTCAGCTAATTGCAATCAACAGCCCAGGTCCTTCTCACTTCATTCAAACTCAGTAACCCCATCAGCTCAAACTCAATTCCATTATCAAAACCTCCAATCTCTCTTCTTCTGCAAATTCTCTCCAGCTTTGCCTCAAGCCATTGCTTCGCTGCCATTACTCGCTGCCATAACTCGAGCTGAGCTGACCTGCAATCACCGAACTCTCCATCTCCTTCTTATTCACGTCACTGCCACAAACTTCAGTAGAAGACCAGCTCGGACTCGAACTCTCTTCTTCCCTGCCACTTCTTGAGCTCGATACATGATACATCTCACTGCCGCAACAATCCATCCCACCTCCTTATTCCTCGACTTCAATGATGCATTCTTTATCACTGCCATACTCTGTAATTCCATGAGCTATCAGCACCAAACTCGAGTAGCAACTATCACAACATATTTCCATCAATCAGTCGAACCACTCATGATCACCACTGCAATGCTCGAAAGTCTTTGAAACATCACAGCGGCTTCCCTGTTTTCGTACCAACTATCATGAACAGCTCCATTAATCTCCAGCTACTGCCAATGGCAGAGAACGTCATCACCATGAAAAACTCGATTGCACCAGCAAACCCCATCGATATCCCTGAACTGCAACCAACAAACTTGAGCAAAACCATGAATGGCCATCGTCTTCACTGCCACGCAAACTACATCTCTCTGCATCACAGACTCCTTAGCTGTTGTATACAAATCCCGGCAATCTCCCAGACTCGTGCTCAATCACTGGAAGCAACTCGAACTCCAGCAACCACAGTTCCCAGTTCAACTCCTTCGCCGCCCGAAGTTACGTGGCAGCAGCATTATCATTGAGCCACGCTCAGTCCTACGACCAACAGCCTCCATCTTCCTGATAACCAAAGCAAATACCATTTTCAAAACAGCAACTCCATCATCCAACAACCACAGCTTACTCCAGTCACAACCAACTCTGCTCAAGCATTCTGTAGACCCCTTCTGAGCTTCATCTTATCAACCTTCTCCATTTTCACCCAGCAATCCGTCAAATCCTGAGCATCACCTTCTTTCAGCCATGAAACCCTTGAAGTTCAACTCGACAGCAGCAGCAACAATGGAAAATTCTCCTATTCTCATAGATCAAATCCATTTCAATCGAACCCTAATTTCCTTGTTCTTCCAGATTCAAACCCTCAAATCCATCTTCTTGATTTTCGAATAAAACCCAGCTATAATTCATCTCCAAAAACCCATTTTAACTGATTGATTATTCTCTCATCCAAACTCAACCACTGCAATTCTGTCACTCAAATTCACTTCAAGCAAACCCTAGATTTCATTTCTAATCCTTGAACAGCAGCAACAATTCTTTCTCGATCCAACCTCACAGCAACAGAACCACCGTCTTCTCCTGCCCTCAATCTCTGATTCTTCATCTTCTAGATTCCAGTTTCTTCATATGCGCCATAGTTCTTACTCTCTGAGTTTGAAACGACATTGAGAGAAATGACTCGAGAGAGTCTCGACCCCAAGTTTTGGTAAGAATGAAGCATCCTTCAATTGATGCAGGCACCCGACTAATGGATACGGGCTACCTGATGGCAGCCCCTTAACTTTAGCTATCCTGTCCATATTGCCCCTCCAAAAGAGTTGGCCCTTAACCTTGACTGGGCTCCAGATAGTATTTGCCTCTGAAATGACAATTTTGTCCTTTTCGCTCAATTTTGGTGATTTCTCCTTCTTTTCATCCGTGCGACTCCAGAGTACCTAATAACTCAAAAGCACACATAAGATACATAATTCACAAGAAAAATAGCAAAGAAAGCGTAACTACTAGATAGTAAATTAGGGCATTGTTATTTATTAACATAACGAAATTGAGAAATTTTATCCTTGGGCGGCATCCAGTGAGCATCGAAAAGCTAAGGTTGTAGTACAACATGCTAAGAAGCTGCGCTGGATGTATGCATCCAACCTGGAACACATTGCAGAAGTGGAGGACTTTGATATGATAAAAGTGGTCTTGGTTGGTAATAAGATACTAATGGTGGCCCGTAATAAACCAATCATCTCTGAAGTTGAGGATTACATATCGGAGAGTGACTGAGCGAGCGGGTTGCACACTTTTTTGTGTTGGTTGCTCTCAATGGGTTGGTATCTTGAGATTTAGCCATAAAAGCCCAGTAAAACCAGCATAATAGCAAGTAACTTCATTCCACAAACCAAAAAACATTGCGAGCTTTATGGTGACTGGCAACAATTGGGGTACAACAAATGCCATATATAAGGAAGTTGGAATATTTTGCAGTGTTAGAAACTCAATCATGACTAAAATTCATGTATCAAAGAGGAGAGGTTGAGCCGGGGCCGTAAGGCCCCGGTGATACCTATTTTTTTTATATTTTTTCATGATTTTATGGAAATATCATAAAATCAAAGAGTTTGTTGAAACTAAGGAGTTTTGTTGAAATCAAGGAGGTTCCTTGAAGTGAAGGAGTTTCCATGAGACGAAGGAAACAAATAAAATTAATAAAATAAGGGCGTGTAGGACCGGCTTGGGCATGGTCGGCCGGCTAGGGCCCGGTCCCGTGAGTTTTCCCTAATTTTATGTATTATTTCCATGATTTGAAGGAATTTTCATAATTTGAAGGAAATATCATGAAATCAAGGAATTCCATGGGATCAAGGAAACATAAAAAAAATAATAAGAATAAAATAAGGGCGTGTGGGGCCGGCTAGGACATGACCGGCAGGCTAGGGCTCGGTCCCACGAGTTTCCCTAATTTTATATTATTTTTCATGATTTAAAGGAAATATCATGAAATCAATGAGTTTTCATGAGATTAGGGAAATAATAATAAAATAATGAGGAATCATGAGGTGTGGGACCGTCCACAACTAGGGCATAGCCAGCCGGCTAGTAGACACGGTCCCACGACACCTTTCCCAATTTTATATTATTTCCTTGATGCGAAGGAAACACCATGAAATTGAGGAGTTTCCTTAAAACGAAGGATATTTGTTCAAATGAAGAGATTTTCATGAGATCAAGGAAAATAATAAAAATATGATAAAATATAGAATTGGACGTGGGACTAGTCACGGCATGACTGGCCGGCCGGTGAGCCCAGTCCCTTAGCGCCTTGACTAATATTTTATTATTTATTATTTTCTTCTTATTTTGCATAGGTTCATCGTTCTTTCATGTTTTGGAATGCTCGTTTGTGCATTCAGGGGCTCGTTAGTGCATGATTGCTGAGTACAATTGCACCGTTTTGGTCGGGGCTTATTCGATAGTGCTCAGATGCCCGTGTGTTGAATATTTAATACTAAACCATGGAATTCTGCTGGGAAGAACCATAAATTAAAGTAACGAAATATTATGGAAAACATAGAATATTTTCCAGGGATTCAGTTGATGAATTTGATGATTTAAGAATAATTAATTGATGGCTCTATACTAGTACGATCGTCTAGGAGCATTAATTATTCAGGAGTCAAGTGATATGAGCTTGTTGAAGCGTCATATTTCTTTTATATAGTCAGGGAAAACATTGTTACATCCTGAAGACGTTATTGCTCTATACTAGCAGGAAAGCTGTCTAGGAGCCGTCTAATCTTGCAATTCTATATAAAAGTGATCACTGAAATTGCTCAGTATTCATGAGATATGCCGTTGCCTCAGCTGAGAGACTACACATCTGCACATACTCTAAGAGACAGTATTCTCAGTCAGAGGTTCTCGTGGCACGAGCTTTCACGCTTTCGATAAAAGACATGATCCTCGATACTCATCTGATTGCCAGGAGCATATATAATTATGGGTTTACGATTTTAGCCCTTGTCGAAAATCCACCATCTACAGTAAGCTTTTGCTTTAGCCAAGTTCATCTTTACCTAGTGATGAAAGTCATGATATGTTTCAATCACTTTGAAAATTGCTTACTTTGACGAAAAATCGTTTGTGAATAACAACTATATAATAACGTCTTCTAAGAATGTTTCAACGATTGAAATGAGAGTTTAGATTATATAACCAATGTTGGATATAAGCATTGTGTGGCAACACATATATGTATAAGTCCTTTTTCCTTGAACCGAAGTTTGCGAACTTTGTTGATCAAGACAACCGGAACAAGAGCTGTGAACTCAGTCCGCGAACTGGCGGAAGTTCTCGACCCGAGAAAATCTGCTGGAGTTTAAGAACTCCTTCCGGGAACTTAAGTCTGCGAACTTAAGTTGGTTATATCTAAAGACGATTGTTTGTGAACTTATATTTATATTAACTAAGGAATGCAAAATGCAAATTGTGGCTATAAAGTTCATGAACCGATTCGAGTGAATCAAATCGTTTTTGCTTCGATTGTGTCTTGTGTAGTTACATAAGATTTCCTTGCAATTGAACAACTCTCTAACTAGTTTATTTGAGTCATTTGAACTAGTTATGGTGAAGAATAATATGGTTGATATGAAAGTGCTCATATGGCTAACCATTTGGTTAACTATTGTTGAACCAACAAATGTACATGTTTGGGTACGGTTACACAAACCTAAAATCGTGCATTTCATTTGTGTGTAACAAGCTAAGTTTTCGATCCAACGATTGAAAGATATTAGCTTGAATCTAATCAGGTTTTCATCTAACGTTGAATATTGAATGCTTTGTTACTAAGCTAACATTGATTGCAAACCCTGATTTGAAAGACTATATAAGGGAGAACTCTAGCAAATCGGGAAACCTAATCCCCACACCTTCGTGTGATAGAGTTGTATTATCTAGAGTCGATTATCCTTGAACCTTAGGTTTCTTCTTGAAAACCAGTTAACGACTTAAAGACTTCATTGGGATTTTGAAGCCGGCAATCGATACTACTTTCTCGTAGTTGTGTGATCTGATCTTGCTGATTCTATCGTGTTGAGTACAATCGTAACGATTGGCTTGAGATTAATATCTCCAATAGGCAAGATATAAAAGTAGTCACAAACATCTTCGTCTCATCGTTTGTGATTCCACAATATCTTCTTTCGCCGCGTCGATTAAGATTATTGTGAGGTGATTGATAATACAAGGATGTTCTTCGGGAATATAAGTCCGAGTTATCAATTGGTTCCTGTTCACCTTGATTTATCAAAAGACGGAACAAAACTCGTAGGCATTTCTGTGGGAGACATATTTATCTATTACTGTGGACTTTTCTGTGTGATACAGATTTTTTTATTAAAGTCTTCGAATTTGGGTCGTAGAAACTCTTAGTTGTGGGTGAGATCATCTAAGGGAATCAAGTGCGTAATATCCTGCTGGGATCAGAGACGTAAGGAGTGCAACTGTACCTTGGATCAGTGTGAGATTGATTGGGGTTCAACTATAGTCCAGACAGAAGTTAGTTTGTAGTAGGCTAGTGTCTGTATCGGCTTAATACAGTGTGTGTTCAATCTGGACTAGGTCCCGGGGTTTTTCTGCATTTGCGGCTTCCTCGTTAACAAAATTCTGGTATCTGTGTTATTTCTATTCCGCATTATATTTTTCTATATAATTTAAATATCACAGGTTATGCGTTGTATCAATCAATTGTGAAATCCAACCTTTGGATTGTTGATTGGAAATTGATTGATCCTTGAACATTGGTCTTTGGTACCATTCGAGTGATTTCTCTTGTATTCAATTAGACTCGCAGATTTATTTTTGCTTGAGAAATAATTGAATCAAGAAAGAGAGATATAACTCTTTGATATACTTTATTAAGATTGAGTCTAGTTGATTCTCTTGAAAGTATATTGAAGTTTGTCCATACAGATTGCTAATCGAAATATTGGGTGAGGTTGTTGTACCCCCGCTTTTTCATTAACCACCTATCAAGAATAAGCGTGAATTAATCAATTAAGAATAATTTTCGTATATTTATCTTGAGGAATCCCAAAGTTTGAGATGAAAATAACTTAGCGATTTCTATCCATCTCGCTACTGAAAGAGATTATGAGAACCTCGATAACAGAATGAGCAAGATCAAGATACAAGAACTATCAAGGCAAAGATAGTCGGATCTGGCTTCACAAATTCCTAAGTCAAGTCTTTCAGTCGTTGACCTAATTATGTTTTTCGGAGAAAACCTAGATCAATAGAAGACGACTCTAGCAATCAACTAGGACAAAAAAGCATCAGTGATTGAATTTCTCTGTTGAATGAGTATCTCTATTTATAGATGTTCAAGACTAAGGGTTGCTTAGAATTCAAGCTAAGATAATTTTGAGATTCAAGCAAGCATGTGAGAAGTTTGTCTTGAAATCATATACAGTGGTCCGGGTACGCGAACCGTACATAATGATAATTTTGGGAAAATATGCCTTTCAAACTAATAAGAAATATCGTGTTCATATAAACATGTAAGATGTTAATCATAATGCATATACACAATGTATTTTAGTGATCATAGATGTCTTAGAGGTGTTTATGAGAGTCATATAAATGCTAAACATATTTAAAAAAATAATCTTTGAGCATTTGCTAATATTCACTAGGAAAGTTCGTCAAAAGGGTTCGTGAACCGCTATCCAATTCGTGAATTCAGGGTGCTATAGTTCGTGAACCGGATTCGTGAACTTCCATGATTCCCTAATTCAGATATTTAAAGTTCGTGAACCACTGATTGTTTCACAAATTCAGATCACCATAGTTCACGAACCGTCCCATTTAGAACCTTACGGTTTGCGAACTGGTTCGCTAACCTTCTTATATTTCGAACATGAAATATTAGTTATTTACGAACTGGTTCCCCAACATTCCCTGAGTCCAAATTTCAGTAGTTCTGAAAATAATCTCTTTGATGTTTGAAACCTTCCCAAATACCATGGATATAAATATCAACGCTTGGGAAATTTTCAAATGATCCACAACATTAGTTCTTGATTAATAAATTGTTTTGAACTAAGATTTCTAAGGATCAACGAATATTCATTTCTTAAATAATATTTCGAGATGTTTAACAAGACAAGCTTGACTCGATATTTTTTCTTTGCAATAAATCTACTAGAAGTCATACAACATAATCTCATAAGGATAAATATTAAAGCTTGTGACTAAATAGAATGGTTCAGTCTTCACTTACCTTGTTGATGAAGTTCTCCAAATGCCTTCGTCGATTTTCAATCTTTAAAGGTTATTCAGTGATGTCTGATACTCAACTACCAACTTATATACCTGGTCCAAGACTTGACTTAGTAGACTAGAAATCAAGATATAGTTGTTCACCTAACATTGACATCAATCTTGAGATAGTAAAAAATTTGATTTCGACCGAGCAGTGCTCTAACAAGAACCTTTCACAATAGTGGTGTGCGAGTCTCTCAACAAAACTTTCTTATCCTTGATTTCTGCATAACTCTTATACATGGACCTATTAAAACAACAATGGCGCGGAGTACCACTGTCCATCCACCACCCATCGGATCCACCAACCATGTAAAAGTCTGAGTCACCATGGAAATTATGACTCTTTCAGCAACAATAGCTTGTGCGTTATTCTTTCCTTTGTTATTCCTGCAATCTCGAGCCATGTGGTTTGGTTCATCACATGCATAACAAAGAAAATTTAGAATTAGAATTCTGAACATTCCTTGATGGGTGTTGGTTCTTATTTTGATTAGGTTTACCTTTATTTTGGTTCGTGTCAAATTTCATATTCTTGTTTTAGGTTTCAATTTACTCGCTTGAGTTTGATTCTTATTGGGAAAAAATAAGAATCTCTTCATTTTTTTTCTTGTTTGCGTACTTCTTCTTCAACTATGAGCTTAACAATCAAACTTTCAAGAGAAAATTCCTTAGACTTATGGCGCAAAGCATCACGAAAATCTTGGGAGGTAATTTATCTATCATTACAGCTACTTGAAATTGTTCAATTCATCAATTGACATACCTTCCACCATAACTTCATTTCTGAAGTTCATGATCCTGATCAACAACTGATTTTTCGTCTACCATTTGATATTTCATGTAGCGGCTTGTAACATATTTCTTCGATCCGACTTGTTCAGTATCATACTTTTTTTTGTAAAGAATCCTACACATTTGTAGTAGTATCAAATGTGGAGTAATATACATACAAATCATCAGAAATAACATTAAGAGTATAGTTTTGCAATCAAAAATTTTCATAGGTTTTTTGTTTTTCTTCACTAATTTGGGTCACAACAGTTCATCAGTTTGTTGAGGAGTTACATTTGTTGCATCTGGAGTTGCATTTGTTGCAGCTTCTGTAACTTTTGGAACAACTGTTTTTATGGAGGTCACCATCAACTGCAACTTCATCAGTTTGAGATAAAAGAACAAGTTTTGCTTCCATCTTATGAAATGAAGTCCTTCAAACTTGAAACTCTTGTTGATGTCGGCAACCGTTTTTTATTCTTCCAGATTCCACAGCAGAAAGATTCGTCCTAAAATTATTGGAAAGATTGATGATTTCATACCTGCAAAACAAAGGTTAACCACAAATAAAATGACGGTTGAGTCACAACTTGGTCACTCTCTTTATGACGTTTCATGACTTTGCCTTGAGTTTTGTGCAAGCAGTTGTTTTTTCGTCACAACATCCCTAGGATAAAACAGCAGAGAAACACTCTCCTTTAATCTCTCAAAGTAAGAGATTGAACACTTTCACTCTTTCTAATCTTGCTCAGAAATAGGTCGCTTAATTCTTAGAAAAACAATTGTAAAAAACTTGTGTCTTTCTCTATTCTCAAAAATGGTTTTTATAACCTAGCCATTAAAAAGAAAATTAATTATAGAATAATTTTTGTTCTAATTATCACCAATAAAATATTCAAAAACGGTAATATAATTATACCTAAATTCTTTATAAAAAAAAATATACCTATATCAATGATATTTGATCACGTACTTAAGGCCAATAAAACCGTTTAAAAATCTTTTTCAAAAAGATCAAAAAAAAAAAAAAAAAAAAAAAAAAAAACTCAAACTAATGTTGTATGGGTGGGTGGCACAATCGAGGCCCAAAATACGTAACCACTGGGCCAAGCTCTAATTATTGATATAAATGTACAAAAGAAATCTTTTAAAAATGTATATCCTAACAACAGGTTTCCTCAATACCCTGCACCATTGCGTATGTGCTTATATGAAATTTCAAGACAAACTTCTCACATGCTTACATGAATCCCTAACAAAAGTTTCATCTTAACTGAGAAAGTGTTTGCTTGAATCTCAAGTTATCTTACCTTGAATTCAAAGTTATCTTTAGTTTTGAAAGTATACAAGTAGAGAGACTCAAACAACTGATAATTTTAATCCATGACACTTCTACCTCCTAGTTTCTTGCTAAAGTTATCCTTTGTTAACTTAGGTTTCCTCTGAGAAAGATAATTAGGTTTATGACTTAAAGACTTCACTTGGAGATTCGTAAATCCAGGTCCGGCTATCTTTACCTTGATAATTCGTGTATCTTGATCTTGTTCTTATTGATTGTTGAGGTCTTTGTCAATCTCCAATCAAGAACGGGATAGATATAAATCGCAAAGTTATCTTCATCTCAGATTTTGTGATTCCTCAAGATAAATATCTACAACTCTTTCTTATTGATCGGTTTAAGATTGTACTAGAGAGGTGGTTAGTAATCCAGGTCTTTTAGCTAACTGAGTGTAAGTGTTCCAGATTCGTGAGGTTTACTAGCTTTTTCTATTGCAAACATATATCATATCCTTGATCTAAACGATCTAAAGCAAAATCAAATAGGCTTATTTGTTAGAGGCAAATTGGTATCAAAAATCTTCACTGAGTTTGAAGCAACTCTCAGGCTATAAAAGACGTCTGCTAAGGGAATTAATTGCATAAAGCCTTGCGAGGTTCAAGAGACGTAAGGAGCATGACTGTGGATAAATTTTTTGTAGGGTTAATTCAGTCTCAACTATATTCCTGTCCGAAGTCTGATAGTAGGCTAGTCTCAGTAGCGACTTAACATAGTTTGGTGTTCAAATTATATTTTTTTATCTTCATAATAGGAATAACACAAGTAGTACGTATTCAATCTAGGTAGTTTCAGTCCTTATTAATCGTGATCAATTACGATACTTGTTCTTGTAGAATTCATATCTTGAAAGACATATATGTGTTCATACTTGACAGAAATCAGATCCTCTTGATTTGGATACGACTATATTGATCTTGGATATTGATTTGCGAGATCGTCCAAGAAATTTTCTACACAATCAGGTTCACGGACTTTGTTGTCTAAACATACTGATTGTGGAAGAGACAAGAGAAAATTTTATATACATATTGTTCAAGGATTTTTAATTAGATCAATTTGCCATTATATTAGGTTGTATACTGGTTGCTGAATTTTTTTGATGGTGTACTTGGTATCCTCTCCTTTTCACTACAGTATTCTATCAAAATAAATTACTTCCAAATACTAAATTGCGCCAGTCCGACTATACTCCAGACCAAATGATACCAACTTCGAAAAAAATTCCTCCTCATTACTCTTTTTAAGAAAAGTGGGAGAAAAAATGGTATATGCATAAATTTTCAATTATTAGCATTCGTTTTGCATTAAGTTTCCTCCTTGACAAACCATCATGTCCGGAGATGAGTAGTTTTAGTTATATTCATTCGGTTCTATTAGTTACTAAAAATTACTTCCAGGTAAAACAAATGCACCGATGTGGTACTTTCTTTTAGGTTCGAAAATCGAAATCGAACAGGACAAGCCTAAACCACGATAGTAGCCGTTACATCCTGCTTCGATCACGATGGAGAGGAAGATGGGTTGATCTTAGGGGAGGGAAGCAGTAAAGTTTGAGAAATTGACAATGGTATTTAATTGTGTGTTGGGTATTGAAAACTAGGAAGAATACAGAGCTTTTGGGTATGAATGAGTGTTCCGTCTCCTGAATAGGCTAAGTAGCCTATTTATAGTAGTTTTAGAATACATAATGCCAATCTCATAAGTTGTGGAAGTCATGGGTTATGGAGATATGGAGATGGTGGGATAGTGCGAGATAATTTATGGAAGTTTCTGGAAATCCCTTTTATATTCCGCCCACTTAATGTAGACCACCAGACCAATACCCCATGAAAAAACCCCCGATTGACGTATTTTAATGTTTATTATGTGTTTCCGATGAATCATAGATCTCATCTTACTTAAGCTAAATTGTAGCCGTTGATATATGGGCGCGTTAGATCAAAGTTGTTGTGAAAATAACTTAGTCAGATTCGTCTATGGAATTAGGGCGTGTTCGTGCCTTATTGTGGCATACAAGAATAGCTTGGCATGTTGGAGGCTAGTTAATGCGCTATAATCTAGCATGGTATGCTAGTGGCATAAAAGTGGCATGGTTCTGCGCGTGTTTTATTCCAAAACTAAAGTGAATAGAAATATTCCAAGCCATAATATGTATGTGAGATAATGGAGTACTGGATTACCGCGTGGCCTTTGATTGGCCTATTTTATGAAGATGAAATAGCAAATGGTGTAGTGGCCCAACAATAGCGCGCATTAACGCCTGATCTAGTAAGTCACGGTTTCCATGGTTTTGGCCGTGACTGTCAAAAACCAAAAATAACGCGTGGAACCGTGTCGTGGCCTTGGCCAAAGCTGTCATGGCCGATAATGGCGGGCGGGACCATGTCATGGCCTTGGCCTTGGCCAAAGCTGCCAAGGCCTATAATGGCGCGCGGAAACACGTCGTGGTATTTGCCACATTGCCAAGGCCGATAATGGTACGCGGACCACGACGTGGCCTTGGCCAAAGCTGCCAAGGACGATAATGGTGCGCAGGACCACGACGTGGCCTTGGCCAAAGCTGCCAAGGTTGAGAATGAGGCGCGGGACCACGCCACGGCCTTGGCTACATTGCCAAGGTCGATAATGGCGCACGAGACCGCGCCACCAAGACCGTGATCCGTGCGCGGGATTGTGTCGCGGCCTTGGAGAAAGCTGCGAAGGCCGAGAATGACGCGCGACTTACGTTGTGGCACAGTGGCAGGCATGCCACATGCCATATTTTGTCAAATTCTGTCATGGACTTAGCTAATATGACGTAATACTTACGATGTGATCATCATATATCTATATCCTATGGTTTGAGTTAGGGGCAATATGTCAGGCCTATATTTTAAGGCGTAGTGCTATTTTAGTATAGATTTCGAATACAATAGTGCCGCTACAATATATTCAAGGAACTCAGACGTGGGATTTTGCGACTTGAGACAATACTGATATGACTATGTATTAGACATAATGCTCTCAATAGCATGTTAATTCGAGAGTGACGTCCGATCCTATTTTGCATATGAATAATCTCATGTATATGGCATAAAAGGCATGTGTATTGGCGTGCATGGAATAACGAGGTTTATAATGGGGAAAACCCTAGAATTTGACATGTATATACACTTTTAAAATAGCTTTAGGACTACTAAGTCCGTTAATTGAATACGCTTAATTCACTTGTGGAATACAAATTGTAGCCGACACAAATTAAATAATCATGATGCCGGGTCAGCGATTATATATACAACTAGATCAAGGCTAATTTACTGCAAATTCTCTCGTCAAAAACTCACCATCAACAGGTTCACATTGAGTTTCCTACGTCAAAAACCATCATCTATGGGGATGATTAGTTTCAATTACTTGCATTGATTTCACATGCAATATGCTCCATAAAAAACCACTTCATGTTTGAAGATTAAAAATCATGCTCGTTAGGAGAATAAAACATATCATTAGAATAAAATAGTACATAAGTTGCGATGACATCAATAACAAACGCAAAAAAAAAAGAATCCTTTTGAACAATTTACAAAACAGAAAGAAAAAAAAACGCTCCGTAAAACGGACGTTAAATCTCAATTCCATACTCCTGAAGCGCCTTAAGCCAGCGATAATGAAGAACACGACAGTAACAGATGCAATAAAAGATTGCACAATCGAAAATCGAGAAAGATGAGGATCATGCATGACCAACAATGCAGACATTATCAACCACAACTACACCTTCCGCGGTAAAATATAACTTATCCTCGACATGTTCCCCCTTCAGATCAATGCGATACCTCATATTAAGTCGAATGACTTTCCTCTCCAACTTCTGGAGATTATTATGGACATCCAAATAACATCGGATCCTTTTCTTCAGTTTTTTTTTTATTTTTATTTTTTTGTACAAGGTTTCGGAGAAGTGCAACCACACCAGAGATATCATGCGGTTTCTCATATTCTTTTCTAGCCACATACAAAGCCCAGCAGTACCAGACTTAGCTGACCCTCTAGACTCAGCAGTGCCGTGACAACCTCCACTAAATATTATCTGAATTATCCAAAAAGTTAATAAATTGGGGGTAGGGGGCACTATATTGTTTATGCTCAATACATGACACTAAACACATACATCTGTCAAAAAGAAACAAAAAAGATACTTTACCCCCCCCCCCAAAAAAAATAAAATAAAAGAATTCAACATCATAATACACACACTCTATGAACTAAATACAGACGAAGAAATATAGTAAAACAATGAGGAATAATAGAGTTCGAACTACCAATATACAACGCTATTCATGCCAGGAAAGACGACCCTTCCCTCAGCAACCTCGAAACAGACGCTACGCTTCACCAAAGAACAACAATATTTGTATGATCAACAACTGACATTATCAGCAGTCTTCTCATGATTAATATCCGCACGATCAACGACTTCTGCATCATCAAAAATCACACTAACACACGGTAGAATATTTATGCCTTCAAGTTTGTTCAGGGTTTATTAACAAATTAATGGGAGCCCGTGGATACCATATTTTATATGTATTCTACAAGCCCACTGCTTATATTGTAAAGCTACTAGCCCAAACTCACTACTAAAAATACTTTAGATCCTTAGTGTAACTTAAGTTTCACACTCCAAGAAAAGTAAAGGTTTATATCCTGATCCCCATAAATAATGAGCCTAAGGATCTCGGATTATATAATTCATTTCACTCTCAATAACAATGCAAGTTTTTTCTCTACTTTTTTCTGTGTATTTATCTTATTGGCTTGAGTATCCATACCTCAGTGTGTAGTATAATATACACCAAGTTTTTTGTCAGTGAAATCTCAGGGTTCCAAAATTTTAACCATACCATTGAATCAAATAGTTGATGAAGACAACATGTATTTCAGATAATTTGAACTCACACCTGGTAGTAAGATTTACAGTTTCAGACAACAGGAAGAAAATCAAATCTTTTATAATGAAATTTCCATATTGCTCCTCAACTTGCAAACTCTTCTCGGCGAGATGTAGGTAAGTTTTGCGGACGTCTCCGCGGATTTTTCGCCAATATCTCGTTGAGATTGAGATTGAGAGATTCCTCTTCATCATGCACCCGAGATATATTTCACCTATCTAGGATCTAAATTTATCGTAAATCATAATGTTGTACGTTTGGACAGTAATTGTTCTTGATTAGCATCTAAAAAGGTCAAAGGAACATACCAATGTCTACCAATGAAGCGAAATATATGACAAGTATCTAATGCATTTTTTTTTATACCCTAAATTAGTGGTCCCTAAACTACTTCCAAACTCCTTAAATGGAAGTGGATTTTGGTTACAAAGATCGAACCCCAACCTCCATAATGGGGGAAGCGTACTTAAACGGGAATGGATTCTGGCAATTACAAAGCTCGAACCCCTACCTCCACAATGGGGAAGCATGAAAACCATCTTACTACTTGATGGTTCTCAATATTTGATGCACCCAAAACCCTTTTGCTCTCTAGAAAAATTTTCTTATCCCAAAACTCTTTCAAACCCTAACCAGAGCCTTCCCCTGCTTAGATTAGCTCAATTGGAGCATATCTGAGTAGGGGAAGCTCAACCCACCTTCAGTCATCTTTTAATCTTCTCTATTTGTTCTTTTTCTAGCACCTTCTTTGAGTTTTTGGCTTGAAAACAATGATTGCATTTAGATTCAAACACAACTATTTTATTTAGATTTAGATCTATCAGTTCTTCCGTTTTTTCTATTTCTTCTTTTCTTCTTCTGATTTCTGAAGGACATCGTTTGCCCTTGTTTTGATTTCAGATTCAGATTCCTTTCCTTTGTTTTGGGTTTTGTGGCAGTTGAAGATCTGATGAAGTAGATGAAAATGCTTCTCTATGATAAAAAAAAATCAAATCCAGCAGCAACAAGAGCATCTCCAGATCTACCCAAAGAAACAATGACAACAACAACAACAATAACTAGACCAATATCATCAACAAGTTCATCAACCACCGCAATTTCTACCAAGACTCCAAAGCTGATTCGTTTCGATTCAGACAACTAAAGACCTATTCAGAATACCCATGTTACTTTGATTTCGGCTACTTAAATTTTTGTACATAGTGTTATATTAAAAACCTCAGATCATGCTACTTGAATGTACATGTTCTTGATAACATCTGGTTGGACTTGATCTAGTCACTGCTTTGTGCAGTGATCTATACTGATTTTGTTTCAATATCAATTTGGCTTGTTGATGGTTCTTGGCCCTATGGGAACTTTATGTGTGTAAGGATTGAATTTCTCAAGAACCGGTGAAGATACAATAGACTTGATGAATGTATTTTGATTTTGAAATACTGTTGTAAGGTTACCGATCTCCAAAATCGGCTTTTGTGATAGTGTATGTGAGGTTCGCCTCTTTTCCAAAAAAAATAAATAAATAAATAAATAAATTATTTGATGCACTTGTTGTACATCAAAATTTGTATACCAAATTAATTTGTCGACTTAATTTAGCGGAAATGCTATTCAGCACTCCCTTCACAGCTCTATTTAGCACTCAATGCTAGGTGTTGAGAGGGTATTGGTTCAGGGTTGTTAAGGAGGGGTCCATGGATGAGTAAAAGAGTTCACCACTTGATAGATGTGGGGTTTAGATGTTGTTGAGCTGTGAGTAGTGTGTTGTTATAGAGCTGTGAATAGCATTTCCGTTAATCTAGTCTCTTGTCAGTCTTAAAACGGAAATGCTATGCACCTCCTTACTCTGCTCCCTCCAATCTACACCACACGTCTAGGATTTGAATCACATTCAGGTACAAGTGGGGTTCACCATTTCCCAGATGTGGGGTTTAGATTGGAGGGAGCAGAATAGGGAGGTGGAAAATAGGGAGCTGAATAGCACCACCGGTCTTAAAAGGCCAAAATAAGAATAAAATTAATTTAATAAAAATATATATTAAAATAATGAGAATGTGGGCAAGCTGAGTCAGAATGTTGATGTAATTTATTAGTAATCAATCAATCAACTTGCCGATGATAATAGGATATTGACCTTTTTAGATTACCGAAAGGCCAAGGCCAATATAAGCCATATACGAGTATACATCATCCATCCAACATACAATACTGTTCAAATATCTGATTACATAAATCCTCACAAGCAGTTACACCATCGCACACCACTCTCTTCTCCTCTCCCTCTCTCTCTATCTCTCTCCTCTTGTTGCCAGGGAGGAGAGATTGTTTTTCTTTTGACATTCACTCCATCTCTGTGAATCAATCGAAAATGAGCATGATGCAGCTCACAAAATGCAGTCCGCATAATCTGTTCATGTTACCAACATCAATATCTTCACCTGTGGTCTCTTCTTTTTCGTATTCGCCATCTTTTCCATCGCTTCCGTCTGGCAGTCGAATAAGTAGTAGTAATAGTAATAGAGGAAACCAATTAAGCAACTTGCTATTTCTAAATGATAATGAAAGAAGAAATCAAATAAATACAAGTAGAAGTAGAAGAAGAAGCGAAACTGGTAGATCGAAGACATTTTTTATTGCATCTTCATCATC
Source organism: Papaver armeniacum (assembly GCA_023531295.1). Lineage (NCBI taxonomy): Eukaryota > Viridiplantae > Streptophyta > Magnoliopsida > Ranunculales > Papaveraceae > Papaver > Papaver armeniacum. Next base: position 31,985 of record JAJJWW010017530.1, read on the forward strand.
ATCTTGGTCTTCTTGGAAACGTGATGCTACAGCTCCATCCCCTCCTCTCAGCGACGTCATATGGCCTGCTGCAGGTAATTCTAGCTACTTCTCATTTTCCCCGTTTCAGCTGATGAACATCTATCTAAAGAGTAAAGACATTATACTATTATAAGATGGACCTGTTATTGTCTGGCCAGTGACAGTCCCTACAAGAAGCTAGCAATGGTTAGCTAATTAACAAGCTGGGTCTGGGTCTCGTTCGTTATCATGATTTGTCCTTTTAACAGTAGAGTGACTATGAATGAATTTAATGTAATGTTGGGCATATATGGAACAGGAGCATTTGCTGCAATGGCAATGCTGGGAAAAATAGATCAAATGTTGTCACCAAAAGGAATCTCAATGACCATTGCACCTTTAGGAGCTGTTTGTGCCGTGCTTTTCTGCGCTCCTTCCTCCCCTGCTGCTAAGGTACTTTCTTTTTCTTTCTTTTTTCCTTTTTTAAAAAAAAAAAGCCATGCTTACCTCGTTATAATTAGTTCTATAATTATCATACGAGCATTAGACAAAATCATTACATAATTTAGGCATCTACTCCTAATTAGGGTTTCATTTAGGTTATAGAACCACGTGAATCTCGCTGGGAGTGGGAGTGGGAGGCCATATCTCCCGCGTGAACCACCATAAGCTGAAAGTGTATATACGACGACTTTAGTTGTTGTAGAGTCAGTTGTAGTCGATTTATTCAATATAAGTCAATAATAATAGTAACATAAAAAAGTCTGCTTCTGCCTTAAAAAGGCAGCTAAAAGTCTAACTTCCTGAAGACAACACGACAGTATAGTACAACAACACCCTTTAAAGAAGAATTAGAATTAAGAAGGTTTGAGTTATGAGTTGTGACTCGTTCCGACTCTCTTTGTAGTGTAATGTTTCTTTTGATTTTCGTTTTTCCTTGAAGTGCTTTAGAATTCACAACAAAGCCCACTTTCTGCTATGAATTTACATTTTTAAAGATCCCATTCATTCTCTTGACTCTTGTTCTCTTAAACTAGGCAACGTCTCAATGCACTGCGTAGATTAAGAGTTAGCATGCAGGGCATTTACAATAACCTACAACCAACCTTCTATCTGCCGTGTCTTTATCCAAACTAGGAATTGTTACTTCACTCGCATCATTATATTCATTCATAAAATTTAAGTAATGGTGTCAAATTATGTTATTGCAGAAGTACAATATGTTCATGGCTCAGATTGGTTGTGCAGCATTTGGGGTTTTAGCTTTCACAGTTTTTGGTCCGGGATGGCTTGCTAGGAGTGCCTCTCTCGCTGCATCAATAGCTTTCATGACCTACACCGGCTCAATGCATCCACCGGGTAAATATACTAGTACTAAATACTGACTCCCTCTGTTTTTGAAAAAGAAATACTTTTACTTTTTCATTTTAGCTAATAGGCCAAATTGAAAAAGTGAAAATATCTCTTTTCCAGAAACGGAGGGAGTATATACGTATGGTTTAACCTTGTGAATACACTTTTAATCAATATATCTATTGTATAACAGAAAATTGTTGTTATCACCTTGTGTAGCTGCAAGCTTGCCAATATTATTCATCGACGCAGCAAAGTTGCATCAATTGAATTATTGGTATGTTTTGTTCCCTGGTGCTGCAGCATGCATTCTCCTCTCTCTGATGGTGAGCTCTCTCTCTCACACTTTCTCCCACTCTCCATATAAGTATCTATCTAGAAGTTGTCTACAAGTTATTGCCATTCATACCACTGCTTGCTGTTGATTTCATTATACATTTACACCTCTGAGAATGATACTCATCAACCAGGGTTAAGTACTAGTGAAAAAATCATAAAATCCCCTCCCAGTGAATTGGATTACATTAATTAATATTTCAGAAGAGTCAGAAACTCCTTGAACTGGTTATAGTAGTAGTACTTATTAGTAGTTTTTTGTGATTGCAGCAAGAGGTTGTATGTTACTTGAAAGACAACTACAAATTTTGATATTTGTCATTACTACAACTGCGATGGATTCGATCCTGTAAATTTTGTCACGGTTTGCACATCCTTCAAGAAATGACCCTTCAGAACATAATAAGCTGCAGACAGATAGCTTTGATTGTAGATACAACAGCCATCTCTGTCATCTTGTCTTTTGTTTCTTTCCATAAATTTTCTTTCTCTCTATCTGATATCTGTCGATTCTTCTTCTGCTCTTTCTTACTCAAAGGAAAAAAAAATTGTATCTTGTAAAATGGAATCCATGGGAATATGTTCCCTTGTATTAAGTATAGTTCTCTTCCCTATACTTCAAAAATTAGCATGTGCTATTTGAAATTCTATATTCTTCTTCTTTTTTTCTCATGAAAATGAAATTATAGTAAATTTTACCGTGGAATCCTAACTATTCTAAGCTTGAAAAAAAGTGAGGAATGTAGGTTTAATGTCTTACAAGTGAAGTCATCCATACTTTTTCTAGGACATATTCCAAGATATCATGAAGATAGCTTGGAATCTAATCAAAACAAGATATTAGAATACGGGCATCCAACTCAAAACCAATTGGCAATGAGTGGAGAGGCCCTAATAGATTATAAACCGCATGATCTTAAATAACCCAACCATGTGGGACTAATAATCTCAACACGCCCCCTCACGTGTAGCCTCGGCGGGTCTTACAAACACGTGGACAATTAAATCGGGTGACGCGAGTAAACGTGCGGTCAACTGACTCGTCACAAATAGCCTGCTCTGATACCATATTAAAATACGGGCATCCAACTCAAAACCAATTGGCAATGAGTGGAGAGGCCCTAATAGATTACAAATAGCCTTCCCCTGCTTAGATTAGCTCAATTGGAGCATATCCGAGTAGGGGAAGCTCAACCCACCTTCAGTCATCTTTTAATCTTCTCTATTTGTTCTTTTTCTAGCACCTTCTTTGAGTTTTTTTGGCTTGAATCTGATTGCATTTAGATTCAAACACAACTATTTTATTTAGATTTAGATCTATCAGTTCTTCCGTTGTTTCTATTTCTTCTTTTCTTCTTCTGATTTCTGAAGGACATCGTTTGCCCTTGTTTTGATTTCAGATTCAGATTCCTTTCCTTTGTTTTGGGTTTTGTGGCAGTTGAAGATCTGATGAAGTAGATGAAAATGCTTCTCTATGATAAAAAAAATCAAATCCAAAGAAGAACAAGAGCATCTCCAGATCTACCCAAAGAAACAATGACAACAACAACAACAGTAACTAGACCAATATCATCAACAAGTTCATCAACCACTGCAATTTCTACCAAGACTCCAAAGCTGATTCGTTTCGATTCAGACCTCTAAAGACCTATTCAGAATACCCATGTTACTTTGATTTCGGCTACTTAAATTTTTGTACATAGTGTTATATTAAAAACCTCAGATCATGCTACTTGAATGTACATGTTCTTGATAACATCTGGTTGGACTTGATCTAGTCACTGCTTTGTGCAGTGATCTATACTGATTTTGTTTCAATATCAATTTGGCTTGTTGATGGTTCTTGGCCCTATGGGAACTTTATGTGTGTAAGGATTGAATTTCTCAAGAACCGGTGAAGATACAATAGACTTGATGAATGTATTTTGATTTTGAAATACTGTTGTAAGGTTTCCGATCTCCAAAATCGGCTTTTGTGATAGTGTATGTGAGGTTCGCCTCTTTTCCAAAAAAAATAAATAAATAAATAAATAAATTATTTGATGCACTTGTTGTACATCAAAATTTGTATACCAAATTAATTTGTCGACTTAATTTAGCGGAAATGCTATTCAGCACTCCCTTCACAGCTCTATTTAGCACTCAATGCTAGGTGTTGAGAGGGTATTGGTTCAGGGTTGTTAAGGAGGGGTCCATGGATGAGTAAAAGAGTTCACCACTTGATAGATGTGGGGTTTAGATGTTGTTGAGCTGTGAGTAGTGTGTTGTTATAGAGCTGTGAATAGCATTTCCGTTAATCTAGTCTCTTGTCAGTCTTAAAACGGAAATGCTATGCACCTCCTTACTCTGCTCCCTCCAATCTACACCACACGTCTAGGATTTGAATCACATTCAGGTACAAGTGGGGTTCACCATTTCCCAGATGTGGGGTTTAGATTGGAGGGAGCAGAATAGGGAGGTGGAAAATAGGGAGCTGAATAGCACCACCGGTCTTAAAAGGCCAAAATAAGAATAAAATTAATTTAATAAAAATATATATTAAAATAATGAGAATGTGGGCAAGCTGAGTCAGAATGTTGATGTAATTTATTAGTAATCAATCAATCAACTTGCCGATGATAATAGGATATTGACCTTTTTAGATTACCGAAAGGCCAAGGCCAATATAAGCCATATACGAGTATACATCATCCATCCAACATACAATACTGTTCAAATATCTGATTACATAAATCCTCACAAGCAGTTACACCATCGCACACCACTCTCTTCTCCTCTCCCTCTCTCTCTATCTCTCTCCTCTTGTTGCCAGGGAGGAGAGATTGTTTTTCTTTTGACATTCACTCCATCTCTGTGAATCAATCGAAAATGAGCATGATGCAGCTCACAAAATGCAGTCCGCATAATCTGTTCATGTTACCAACATCAATATCTTCACCTGTGGTCTCTTCTTTTTCGTATTCGCCATCTTTTCCATCGCTTCCGTCTGGCAGTCGAATAAGTAGTAGTAATAGTAATAGAGGAAACCAATTAAGCAACTTGCTATTTCTAAATGATAATGAAAGAAGAAATCAAATAAATACAAGTAGAAGTAGAAGAAGAAGCGAAACTGGTAGATCGAAGACATTTTTTATTGCATCTTCATCATCATCTTGGTCTTCTTGGAAACGTGATGCTACAGCTCCATCCCCTCCTCTCAGCGACGTCATATGGCCTGCTGCAGGTAATTCTAGCTACTTCTCATTTTCCCCGTTTCAGCTGATGAACATCTATCTAAAGAGTAAAGACATTATACTATTATAAGATGGACCTGTTATTGTCTGGCCAGTGACAGTCCCTACAAGAAGCTAGCAATGGTTAGCTAATTAACAAGCTGGGTCTGGGTCTCGTTCGTTATCATGATTTGTCCTTTTAACAGTAGAGTGACTATGAATGAATTTAATGTAATGTTGGGCATATATGGAACAGGAGCATTTGCTGCAATGGCAATGCTGGGAAAAATAGATCAAATGTTGTCACCAAAAGGAATCTCAATGACCATTGCACCTTTAGGAGCTGTTTGTGCCGTGCTTTTCTGCGCTCCTTCCTCCCCTGCTGCTAAGGTACTTTCTTTTTCTTTCTTTTTTCCTTTTTTTTTAAAAAAAAGCCATGCTTACCTCGTTATAATTAGTTCTATAATTATCATACGAGCATTAGACAAAATCATTACATAATTTAGGCATCTACTCCTAATTAGGGTTTCATTTAGGTTATAGAACCACGTGAATCTCGCTGGGAGTGGGAGTGGGAGGCCATATCTCCCGCGTGAACCACCATAAGCTGAAAGTGTATATACGACGACTTTAGTTGTTGTAGAGTCAGTTGTAGTCGATTTATTCAATATAAGTCAATAATAATAGTAACATAAAAAAGTCTGCTTCTGCCTTAAAAAGTGATGCAGTGCGGAAGCGTTGAACAGAATAACTATCTAAAACTCATGTTTCCGAGATACCACTCTCGAGGAAAACACTACTTTTTCATTTCATCCAAAACTTCTCCCCTAATATGAATACATGGAGCTCTTTATATAGATAACTCCTTTTCAAATAATCAAATATTTCCTAAATAAATTATCAAAATGCTTATTACCAAAACTAAGAGATATTTCTAACTAATATAAAATCCCTAACTAAATTATCATATTTCTAGAATATACTTAATAAATGAAAATAATTTAATTAATTATAATATATTCTGCTACATTTATTAAATAAATTAAAGAATAGTAGAAATATGCAAGCATATTTTGTTTCCATGAATACTCCACCATTCTCCCCTTCTCAGAAAAAATTCGTCCTCGAATTTTGCTGGTATAATTGCTTGCATTCACGGTTCTTTGAGGAAACTTCTTATAATTCTTCGGCAAATTTATTTTTGGGCCAGTTTGCACATCAAAAAAGATAACTTGGTCCAGTCGACCCACTTGATCAGGTATTTCTTCATAAAAATAAAGATCATCATAACTAGGACAAACTGGAATAATATCATCGGGGTAAATATCATAAATTGGAGGTTGATTCCAATCAATGATAATATTATTATTTTCAACCTCGGAAAAAGAAAATATATTATCAAACCTTGGGATTTCAGGCTTTAATCCGGACTCCAACGAATCTCGCGGATCATGTACAACTCCTTGAAATCCATCCTCCTTGTCACCAATGAGGTTTTTTTGTTCATCACCGATCACTTCCTCCACTTGCTGTAGGCTAGGACCATGATGGGGCTCTTGCTGAGGTTGCAATTCAGCCAATAAGAGGGTGAGCGCCTTAACCATCCGTTTCAGATTATCTATTACCACTTGCTCTTTCTCATCATTGAGAGCGGCTCTTCGAACAACACCATAATCTCTTCCTCGAAACATGATGCAGGAGCGTTGCATGTCTCTGAACCAACTGATGCAGTGCGGAAGCGTTGAACAGAATAACTATCTAAAACTCATGAATCAGAGATACCACTCTCGAGGAAAACACTACTTTTTCATTTCATCCAAAACTTCTCCCCTAATATGAATACATGGAGCTCTTTATATAGATAACTCCTTTTCAAATAATCAAATATTTCCTAAATAAATTATCAAAATGCTTATTACCAAAACTAAGAGATATTTCTAACTAATATAAAATCCCTAACTAAATTATCATATTTCTAGAATATACTTAATAAATGAAAATAATTTAATTAATTATAATATATTCTGCTACATTTATTAAATAAATTAAAGAATAGTAGAAATATGCAAGCATATTTTGTTTCCATGAATACTCCACCAAAAAGGCAGCTAAAAGTCTAACTTCCTGAAGACAACACGACAGTATAGTACAACAACACCCTTTAAAGAAGAATTAGAATTAAGAAGGTTTGAGTTATGAGTTGTGACTCGTTCCGACTCTCTTTGTAGTGTAATGCTGATCCAAGGTACAGTTATGCTCCTACGTCTCTGATCCCAGCAGGATGCTGATGTGGTTTTAAATTGTTGTAGAAAGTGGTAGTAAAAGTTCGTTCAACTCAGACTTGTAAAGACTCGATTTAAGAAAATACTAAAAATAAAGAAAATATTTACACAAGTTTGTCACAAAATATCGAGAGAACTGGAGCTTCGGATTCCACCAAACTTCACAATCAATTGGTTCATACAATGATTCATAACAATTTTAGCTCTTTTCAAGACTCTATTTCTTTGCCAAAAGTAGATTTTATAAAGAATTAGATGTAAATCATAAGCATAGCGCATCAAGAGTTCTTAGACTAAGCATACGCTATCAGACAAAATCACAAATAATCAATGAAAATCATAAATCGATTAAAAATCAATGCAGAAAGTCATTAGAATCAATTATAATTACCAAACAATTGTGAACTTGGCTTCCTCCATCGTCCCAGTATTGGGGTTTAGCTCCTCATGCTCAAAACGCACCCAAAAGATAGAAACATGGCTCGAAAAGGTGTTTTATTGGATAAAAATAATATTACAGCGGATTCGCAACGCTGTAAAGGCGTTCTGAACCAATCTATTACAATGGTTTAAGACCGAAGAAGAACAATACTTCTTTTGTGTTGTTTAAAGAAAGACCGCGCCTCGCGACTGTTCCTGGTTCGTCCAAAGTTCTTGACTCTTCTTCTCCAAGAAGACACATGCAGAGAAAATTCTCTGCAACTTTCCGTGGTCTTCCAATGACTTCTGTTCAGACCCCAAACTCCCGATACCTTGCTGTGACTTCTATCACCTCTTATATACACCACATGACCCCTAAACCTCGAGTAAATCCGAGAATATCTCGGTTTTCTTTCACCTCAAGCCATGGGATATTTCTTCCCTTTTCCTCACCTCTGTACGCGTCTTCTGGGTTTGCTTAAACTCTTCCTAGGATAGAAACAAATCTCACAAACAATATATCCTCCCATTCTTGCACGTAACTTCCAAAGATATCCAACTCGACAAATCCCGAGTAAAACTCTCCTCCCTGTTTTAGCTAGAACCGATCATCCAGCCCATTTGAATTGATTTAAATGCCTATACCAACCCTGTTAAGCCCAAACAGGTCCATACCGAGAAAAATAGGTGATTGAATCTCCTTAAATCTCTCCAACTCCGTTCCAGCAAAATCATGCAGACGTGAACAACATTTCCCGCCCAAACTGAAGTTTAAATGATGAAGATGAGGCGCCCCCTATCCAGAGTAGGGGTGCCTATAGCAGGTGCCTTATGGGATGCCCTGGGGTGCAAATAACAAGTGGGTACCCCTTAGTAATTGAGGTGCCTCTTATCCATTTGAGGGGTGTGAATAGTAATTTTCTCCCACGAGCGCAAAAACCACTTTTCGAGCCAATTTCGCCGCAAAAGCTTATTTCTCCAAAAACACCTATAAAACCATAAAATACCAAAATAAGTACAATATCGAGCACTAACAATACACATAATTGAGAATAAAATAGACACATAAATGCGTCCATCAGATGCTACGTACTTGATTCCCTTAGCTTATCTCACCCACAACTAAGAGTTGATACGACCCAAAGTCGAAGACTTTAATAAACAAATCGGTATCACACAGAAAAGTCTACGGTAATAGATAAATTCGTCTCCCACGAATATACTTACGAGTTTTTGTTCCGTCTTTTGATAAATCAAGGTGAACAGGAACCAATTCATAACCCGGACTTATATTCCCGAAGAACAGCCTAGTATTATCAATCACCTCACAATAGTCTTAATCGACGCAGCGAAAAAGGTATTGCGGAATCACAAACGATGAGACGAAGTGTTTGTGATTTCTTTTCTATCTTGCCTATCGAAGATATAAATCTCAAGCCAATTATTCCAATTGTACTCGTATGATAGAAACAGCAAGATCAGATCACACAACTATAAGAAAAGTAGTATCGGTTTGGCTTCACAATCCCAATGAAGTCTTTAAGTCGTTAACCTGGTTTTAGAAGAAGAAAACCAAAGGTTAAAGGAGAATCGACTCTAGCTTAGCAAACTAGTATCATACGTAAGGTGTGGGGATTAGGTTTCCCAGTTGCTAGAGTTCTCCCTTATTTAGTCTTTCAAATCAGGGTTTGCAATCAATGTTAGCTTAGTAACAAAGCATTCAACATTCATCGTTAGATGAAAACCTGATTAGATTCAAGCTAATATTTCTCAACCGTTGGATCGAAACCTTAGCTTGTTACACACAAATGAAATGTCCAATTTTGGGTTTATATAACCGTTCCCAAACATTAATATTTGTTGGTTCAACAATATTTAACCAAATGGTTAGCCATATGATCACTTTCATATCAACCATATTCTTCTTCACCATAACTAGTTCAAATGACTCAAATGAACTAGTTAGAGAGTTGTTCAATTGCTTAGATCTTATGTAACTACACAAGACACAATCGAAGCAAAAACGGTTTGATTCACTCGAATCGGTTCATGAACTTTATAGCCACGGTTTGCAAAAGCATTCCTTAGTTTATATAAACATGAGTTCAAGAACAAACGATTTTAGATATAACCTACTCAAGTTCGCGGACTGGGTTCGCGGACTTAAGCTCACGGAATGAGTTCACAAACTCCAGCAGAAATTCTCGGGTCGAGAACTTCCGCCAGTTCGCGGACTTGGCTCACGCCACATTCCGTTTCTCTTGATCAACAAAGTTCGCAAACTTTGGTTCAAGGAATAAGGACTTATACATATATGTGTTTCCATAACAATGCTTATATCCTACCAATGGTTATGTAATCTAAACTCTCATTTCAATCATTGAAACATTCTCAGACTACACCATATCCTGGTTTTAGCAACGCTTCATTTTCAGAGGTGCGCAACGGATATAGACGTTGCACACTTTGGAACGTTAATATCCGTTGCTCACTGATAAATACGTTGCACAAAATATGTAATTTAGGTTTTTAAATAAAATTATTAGAGCAACGTTTCTTGATCATCTAAAAACGTTGTACATCATGCACCTCATGGGTTTTCAGTGATTATTTTATTTTTCTTATTTTGGTTTTACTTATTTTATTTAAAAAAGAAAACTTAAAATTAATTTTAGAGTTCTCAATAACAGTTCTAGGATATTTTTCTCTCTCTTCCAGAAGAAGCTCCTTTTCTCTCTTCCAAACCGAGAAATCAAAGATTTACTAAGATTTCCGCTGGAAAACCTGAAATCAAATCATTTATACTTCTTAACCCTATTTCAAAAGTGTATTACTGAATCTAGATATAGATAATTTTACTGTTTTTTTTTTAATGATGTTTTTTTCACAGAAGAAACGTATTAGAAGAAGAATATGAAGAGAAGCATTAGCCCTAACAACTGATTCTGGTAATTTTGAAACCAACCTTGTAGTTAATTCTTCAAAGTTTCTTTTTTTTTATATATCAAAATTTTACTGAAACCCTAACTCCATTAGTGAATTTTTTTTTCCTTCATAAGCAAATCGGTGTACTCTTATTTGATTAGTATCAGATTGGGAAGATATGAAAACCCTATGTTGGTTTTTGAGATATGTTGCTGGTGATATCGTGATTAAAGATAGATCTAGATTTTATTTTCATTTTCATGATGATGACGAAGATGGGTTACTCTAGTTTGTTATTTTAAGTTACTTTGTTTTGAATCTAGGGCATTTTATTGAGCACATAGTTCACTAAGTATAGTGTAGTACAGATGTTTGACCAAAGGCCTCAGAGAAACACTTAGTTTTAATGGTTTTGGTTGGTTCTCTGTCTTTGTTCTTTAGCTTCTGGTGTTGCTGATTGGTAATATTTTGCTTCTCGTCATTGTTGTTGGTAGTTTGATGGTGAAGCTGGTGGCTCTGCAGCTGTTGAAGTTATGGGATTGTTTGTGTTCTCGTGGTAGCTTCAGTGATAGTGGATGGACCTGCTGGTTGGTGGTGGATCTATGGATACCATGTATCTAAGTTACTCAGATGGAAAAGATCTTGGGTTTCTTAATGTAGTGTATGGAAGGTATACTCTTGATTCGTTTCACAACTGTTTATTAGGTTACACAGTGCATTTTGCGTGCCATCCGTATATCTCCTTTTTTATATGCTCACTGATGTATTATGATGAAAGCTACTTGGTCAATCGTCTGCAAATCTGTTAGAATCAAGATCTGTTCGAAGGACAGATCCATCTTCGCTGCTTAAAACAGGACCTGCACTCTGCAGTGTCTTCATGGCCTCAGTTATCGAATGGTGAAATTCCGTTATTGCAAGCTCTTTCTAAATTCTCAAATTACTTATTTTGGGGCTCTAATTTTTGAAATGATCTCAGATGATATGGAATCTACAAGGCCGTAACTATCGAATAATTGTTACAGTAGCAGCAATAATACTCCGAGTTCATACCAATCTTGTGAAACTACGGGTCGAGGGAATCATGACCCTCCATTGCAAGGTGAATCTCTCATGTGTTTGACTTGCATTGTTGTGTATGGAAATCTGAGTAAAATGAAACATCTGATATTGGTTTTTTGTTTTTTGCTGATCCAGATATACCAAATTTCTCCTAAGTCTACAGCTTCATCGGCAATGTATTTGACCGTAACAAAAGTAATCACCCGCGAAAACTTAAGGAGACGTGGATACAGTATATATAGTTTACAGAGGCTATTGTGTAGTTAGATTAGTTGATTTTTCTCCTCCCACTGTTGAATTTTTATCTTCAATCAGTTTCAGTTCCCCTGTCTATAGAACCACTGATTCTCTTCAGAACCCTTTTTGGAGGCTTCTACTTATAAGCCTGAAAACTCTGTGGTTCCTCCTAGTCTTCAATTGGCGATAAGGAGCAGTACATTACACATGCTGATAAAGTAATTGAGGAAGCAGTGCATAAAGGGGCTCAACTCTGTATTGCCTGTAAGCTATCAAAATCATATGCCCTGTCAATAATTGAATTTGATGAGTACTACTATGTGTAAGATAATTTAGTTATTTCTTGATTACAAACGTTGTATAAACACGATCTAAGCGTTGAACTGTACATCTACAGTAGAAGTGGCCATGGTGATGGTGGCGGCGCATAGCTGTATGCAGTTTCTCGAGGACTTGATGATGCATTAATGGATGTAATTCCACATGAGTGAGTATTCTTTTGTGTTCATTATTTTTAATTGATCATTTACTTGAGTGTCTTTGAGTGTCTTTGAGTGTCTTTGAGTAAGCCAGGGTGAATGGTTTACCCAGATGTGTTTCTTACGAGTTTATGATGCTTATAAGGTGTCTATAATTGTATCCCTTTGTAACCGAAATGAATTAATGGTTTAAACAATTCAGAACTAGCAGCTACCGCATCTGTAAAGCGGTTGGATTACATGTTTGTGCGTTCATCGAATGTGGTAAAAGCAGTTCGCAAGATTGCTGGGAATATAGGTAATATATTTACTTACAACACAATGGAGGCATTGTATGGGGATTTTGTCTCTCGTTGTAAGTCATATTAAACCAAATCCTTTTTAGATCAAAATATTTACTTAAGCCAAGAACTGGCGCAGTCTATACAATTTTGTTTTGCAATTATCTAAACGTATACCTCGTTTTACAGGAAGGTATTGCAGTTGGAAGGACATTTCAATGGAGGTCAGATTTCTTTAATGATGTGATGTTTCTCATGTATATGATGCTCAGGGGAACTAGTTACTCATGAGTAATCACCTGAGGTTATCATTGCCATAAGTTGAAGAGTATTGGGTGCTTTCTTTCTAGTTTCCCAACCACATAATTCTCGTGTCTGCTTCAATGTATGATTTGTCCTGGAACTTTCGCAGTGCAATTATTTTTTTCTTATGAGACTCACTTGTATCTGTTTCTATTGTAGGAACCTCCTGCCAAGGAAGCCCAAGCAAGGGAATCCCCTGCACCTGCAACCAAAATGAAAGAAGAGTCCATCAATGGTTAGCTCAGATGAGGGTGATTCAGAGAATGAGGTTTGTCTTGCTTGATTTTTCTTATTGGGTTTATTGGGTTGGTTGATTTATTGATCAAAACAATCCCATTTGATTTTTCTCACTGAGAACAAAGGATTCTCCCATTTGGTTCACTTTTAGGCTGGAGATATGTTAAAATCTGACAGGGTTTTTGCTTGATATTCCTGAATGAGTTTCTTATATATAGTTGTTATGTTCAGTGCTAATACGTACTCATAGTTAGCAGTTACAAGATATTAATCATCCTCGTCAGAACTACATTCATGGTTCAAAGGCACTCCAAAACCCAGGTGAAATTGAAGTAGTACACAAAGAAAAGTATGTTAGCACGACTGTAGTGAAGAAAACACATGATTGAGTGCCAGGATATCTTGATAGCTTCTGCATCCCTTTTTCTTTAAATGCCATGATATCTTTTTCTTTAAAATGATAGGATATTCTATTATGCGGGAGTACTCTTGGTAACATGCATTGTGTATGGTGGTGGCTTATGGGGCTAATGTTTTTTGTTTCTTAAAAGCTATGTGATGAACTGTTAACTAAGGGGTTACGAATTTTTATTTATTGATATAACGCTTGTTCAAGATCAGTTGGATAGGCAGCCCTAATCTTACTGTGTATCAACATTTCCATCTCTTATGTCCCATAGTATCAAACTGAATTCCTCCACTTTTCATTTCTTCAGGATGCTAAACCTGTTGCAGGCAGTGAAGTTGAATGGTTAGAACTTGTTGGGACGTCTGGTGTCGTAACGACTCCTCATTATTCCTGAAGGTGAATGACTTGTGATATTTCAATTTCACAACTAGGGTTCTTGAGCAAAGTTAAATTTAAGGGTTTTCTACAGATTGTTGTTCTTTTTTGAATCAACCCAAATAATTGTATGGGTTACGCTTCTAGAATTTGAAAACCTAACCGATAAGAAATTAATTTTCTTGATGTTGGTGTAAAAATTATCAATTAATGTTCTTGATGTTGATACAATTTCGACAGAATTTGCTGTGAACATTCTGATTGATATGCTGATAGAGAATCAATATATATTCAGGTGCAGAAATTTGCCGGAAATATACCCGGCGACAATTTTTTTGACCAGAAATTTATTTTGCAACGGATAAAAACGTAGAAAAAACATCCGTTGCACAAATCACCTAAAATAAGCAACGGATATAATTGCAACCAAACAAAAAAACGTTGACAGAAAACTAAAATGGGACCCACAAAAGTGTTTTCCATTAATAGTAACCGTTGTACAAATTAATATATACGTTGCACAAATAGGAAAAATAAAACGTTGCACCACATATTGTGCAATGTTTATAAGCGTTGCTTAATATAATTTGTGCAACGGATAAGTTACGTTGCACACCAATGCGCAACGTCGTTTTCCCAACAGTTATTACCGTTGCGCAAATTATGCGCAATGTTTATAAACGTCACAAAAAGGCTGTTTTGGTGTAGTGAGAGAACGTTATATAGCCGTTATTCACAGACTGTTTTTCGTCAGAGCAATTTTCAAAGTGATTGAAACATAACATGACTTTCGTCACTAGGTAAAGACGAATTTGGCTAAAGCGAAAGCTTACTAACACATATTTCGAGAAATAGATAGGCGAGTTAAACTCGGCTCGAAATAGCAAATGTGTATAATGAAAGTCTATATATCAAAACGACTTTTGTCTCAAGAATAGGAGATAGAGTAAATAGACTTTTGAGTGACAGATAAGTTCAAGTCTGCACATACCTTTTAGTCGATGAAGTTCCACCAGTTCCTTGAGTAGTCATTCGTCTTGTATGATGATTGCCATGGAGTCTTGAGATTAACTACACTTTCTATCCTAGTCCGAGACCTTTAGCTAAAATAGGCTAGAAATCAAGACTTATAGTTTTGATCTCTAACATCGACAAACATGCTTGAGATAGCAACGCATGCGAGTTCGACCGAGCAATGCTCTAACACGAACATTACTCTGCATACTCTGGGATAAAAGTTCGGTTACCTGTACCTGAACCTGTTAACCGAACTCATCAAAACCTCCATTAAAAGTGAGTTCGGTTACCTGTGTATTTTGGATTTATTAACCAAACTACATTTTCAAAAAGTTTGGTTACATGTTCTTCATATAATATAAGCGAACTATGTTGACCTAGTTGAAATTTTTTCTTACGATTTTCATTTTGAAGATACTTTAGGCCATTTATGACAACATTAACTAAGTTAAAAGCATACCTCAATACCAAAAGGATGTTTTTTCTCTATATTCACCGATCTCAAAAAAAAAAAAAAAAAAATCTCCATCTTCTTCTTCTTCTTCTACTTTAATCACCCAATAATTCTACTTCTTTTAAAAAAAAAAATCATATTATTAATTTAACCTTAATCAATGGTTAATTATATTAATCATTACACAAAAATAATCAAGAGGGTAGTTTTGGTATTAAAATAAATATATGGATAAGGGGTGTCCTCATATTACTTCAAATAACTTGCCCAAAATAAAATGATGGTCCCCTCCAAAAAAAGAGTGGTGCCCAAAAAACGGTTCCTCTTATATATATTAGTCCCACATTGCTTAAACTGGATCTCTTGCAATGGTTTATATACTGCGAAAAGACCATTCAGCTCGTCCCTTCGGGACATCCGCTAAAATTGGAACGATACAGAGAAGATTAGCATGGCCCCTGTGCAAGGATGACACGCACAAATCGAGAAATGGTCCAAATTTTTTTTGTTTCCATTTTCTCATCACCCTAATCTAATCTAAAGACTTAAAGTCCTAGACAAATAAATCTCTCACGTTGAACGGTGAGGAAACCCTCGCTTCCTATTGGCCGAAATAGGTCTTTTTTGAGTTTTGTGAAACGGGCGTTTTGGTGAGGACACTTGGCAACGATTGATTTAGTAATTTTGTTTCATATTGAGGAAGATATCATTTACGTTTAAATAGAAGATTTTTTTTTTTTTTTTTTTTTTGCTGAATCACATTTTTTATTAATGAAAAAAACTAAAATCAGTCTTACAGGACTGACTCAAATAAAAAACAAATACAAAGAACCAGAAAAAAAGAAAAGGCCCAAGCATTCTAGGCCCATAACCTAAAACCAACTCTTATATCATTACACAAAAAAAAAACTGAGCATATGTTAGACTGTGAAGAAACTCCTCACCTAAGAATCATAGGATTGATTCCAGCTGATTCCATTCAACCTATAACCCCCTTCATGAACCATTTTCTTGATTCTGTACTTAAAACCATTAAGATTAGGTTTCTTCTCCTCAAACAATTTTGCATTTTTCTGAAACCATAGCTCTTTCATAGTTGCACAAGGACTTTTATACTTGGATGCTACACAAATATCATCAAAAGATGTAGGATTGGCAAAGCAGAAAACTGTGTTTAGCCAGTTCCAAATGGAAACACTGAAATCACATTCCCACAAAGTATGATTCATGTTTTCCTGAGCTTGCAAACAAATACAGCACATGGAAACCATTTCAAAGCCATTATTTCTCATGACCTCATCATCTACATAAACTGCTTGTTGTAATTTCCATATGTTACTGGCAATGCTGGGATGAATACAGTTTTGCCATACAAACTTGGGCCAAGAGAGCTGAACCTCTTTATGCCTTATTTTCTCAACTGCAATGTCAGTATGAAACTTGCCATCGTTTCTAGCAATCCACACACACTGATCACTACCACCACTTATTACAGGCAAAGAATACACTGAAATAAAGTGATGTAACTCAGTTTCAATACACTAGTTACCATCTTGAATTAAGTCATGTACTTTCATACCACTATGTCACTTCACAAATTCTGTGAAGCCAGTATCCTCAATTATGGGATTATCACTTAACCAAGTATCAAACCATACAGAAAATTGAGAACCATCCCCCACTTTCCATCTAATATCTTCTTTAAGAGTGTTCCAAGCCCATTTTAATCCTTTCCAAAGTGAAGATTTTTTCCAGTTTCTTGTACATTGCCCATATCTGTCTTTAAACTTTGGAGCAAAAAATTGAGCCCATTCTTCCTCTGAAATCAAAATCTTCCACATCAGTTTCATTAACAAAGATTTATTGATTGTTGCCAATCTTTTGATTCCCAGTCCTCCTTCTTCATAAGGTGTGCACACTTTTTTCCATGAAATTGTTTTAAACTTTCTTAACTCACCATCACTAGTCCACAAGAAGTTTCTAATTAACTTTTCACATACTTTAATCACAGATGAAGGCCATTTGTAGACTGACATATTTTAAATGGGAACACTACACAAAACAGATTTCACTAGAACTAGCCTGTCTTGAAATGAGAGCAATCTCCCCTTCCATGCAGCAAGTTTTTTCTGAATTTGCTCAACAATAGTCCATATCATTGCAGTAGTGATCTTCCCATGAGCCAAATACACACCTAAATACTTATCTGGAAATTTAGAGATTTCCATATTAACAAATTAACTAATAAAGTTTTTCCTCTGCTGTGTAGTGCCATCCACAAAGAGTTTACTTTTGAGCTTGTTGATAACTTGACCAGAACATGCTTGATAAGTATCTATCAGCTTAAGAAGATTGGCTAGACTTTTCCTTCCTCCATTACTGAAAATGAAAACATCATCTGCAAAAAAGAGGTGTGTAGGATGAATACCTTTTGTGAGACCATAGGCTGCAATTTTCCTTTTTCCACCAAGGCTAAGATATTTCTGCTAAGTACATCCTCCATAAGCACAAAAAGAATTGGAGATAGTGGATCTCCCTGCCTAAGTCCTCTCTCAACTTTAAAAAAGCCACAGGGTCCACCATTGACTAAAACTGAAATTCTAGCTGACTTGAACAAAGTTATTATCCGGTCACACCAGTCATTTGAGAATCCATACTTCTTCAACACTTTGATTAAGAACTCCTAACTCACTGTGTCATAAGCCTGAGAGATGTCAAGTTTGATACCTACATTTCCACCTCTTCTTTTAAACTTCATTTCATTGACAAGTTCAGATGCTAAAAGAACTTGCTCATGAATGCTTCTTCCTTTTACATAAGCTACTTGTTGAGGATAAATCAGCTTCTTCATTAAGTCACTCATTCTGCTTGTAATTAGTTTTGTGAATATCTTGAAGATTACATTACTCAAGCCAATTGGTCTGAATTGATTTGCAGATTTTGCAGCTTGTGTTTTAGGTAACAAAAATAAGAAGCTTGAATTCATGCCTTTGGGAATAAACTTTCTTCTCCAACAAAATTGAATAGCTGCAACTAAATCCTGTTTTATAATTTCCCAACAACTTCTATAAAAGATACCTGAAAAGCCATCTGGACCAGGAGCACTCTCTGGATCCATTTCAAAAATTATTTTCTTAATCTCTTCTTCCTCAGGAATGACATCCAACCTTGTCTGATCATCTTCATTGATAACAATAGGAATTACTTCTAACAATTCATCAGCTTCTTCCACAGGAGTATACTCAAATTTCTTTTGAAAATGATTTACCAAATGTTGAGCAATTGCATCTTGATTTACAAGTACATTTCCATCATCATCTTCTAACTCATTTCTTGTATTTTTGCGGTTCGATCTTCATATTTGTATGAAAAAAACTTGTATTGGCTGCCCCTTCTTTAATCCACTTAACTCTGGATTTCTGCTTTAATAAAGTATTTTCTTGAACTTCTCTACTTGCATATTCATTTTGAGCTTGAACTAATTCATTTAATGCAGTTTCATCAAAAGGATTATTATCAGAATTTGTTGTTGCAGCTTTAACTTTCTCTTCTGCTTCTTTTATCTTAATTTGAACATTACCAAAAACCTTCCAATTCCATTCATTTAGCTCCTTCTTAAGTTCTTAACTTGTGTAAGAATTGAAAAGCAGGATCACCAGTAACTCTTCTTTCCCAGCACTCAGAAACAACTTGCATAAAGGTTGGATGACTGATCCACATTTTTTGAAATTTCCTAGGAGTATTTTTTGGTTTTGGAATACTTGCACACCCACCAAGCAGAGGAGCATGGTCAGAAACAATTCTCATGCCTACCTTATAACCCCAATCACCATACAAATGAAGCCACTTCTGATTGAATAAAACTCTGTCTAAGTTACATAATATT
Source organism: Papaver armeniacum (assembly GCA_023531295.1). Classification (NCBI taxonomy): domain Eukaryota; kingdom Viridiplantae; phylum Streptophyta; class Magnoliopsida; order Ranunculales; family Papaveraceae; genus Papaver; species Papaver armeniacum. The sequence goes on from JAJJWW010017530.1 coordinate 51,253, forward strand.
CTCTTATTTCCATGTTGACAATTAGACCGAGAGAACTGAAGACCATTTTTGGAGCTGGAAGAAGCTCACATTGATTTATACATTCATTAAAATCCAACATTGTTGTCCTACTAGGTAATCTACCACCAACTTTCTCATCTTGAGAAATTACTACATTAAAATCTCCAAGAATAATCCATGGCTTGTTAAGATCACTTATACGCTGCATTTCAGACCACAAAAACCTTCTTTGAACTACCTTAACATGAGCATGAACACCAGATACTAAAACATCACCAACACTAACTATTATCATTTGACTTGAAACTGAAATAACTTGTGGCTGTGCAATACATTTGTTCCAAAACAACCAAATATTTCCTTTATTACCTTGACAAGAATTATGAATTACCATCTTTTCCATACCAGGGAGATTTAATCTTTGACAAAAAGAAGCACTACATCTCACTTTTGGTTCTGCAACCCATACTAAAGAAGGACTAAATTGATTTACTAAAGACCAAAGTTTGTCCAGAGCCCTCAATCTTCTCAGACCCCTGACATTCCAGAATATTATCCTCATTGTTTAGTTTGAGGGTGTTTGGTACCCCCTTTCCCTTGGTTTTTTCTAAAATTATATTTATTGATCAAAGCAGCTTGTTTAGGTACCTTATTTTGCTCAGGAGAACTGTTAGCTTTGGATGTACTACTATTAAGCTCACTATTTCCTTCTCCACCACCTTATTTTGCTCAGCAGAAATTTTTGCTTCTTTTTCCACCACCTTTGCCCAGGATGTTACTTGCACTGGTGTATTTACTACTGTACCATTTGTTCCATCAACAAAAGGAACCATATTACTATTGACTTCCATCACTCTTTCTGTTGCTTGTGGTGTTGGTGTTACCACGTTTGGAGTTAAAACCACAGTTGGTGTTGATTCTATAGTTGTACTGGATACGTCATTTGAATTAAAAGCCACATTTAATGATGAAACCACTTTTGGAGATGAAACTTCTTTAATTATTTCCTCAGGTACTACTACACTTTCAACATTCTCAAGAGGACTGAACTTACTGTGTTGAAAGAGTGCAACACTTGAAGTACTAGGTAAAATAGTCTGTTGAATAGAATCCACTATTGAATCTTCTTTAGAAGAAAAATCACAGATATCAAAGGGCTCTGAAGTTTCCTTTGACAGACTCTTCCCTTCTTTTGATTTTGTTTGAAACTTTACTTGGTCTTGCTGAGCATTGACATTTTTATTTTTCCCCAATCTACATTCAGCATTTCGGTGACCAACAATTTTGCAGGATGAACAATATTTAGGACAATCAGGAATCACAACATCTTGAAAAAAACCTCCATATTTAGTTCCAATCCATATCTTATGAGGAATGTGTAGTGCAAAATCAACTTCAACCAAAACATTTGCGTAATAACCCACTTCACACCTTCTTTGTAGCATTATCAACCTTAATTGGAGTACCAAATTCATTCTGATTTTAAACAAAATTGCTTCATTCGAATTCCAATCCCAATCCAGAAAACGAACCCACACCATTGCTTTGGATGTTCTTTGACTTCTTTGGTCGAAAGTTTGATACCCAATTTCTAACTTGTAATATTTGATTTAACACCTCCCATCATTTGTGATTTGATCAACTTCTTGTCATTTTCATTGTCAAGCTTAATTGTAAAGAAAACCGGAGACCTAAAGGAATCATACGACAATCTCCCTGTAATTTCCATTGACTTCGTAGAATAACCACAGCATCAACAAACTTAATCTTCTGTAAATCAAGCCTTCCTATAAGAGAAAACTTTCATGGATCCAAACTTTTTTCATACAAATCATCTGGTAATTCGATTGATGGAATTTTTCGAACATTGTTTTCTTCTTCTAAAATTTCCATTTCAGACTTATTTTGATCAACCGAAGTGGTTTTAGGACAAGAATCCATCAACCAACTATCAATTAATACCCATCAATCATTGAAAATCAAAAAACAAGAAAAAACAATTAAGATTTTCACCTGAGAAAGCACTGAAATCAAGATCCGAGAAGAAAATTTTCGCCAAGTTACTCGCCAATTCACAGAGCTCAACTCAGTCCGATCTACTTTTCTCTTAGGTCTTCTGTCGGTTATTTCTTTTTTCAAATAGAAGATAAAAATAAAAATATTTATGAATTGATTTAGTAGATTTGTTTCCTATTGAGGAACATAGTATTTAAGATTTTTGGTTGGTTATATTTAAAAACAATTTTATAATTATAAAAATTGAAGGATATATTTGGGAGTTTGACTAAAAAATAAGACTATAAACAGAAGTTGGTCAGTATTTTAAGACATACGAAAATAGAATAGAGGACATAAATTTTAGGACAGAGGGAGTAATTAACTCTTGACCAAGTTTTTTTTTGTGGTTTTGGAGTTGATGCGTAAAATTTCAAAACACTCTCGATGAACACATTTTTTCTTTTTTCTCCGATCAAAACTATAAGAAAAATAAAAAACTATCCCGAATCTAAACAACTAAAGGCCTAGACAAATAAAGTTTCCACGTTGAACGGCGATGAAACCCTCGCTTTTTAGTGGCCGAAATATGCCATTTTTGAGTTTAGTGAAACGAGCGTCCTTGGTGAGGATACTTAGCAATGTATGATTGGCTTAAAAAGAATTGGAGAAATTTAAAAAAAGAAAAGCAAATTCAATTTGAAATTACATGACGTGACAATATTTAGGTGAGGACACTTGGCAACGTATGATTGGTTTAAAAATTACAAACTTAAAAGGAAAACCTAACTTACCATGTTTGGAATTTTGTGGAAACCCAAATTCAATTTGGAAATCGAGTAACTATATCCAGACTCTTTTTTTTCCAAATTAATATAAAAGGGGGAAAAAATTCACATATTTCTGCAAATATAAAAGAAAAAGATAAATAAAATTATGCACATATTCTCCACCTATTTAATGTAATTTCTCCGCCACACCAAATCAAAAATACATCGCCACGAGGGGGCGAAGCCCTGCACATACCAAATCAAAAATGTATCGCCACGGGGAGGGGCGAAGCGCCACGCACGCCAAATCAAAAATGTATTACCACGGGGCACCAAGTTAAAAGGAAAAAATAAATAAAATATGTATATATTTTCCACTTATTTAACGTACCAGACCTAAAATACATCACCACGGAGCAGACGAAGCGCCGCGCACACAAAATTAAATTATATCGTCACAGGTGGGGCGCAGCCTCACGTACACCAAATCAAAAATGCATTGACACGGAGCGGGGCGAAACCCTGCGCACAACACGTTAAAAGAAAAAATATGCCGGATGCGTAGCACGGGCACAACAAATCTAGTAAACCCCTAATTTCCTTTTCTTCTGGTTCTGTAAACTGATCGCTGAGCTTTGCTCTAAATCTCGCCATTTTTTCAGGTTTGTTTCATCTGTTCTCTTCTTAGATTTCTTTTTCACAATTTCCAGGTTTAATTCTATGAGATGAACTGTACAAATATGTTTAAGTTATCAATTTAGGTTATTTAAATTCGTTTTTTTCCTTCTCTCGATAGGCATCTCTGCAACAAGGTATGGTATCAAGTAAAAGTTGTTGGTTAGGAATTTAGGTTGGATATATGGATGCCCGTATTGTTTTTGTTAAAATTTCCTTTAGAATCCTACGAAAAAAAAAAAAGTACGCTCATGAGAGAGAGTTTTAGGTTGAATTTGATGTAAACGAATCTAATACGGTAACAATTGTGATGATGGTATTTTGGCTTCTACAGTTACTAGTAGTAGTGGTAATGTATTTGTTATTCAAGATATAGTGGTATATGAGATACTAGGTAGACTCCCTGTTGAATCACTTGTAGTTAAAGATTAATTGTTGATTCATTGAACTATCAGTAGAAAAAAGCTAACTCTTATAGAGAGTTCACAAAGCATGCTATAACATGTTCCTTTTCATTTCCTAGGTAAACCAGGTTTGGTTTCACTGCTGGATTGATTAATATTTCTAAAGACACTTTTGCAGTGTGTTCGAGCATATTAGATTTTTCCAATTCTTTGAATTTCACTTTCAAAACTAAATTGGTGAACCCAACATTTTGGTACTGTTGTAGGTGGTGAAATATAGAATGATTATTCAAGAGAGATGGAATAGTGCAAAGAAACATAGCATGATTTTATAGAAAATTGAGACCTTTGTTGTACGCATGACAGTCAATTCATATTGGTTTTACCTTTCCTCTTTGGGTGTGGAAGTAAATTCCAGAACTTGACCTTATTTTCATGCGTGTTTGGTTTCAGTGCTAGTATAGGTTGGAGTCAAGTGGTAGTTTCAGATGCATTTTAGACCAAGTTGCAGTTGGAATAGACCTTGTGATTCTGTGATGTGGATTGGTAATAGGATGTTCTTGGCAGATCTTATGTGGGCCGACCTTTTCCCTCCTATCTGGGTTAATTCTCATTAGAACTTCATAGCCACTTATTTATTCTCATCTGCCCTAAAATTTTCTATTTTACAATATATCTTTGATTAATACTACTTTATAAGCAATTCTACTTGTTTTTAGAATTTATTATACAGTCATGCTTGCCAATATATCTTTGACTAATATTATGCAGTATCAGCGTATATAGATTTGATAATATCTTTGACAAATATACAGAAATTTCCTAATATAAATGGCTTGGTGTCGTAGATTTCCCGAGTACCATTTTTCATTTGTGACTCGACTCTAACTTGTTTGTTTGTTGCCCTTTTTGTTGATATCTTGTACCCAACTCTTTCAGGTCTTTCAGGTTGTTAGGAAATTTGCAGACGGTCCAACATTTGCTAAGGATCTGAGGTAACTTCAGTTTGAAGCTGATCTGAATAGATTTTTCCTTTACACCAGGTTGTTACCATTCATTCTTTTTTTCTGGATTTTTGACCAACCTGTCAGCACATGTAATCAGTGCCGCCTTGTAAATGTGTTTTGATGTGAATTAACTCTTTTCTTACACCGAGTAGTTACCGAGCCATCTCATTTTATAGTTCATCGTTTTCCCTTAAATGTTCATTAACTTATTGACTTTAACCATTATTGATTTTAAAAACAATGTATTCCGAACATGTTTTTAAAAACAAAGAAAATGAAAACAAAGAAAAAAGGCTATTTCTGAAAATGTTAGAAAACAGAATTAGAATACAGTTTTTGAAACTCCAACCAAACAGGCTCTTAGAAAATTGAATCGGAGAACAATTTTTGAAATCTAAACCAAACAGACTCTTAATCTCTTCTTGTTGAATAATAATTTGTTTCTGAACTTTTAATTGTATGAATCGATTCATTCAAGCAAGATGTTATTTGTTAAGATGCTTACACCAAAGCTTGGATAGTTAGATCCTTTTATTGAATCATATTTATTAATCTTTATTTTGCTTATTAGATTTTGAGAAGAAAATAAAATGCTGCAAGGTGGACGTATCAAGCTTAAAGGATGGCAGCAAGCGGCTGTTGCAGTTGGCTCAGCATTTGGTGCACTAATGGATCCAAGGCGGGCGGATTTGATAGCAGCTTTAGGGGAGACAACTGGAAAACCAGCATTTGAAAGAGTTTTAGAGAGGATGAAAAACAACCCAGAAGGCAGAGTAAGTTTCTTTACCCTTTGCGGTATTACTCTTTTACTGAATTTATGGGTTTTTTTAAGCTCTCTCATCGTTTTATCCTTATCCAATGCAAGGATTGACTACGAATTTTTTTAACTTATAACTAAATAGGTCTTTCAATCTCATATTGATGGTACTCGAACTTTAAACTCCTTGATGGAGAGGTTGTATGATTACATCGTTTAAAAGACGGAGAAACTCTAGGCCTCAAGATTCCACCATTAATGGAATTTCTTACTTGAAACGTTGTGGAAAAAAATTAACGATCAAATGCTGGAAGGATATGAGAACACTCTCATTTTTCATGTGAAAGGAAATTGGATGGTTAAGCCTTACCCTCAGATAGTGGGATGTGCGGCAGGAAAGTTATTTTGATGTCGGATTCACATGGTAGGGTCCTTAAAGCACTATCAAAAGGTTGAGTTTGAATGACACTATCATTGGCCTAGATTTTGGGAAGACCCTCAGTGATGGGTTTGTATGGCTTATTCCAGGAGTTCTGATTTGATGCTGATTAGAGCTAACTTTATGTTCCATCATTTTGGAACAATGTAAAGACTCGACAAATTCATTGTGAAGTTTCCTTTATAGATGCAAAAGAATATGCTTCGTTTTATTCTATCAAAATTCGTTCATAGGTCTCATTACTTTCACTAGGCCAATATTTATGTTTTCCTGCTTGAATGATTTGAAATTAATTTCTATAACTTAGTCTGCTGAGTGAAACATCACTTTAACACTGAGTTACCTAAATGAAGGAGAAAATGGTCTCGAGGAAAGCTTTTCTAAGTCTTTCCTTTAGCAAACTCATGAATTGTTGTATTGTTGTTTTTTTCCCTTCCTTACATTTTCGTATTTTCTTGTGAAATCCCATTTGCCTTCAGTTCTTATCCTGCGTATTGAACATGCAGCAGAACTCTTTATAATTTAGTGTCATTTACTGTACATCACAATCTCTGTACAGGCTATGTTGTTGGAGCGTCCACGTGTAATATCTGCTAACGTGGGGCATGCATGGGACCTACCAGAGAATACATTTGGTGCAGCTTACGCAAGATTTATGGGATCACGAAACTTCTCTCCTGATGACCGTCCACCAGTGCGCTTCATGGAGACAGAGGAACTTGCATATGTGGCAATGCGAGCCCGCGAGGTGCATGATTTCTGGCATACCCTATTTGATCTCCCAACCAACTTAATCGGTGAGTCTGCACTCAAGGTCATTGAATTCAGGCAGATGTATCTACCAATGTGCCTGTTGTCAGTTATTGGTGGCACAGCTAGGTTTAACGAGAAGCAAAGGGCTCTGTTCTTCAAACACTACTTGCCATGGGCAACACGAGCTGGTATGGATTGTACAGATCTTATGTGCATCTACTATGAACAGCATTTCCATGAGGATTTAGACGTTGTTCGTAAAAGATGGGGAATAACTCCTGCTCCTGCCCCTCCCAAATAGAACCCAGTCTGATCCTCCGCCAGTCGTTTTGAGAACTCTTGCTGAAGACTTGGAATTGAGTTCATGTATGCAGATTAGATAGATGGAGTTATGACTTCTTTGCTAATTGATGCTAACACTGTAAATTGAACAGGCCAATGTTTCTTATATGAATATTTTAGCTGAAGCATAGTAAATTTGCTGTCTTTTCTGTCTCGTTTTTATTTTTGATTATTGTTTTTTGCAATTTCTTGTGTGCCATTTCTGCCACGAGCATGGAATGGAAATGCATATCCCATGCGTTCTACTTGAGAAAAGGTTGGAACCAATAACACTTCAATATTTTGCATTTGGTAGTTGTGCTTTATCAAATTTGAGCACTTCTGAGTTCTGACATCCATTTTCAACAATTTGGCACGAGCGCAAACATACAAGCAAAGGACCGTATGCTCAAGCATTTGTGTCACCAAATTTAGCAAAAAAAACAAAAGTCTTTGTAACTTGTTAAAAAGAATCTTTCTAGTCGGTTAAACAAGAACAAGAATAGTCAGTGAATTAACTGAAACAAATCATAACCTTACATTTAAAGTGATCAAACTTACTTCATCATGAGCTCTAAGAAGAGGATCATGCATGAGGATGAATATCAAGTTTAATTGGCAAAAATGCTTTAAATGTCACAATCAAAGCTCATCACTTTTGGCGAGTGTAAATTGCTAAGTATATATACCAACACCTCAAGTGGAAATATTCAAACTCATCAATGTATATGGACTAGGTATTCCAAATCAACATTATGTGGATCAAGGTCCTCAAAGTGTAAAGAACTATGTGCTTTTGGTTTTTCACTAGTCACTTATAGGATCTAGATCTTTCTATTCCTAGTTGGTCACCCTCCTTTTCCACTATTTATATCTTGCACCATACACAGAATTTGTTCACTCTCAAATTTACAACTGTTTAGCAAAATCTTCTCATTTCACATACTGAGCAAAATCTTCTCATTTCACATGCTGAAAGATACTAATAACAAGAAAATATGGTGATTTTTCTGTTCCTTATTGTCTTGGTCATCTTAGGTTCATATCATCAAGACATAACTATTAATATAAGCTAGATGTACCCATAGCTAGACTAACTGACAACATTTGTTGGTTTTGTCATGTGAAGGAAGAAGGTCATCATCTAGAGAGATGGGAAGGCTATGTAGATTGGAGGAACAGACCAGCCTTGAGAGGCTTCCATGGAGGCATGCTTGCTGCCTTCTGTTAGAAAAAAAACGGATTTTGTATTAAAACCAAAAGTGCATGGACCATGATTTGATCCCTAGACCAATTGCCCACTAGTTGTTTTTTCATTTGAATGGATAAAACATTAGTCCCACATAGACTAAAATCTTTAGAGTTTTAGACTTAAATATTATGGGTTTTGCCTAAAGGGCACGGCCCTTTGGGTCTACACACTTTTGTGTGAGGGGGAAGACCTAGACTATGGCGAGGTTTCCTGGGAGGAATTCCACTCTGGCCCAAGCCTGTGTCTTCGATCGCAATCCACTGTGACAGTCAAGCTGCTATTGGTTGCGCAAGGAATAGTGTATACAACGGAAAGTCTATACATCTAAAAAGAAGACACGAGACGGTGAAACAACTACTCTCTACTGGTATTATCTCTATAGACTTCGTAAAGTCCAAAGATAATATTGCAGATCCTTTGACGAAAGGTTTATCTAGAGAGGTAGTTAGATCCACATCGAGGGGGATGGGACTTAAGCTCATAGAATAAATCACCATGAAGGATACTCAACCTTGTGAATGGAGCTCCAAGATCAAGGTTCAATGAGATAACTAATTTATGGTGACATCGAGAAAGCACTATCTATGTCCCTCCCTATGGTGTAACCGTGTGATAGTCTTTGCCTGCATGATTTAGGATGATTTGTTGAGATCTTAATGGGTTCCATGGCTTTGTTTAAAGTGGGGTGTGGGCGGGACACTCTTAATGGACTCACCTATGTGGATGTTGGAAGTGTGGGCCGCTTCCTATGAGAATTTGAGCTGATTCTCTAGAGACATTCATTAAGTCCGGGATTTAGCCCACGGCCAAAACGGGCACAACGGCAAGAGCTTGGCGGCTTTTCTTTGAGACATCAAAGTGTGGTTGTTATTTCTGAATTGCATTCACTGTTGGCGGTTCAAGACATTGCGTTCACCGTTACAACAAGCAGTTCCGGTAACCTCTCACTAAGTTAAGGTTCAATCTCTGGGACACCTTAGCCTAATTTTGTTGTCTTCTGTTTTCTCGTGTTTTATCGATATGTTTTATCATTCATGTGGGGGACTGTTAGAAAAAAAACGGATTTTGTATTAAAACCAAAAGTGCATGGACCATGATTTGATCCCTAGACCAATTGCCCACTAGTTGTTTTTTCATTTGAATGGATAAAACATTAGTCCCACATAGACTAAAATCTTTAGAGTTTTAGACTTAAATACCATGGGTTTTGCCTAAAGGGCACGGCCCTTTGGGTCTACACACTTTTGTGTGAGGGGGAAGACCCAGACTATGGCAAGGTTTCCTTTCCCGTACGCGCAGTGCTTCGCACCGAAGCACGCACGACGCCGCCGGTCGGCCGGGCCGGGCCGGGCTCGGGCTCGGGCTCGGGTGTGGGTTCACTAGATCCTATCTTTTTGCTGAAATTTCGTACGCGATTTCCACACATGTGAAAGAATCTTATTCTTTTGTCTGTACGTGTTCGTCTCATGTGTCTGACACGCGTGCTACACACACACTCTGTTTTATGACTGCAAAAGGGAAAACAACACACTGTTTTATGACTATAAAAGGGGAAAAAACAACACTCTGTTCTAAGACTGCCAAAAGCAAAAGCATCTACACCTTGTTCAATGTCTTACACTGTCTTAAACAAGAAAACATTACCAGTACGCATGGTTTCTTTGCATGTTTTTCCTCTCGTTTTTAACGTCCTAAACACTATATAAGAGAGGAGTCTTCAGCTCATTGAACACACAACAGAGAAACATCTCTTCTTCTGCTCTTCCTCTGTTTTCTGAAAACAGTTTTACTATCAACTTTGTTTTAAGTTTTTCGTTCTGCTGCCAAGTTCTAAGAGTGCTTTCTTTGTATGCTACAAAGAGGAGTACTATCAGTAGTTGTATCCTGGAGGTGACTTGCCAACTGCTATAGCATCTCAGAGGAGTAGCAGGCAATATTACCTTTAGGTCAGCGTATCTCATACGTGCCTCTACTAGTTCTTGCTACCATTATCAGTGCATCTCCCGGAACATCAATCACGCATCAGTTCGAGCTAAGTATTTTTTCTAAGTTACTACGAATGTTGTCAATATCTCCAACAATCTAAAGGTAATATCTTTCATTACTATATTTTCTGTAACAACATGGGAAAAAGTACTGTAGACAAACCTCCAAAGTTTAGTGGAAAAGACTTTAATAGATGGCAGTCCAAAATGTTGTTTTTCTTAAAAGACCAAAGGTTAGATGAAGTAGCTTTGGAAAAACCTTCAAGAAGACTTCATGACCGTGGTTATGAAGATAGACTGGATAGGTGGACTAGGAAGAATTACATGTGCAAAAACCATATTCTTAACTGTCTGGATGACTCCTTGTACGACTTTTATAATGCAAAAGAAAATTTTACTGCTTTTGATTTATGGGAAGCCCTTGAAGAAAAATATCTTCTTTGGGGCTCTGCTTGGGAGCAAGAAGTTCTTGGTGGCTAGGTTCTGGAATATAAGATGACTGATGAAAAGCCTGTAGTAGAACAATTCGTCGAACTCCATCTACTCATCAACGAAATTCTTGCTGAAGGCATGCATATTGATGAAGCTCTACAAGTGTCTGCAGTGATTGAAAAGCTTCCACACTCATGGAACGAGTACAAAAGGAGGCTGCGACACAAGAATAGGGAAATCACCATGGTGGAGCTGGGGAAAAAGATCCAGGTTGAGGAGCTTCTGTGCTGCAAGGACAAGAGCCTGATGCTGAGCAAAGACATGTCCAACAAAGCTCATGTCCTGGACGATAATGCTGCGTCAAAGAAAAAGCATGGAGAATCCAGCAAAAATGGTAACAGACGTAACAAACGTCGAAACTCCAAAGGTAACAATCTTAAGCCTAGGGGTGGTGTCTCCAAAAACACCATCAAAGGCGACTGCTATAATTGTGGAAAAACTGGTCATATGGCCAAAGACTGTAGGGCGCCTAAAAAGACAAAAAATGATCCAAAACAGAAAAATAACGCAAACATAGTAGATGATTCTGGATATTTTACTGGCATGGTGTCTGAAGTCAACCTTGTCTCTAATATGACCAATGTGAGAGACTGGTGGCTAGATTCGGAGCCACCAAGCATGTCCGCAAGTTCGAAATGTTTTCTCCTCCTACGCCACAAAGTAGGAGACGATGAGAAAATGTTTATGGGAAACTCTTCCACTGCTAAAGTGGTAGGGAAAGGCAAGGTTGAATTGAAGCTCACTTCAGGAAAAACTCTCGCATTAAATGACGTGTATCACGTCCCGGACATATGCAAGAATCTTATCTCAGAGACCGTCTTACTAGGGAAAGGTTTTAAATTTGTTGCTGAGTCTAACACTGTTGTAATCTCTAAGAGTGGTGACTTCGTAGGAAAAGGTTATGTCACTGAAAACTTGATTAAGCTTAGTGTATCTGCTCTGAACATGAATGTTAATGCATCTTCTTCTGCTTATGTTTGTGACTCCTCACATGTTTGGCATGATAGACTTGGACATGTTAATTTCAAATCTTTGGAAAGACTTGCTAATTTAGGTTGCATTCCAAAAATAAACATTGACAAAAATCATAGATGTGAAATTTGTGTTGAATCTAAATATGCAAGAAAACCATTTAATAAAAAGGTTGAACGTAGAACAGTTCCCTTAGAACTAATACACTCGGATTTAGGAGATTTGAAATCAACACCAACTAGAGGTGGTAAAAAATGGTACATCACTTTTATATATGATTACTCACGATCTGTCGGTTTATCTTCTTAGAAGTAAAGATGAGGCTTTAGAGGCCTTCAAAATATATAAACTTGAAGTAGAAAACCAAAAAGGTGTTAAAATTAAAACTCTTAGGTCGACCAGTGGCGGTGAGTATGTGATACCCATAGGTGAATTTTGTAAACTTAGTGGCATCATTCATGAAACTACTGCACCTTATTCACCGAGTCGAATGGAGTAGCCGAAAGGAAAAATCGAACACTCATAGATATGGTGAACGCTATGTTGACCGGTTCGGGGTTACCTTCGAACTTGTGGGGGAAGCAATTCTCTCTGCATGCTATATCTTAAACCGAGTTCCATTTAAAAAATCAGATAAAACTCCTTACGAGTTGTGGAAAGGTAGACAACCTCCCTATGCATACTTTAAAGTGTGGGGGTGTTTGGCCAAGGTGGCCATTCCTCGCTCCAAGAGAACCAAAATAGGACCTAAAAGCAGATTTGTGTTTTCCTAGGATATCCCGAGCATACTAATGCACATAGGTTCATGGTCATCAGTTCTGACCATAATAACATTGGTCTGAACACCATAATGGAATCTAGAGATGCTGTGTTTTTTTGAACACATATTTCCTTTAGGGACTGGACCTCGAAAAAGGGTCCATGATGACCTCACAGATGTTCCTTCGACTAGTCAACCCCCGACTCTAGATGTTGAGACCGAACCTAGAAGAAGTAAGAGGGTTAGAACCGAGAAAAGTTTCGGACCAGATTTTTTGACTCTCACGGTAGAGTCTGAACCGCAAACCTACAAGGAAGCTATGACTTCTCCGGAAGCTCCCTTCTGGGAAGAAGCTTCAATAAATGAGTGGGAGTCCATTCAGCAAAATGAAACTTGGGAGCTTGTAGACTTACCTCCTGGTAGTAAAGCCATAGGTTGCAAATGGGTTTTCAAAAGGAAGCTTAGAACAGATGGAACTATAGAGAAACATAAAGCTAGGTTGGTAGCTAAAGGCTATAGACAAAAGGAAGGATTAGATTTCTTTGATACCTATTCACCGGTCACTAGAATCACTTCTATTAGGATGTTGATTTCTATTGCTTCTATTTATGATTTGGATGTTAAAACTGCATTTTTGTATGGTGAATTGAATGAAGAAATTTATATGGACCAACCTGAAGGTTTCGTTGTGAAAGGATGTGAAAACAAAGTATGCAAATTGAAAAAATCTCTGTACGGTTTAAAACAAGCACCTAAACAGTGGCATGAAAAATTTGATCATGTAATGATATCTAATGGCTTCAAGGTTAATGAATCTGATAAATGTGTTTACATTAAATCTGTGGATGATTCTCATGTTTTTGTGTGCCTGTATGTTGATGATATGCTCATATTAGGCAGTAAACTTGATATTATTAATACCATTAAAAGCATGCTTAACGAAAACTTTGACATGAAAGACTTAGGCCCTATTTGATATAATCTTAGGGATGAAAATCGAAAGACGTCGATGGATATAGTCTTAGTCAATCTCATTATCTTTGAAACTGTACTTAAGAGATTTAATCACGAAAATACTAAACTTGTATCTATTCCTTATGATCCTAATTATAACTTGAAAAAGAACAAGGGAGAAGGAATTTCTCAACTTGAGTATTCTCGCATTATTGGGAGTCTTATGTATTTGATGAACTGTACAAGATCTGATATTGCTTACTTGTGAGTAGATTAGCGGGTACACTTGCAACCCTAGGCGGGATCACTGGAATGCTCTCTACTGAGTTCTATGCTACCCGAGAGGCACTTCAAACTATTGCTTAAGATTTGGGAAGTATCTGCTTTGTCTTTGGAAGGGTATTGTGATGCCAACTGGATATCGGACTCGAGATGAGTGCAAATCCACTAGTGGGTACATCTTCACACTTGGAGGTGTGTACGTGTCATGGAAGTCTTCCAAACAGGACATGTATAGCTCGATCCACTATGGAGTCTGAGTTTATAGCCTTGGAGAAAGCTGGAGAGGAAGCTGAATGGATACGAGGTTTCCTATGAGGAATTTCACTCTGGCCCAAGCATGTGTCTTCGATCGCAATCCACTGTGACAGTCAAGCTGCTATTGGTTGCGCAAGGAATAGTGTATACAACGGAAAGTCTATACATCTAAAAAGAAGACACGAGACGGTGAAACAACTACTCTCTACTGGTATTATCTCTATAGACTTCGTAAAGTCCAAAGATAATATTGCAGATCCTTTGACGAAAGGTTTATCTAAAGAGGTAGTTAGATCCACATCGAGGGGGATAGGACTTAAGCTCATAGAATAAATCACCATGAAGGATACTCAACCTTGTGAATGGAGCTCCAAGATCAAGGTTCAATGAGATAACTAATTTATGGTGACATCGAGAAAGCACTATCTATGTCCCTCCCTATGGTGTAACCGTGTGATAGTGTTGCCTGCATGATTTAGGATGATTTGTTGAGATCTTAATGGGTTCCATGGCTTTGTTTAAAGTGGGGTGTGGCAGGACACTCTTAATGGACTCACCTATGTGGATGTTGGAAGTGTGGGTCGCTTACTATGAGAATTTGAGCTGATTCTCTAGAGACATTCATTAAGTCCGGGATTTAGCCCACGGGCACAACGACAAGAGCTTGGCGGCTTTTCTTTGAGACATCAAAGTATGGTTGTTATTTCTGAATTGCATTCACTGTTGGCGGTTCAAGACATTGCGTTCACCGTTACAACAAGCAGTTCCGGTAACCTCTCACTAAGTTAAGGTTCAATCTCTGGGACATCTTAGCCTAATTTTGTTGTCTTCTGTTTTCTCGTGTTTTATCGATATGTTTTATCATTCATGTGGGGGATTGTTAGAAAAAAACGGATTTTGTATTAAAACCAAAAGTGCATGGACCATGATTTGATCCCTAGACCAATTGTCCACTAGTTGTTTTTTCATTTGAATGGATAAAACATTAGTCCCACGTAGACTAAAATCTTTAGAGTTTTAGACTTAAATACCATGGGTTTTGCCTAAAGGGCACGGCCCTTTGGGTCTACACACTTTTGTGTGAAGGGGAAGACCCAGACTATGGCAAGGTTTCCTTTCCCGTACGCGCAGTGCTTCGCACCGAAGCACGCACGCCGCCGCCGGTCAGGCGGGCCGGGCCGGGCTCGGGCTCGAGTGTGGGTTCACTAGTGTTGATGGTGGTTTTTAGACAAGGGGTAAAATCGTAAAACCCCATGACCTAGTGTTACCCACAACACATTAACTAAGAGCATTTAACTCGGGTGTAAATAATTAATAGGGGTATTTTTTCAAAATACCAGATTAGGGTTTTCAACACAGAACCCTAATTCCAAAACCAAGCCGCACTCTGCGCACCATGGCAGCAATGCCAAACCAAGCCGCACTCTGCGCACCATGGCAACCATGCCAAACCAAGCCGCACTCTGCGCACCATGGCAGCAATACCAAACCGAGCCGCACTCTGCGCATCATTGGCAACAATGCCAAACCAAGCCGCACTCTGAGCACCATGCAAAACCATCATTGGCAACAATGCCAAACCAAGCCGCACTCTGCGCACCATGGAAACCATGCCAAACCAAGCCGCACTCTGCGCATCATTGGCAACAATGCCAAACCAAGCCGCACTCTGCGCACCATGGCAACCATGCCAAACCAAGCCGCACTCTGCGCACCATGGCAACCATGCCAAACCAAGCCGCACTCTGCGCATCATTGGCAACAATGCCAAACCAAGCCGCACTCTGCGCATCATTGGCAACAATGCCAAACCAAGCCGCACTCTGCGCACCATGGCAACCATGCCAAACCAAGCCGCACTCTGCGCATCATTGGCAACAATGCCAAACCAAGCCGCACTCTGCGCACCATGGCAACCATGCCAAACCAAGCCGCACTCTGCGCATCATTGACAACAATGCCAAACCAAGCCGCTATGCCTTTGGCACACGCCAAATATAGCGCCCTAGGCTTGCAAGACTTGCAACTAGGTCAACATGGCCGCACGTGCCATTGGCACATGCCAATACGTGCCGCAAGCCATATTCCAAGTCGTTATGCCATTGGCACACGCCAAATATAGCGCCCTAGGCTTGCAAGACTTGCAACTAGGTCAACATGCCACACATTCCATTGGCACATGCCAATACGTGCCGCAAGCCATATTCCAAGTCGCTATGCCATTGGCACACGCCAAATATAGCGCCCTAGGCTTGCAAGACTTGCAACTAGGTCAACATGGCCGCACATGCCATTGGCACATGCCAATACGTGCCGCAAGCCATATTCCAAGTCGCTATGCCATTGGCACACGCCAAATATAGCGCCCTAGGCTTGCAAGACTTGCAACTAGGTCAACATGGCCGCACATGCCATTGGCACATGCCAATACGTGCCGCAAGCCATATTCCAAGTCGCTATGCCTTTGGCACACGCCAAATATAGCGCCCTAGGCTTGCAAGACTTGCAACTAGGTCAACATGGCCGCACATGCCATTGGCACATGCCAATACGTGCCGCAAGCCATATTCCAAGTCGTTATGCCATTGGCACACGCCAAATATAGCGCCCTAGGCTTGCAAGACTTGCAACTAGGTCAAAATGGCCGGACATGCCATTGGCACATGCCAATACGTGCCGCAAGCCATATTTCAAGTCGTTATGCCATTGGCACACGCCAAATATAGCGCCCTAGGCTTGCAAAACTTGCAACTAGGTCAACATGGCCGCACATGCCATTGGCACATGCCAATACGTGCCGCAAGCCATATTCCAAGTCGCTATGCCATTGGCACACGCCAAATATAGCGCCCTAGGCTTGCAAGACTTGCAACTAGGTCAACATGGCCGCACATGCCATTGGCACATGCCAATACGTGCCGTAAGCCATATTCCAAGTCGCTATGCCTTTGGCACACGCAAAATATAGCGCCATAGGCTTGCAAGACTTGCAACTAGGTCAACATGGCCGCACATGCCATTGGCACATTCCAATACGTGCCATAAGCCATATTTCAAGTCGCTATGCCATTGGCACACGCCAAATATAGCGCCCTAGGCTTGCAAGACTTGCAACTAGGTCAGCATGGCGCACATGCCATTGGCACATGCCAATACGTGCCGCAAGCCATATTCCAAGTCGCTATGCCATTGGCACACGCCAAATATAGCGCCTAGGCTTACGAGACTTGCAACTAGGTCAACATGGCCGCACATGCCAATACGTGCCGCAAGCCATATTCCAAGTCGCTATGCCATTGGCACACGCCAAATATAGCGCCCTAGGCTTGCAAGACTTGCAACTAGGTCAACATGGCCGCACATGCCATTGGCACATGCCAATACGTGCCGCAAGCCATATTCCAAGTCGCTATGCCATTGGCACACGCCAAATATAGCGCCCTAGGCTTGCAAAACTTGCAACTAGGTCAACATGGCCGCACATGCCATTGGCACATGCCAACACGTGCCGCAAGCCATATTCCAAGCCGCTATGCCATTGGCACACGCCAAATATAGGGCCCTAGGCTTGCAAGACTTGCAACTAGGTCAACATGGCCGTACGTGCCATTGGCACATGCCAAACACACACGTGTTTGGTAGCCTAACTTGCAAACCGTGCAACCTACCACCAAGGCATTCCGCACATGCCATTGGCACATGCCAAACACACACTGTTTGGTAGCCTAACTTGCAAAACCATGCAACCTACCACCATGGCATTCCGCACATGCCATTGGCACATGCCACACGCGCCATTAGCAGCACCACTTGCACTCAAGGCGCAACCAACGAGATATCAACACAAAGCGGGGATGCTTCTTTAGGGTTTTGGTTTGGCGGTCATGACATGCGGCGTACACTACGCTCACAATTAAGAAAGCGTGAATAGGAATAAAGCGGTCAAATAAAAGAGGAAATAATGGTGAAAAACGTTTTCACCCATTAAACCATGCGATTACCACCTCCTCCCATTATTTCACCCTTTACTCTCTTCCTTCATGAGGCGTGGTACGTTTCAATCTCGACTTGTATAAATAGGTCTTACCTATTTCCACCAGACAACAAGTCTCGGTCGGGAGAAATATACTACACTTACACTCCCGTAAAGGCAACTTTGCAAGCTCTCTCAAAAGCTTCCATCTCTTGCAAGCTTCCTAAGCTTTCACTTTCGATACAAGTCGAGATACTACTCTCCTCAACACCTTTCTTTGCTTCCCTCCCCAAATCAACCCTTCTCCTCCACTTTGTGACCGAAGCAAGTCCGGAACGGCCATTTCTTGGTTTAGGCCGGACTTGTACAGATTGATCTCTCGAATCTATAAAGTGCTCACGTGCAAGACACATTTGTTTAGGGTTTGAACCAGTTTCTCACTCACCCACCGAAATTACCGAAATCAGCGAAACGATTTTTACCCATAAACAATTGGCGACCACGAGCGGGAGGATCGATCTATCGGCTACAATGTCGGGATTTCATCGATCTCGTTCTTGACCCGGATGTCAAGATGGTAGGGGAAAGCGACTCGATCCGAATCAATCGCCAGACGACCGGTTACGGTTTGTAAAACTACACTGAAAACCGGGGACTCGCTGAAGATGCTACCAGCGATTGGGGACTTGCGACCCAGTCCGACTCGGACAACCCGGTTATTAGTTGTTAAAACTACACCAAAACTGGGACTCATTTGAAGAAGCTACCGAAGGTGGGGACTTCTTTGGGGATGCTACCAGCAAAGCCACCAGCAAAGAACCGCCTTTTTACATGGAGAGGGGCGTGTTTACTCAGGCTGGGCAAGATATACAATCTATTTTTAGGTTTTTAGTAAAACCGTCATGCTACTGAGTCTTGTGCCTATTGCTAGCACACACTTTCATAAAAGCAATATTCTTTTCCCAAAACATAATCAGAGTCATATTACCAAAACCATTCATCCCGTAAATAATCCAATACCCTAAAAAGCTACCAATTTTGTCTATCAAAGGTCAAGTTTTGAACCAGACATCCAATATGTCTTTCAAAAAAAAAAGAACCTAAATGAAAGTTTAACAGAAAAACGTTCAAGGAAAATCGTCCAACAGAAGTCTGCTCTTCTTGGAAAAAGTCAACTTTGCGTCCTCAAGAGCCGCTCTCTTCATAGTCAACATCTTGGAAAGCTTTTCGAGTTCCATCTCCTGTCGTGCAATCTCCTCGGCGGAAAGGCTTTCGATTGCTGCATCTTTCAACTTTTGGATCTCGGCAAGGCCTTCGACAAACCACGAAGTATTAAACTCCTTTTCTACGCACACGTCGCGATGGTGCTCCCAGTCGGCAATAACGTCTTCAGAAACGGTGTGACCAGTTACCTCACGCATATCCTCAATGGAAGATAAAGCCTCTTCCACACGCTTAACCAGCGCAAATCGACTAGTAACTTTCTTGTTTGTAGCCATATGTCCGTGCTTCTCCCAGATTACGGTGTACAACGCCTCATGCTTAGCCAAGCACGCTGAAGCCGCCAACCAAAGACATGACCTGGATAAGGAACCAAGTACGAGGGATCAAAAATGGCGCCTGCAAGTGGCCTCACGACTCGCAAAGGGTCTTCTTCCATGTCTACGGCAACAACCATCAGAGAATCATCCACCGTTTGAACCACGTCTGTGCCCGGCAATTGGCTAACTCCCATCTCCAAGTCACCGGCGGTGGTCACCAAAGGCAAGTTTCCGTGTGACTCCACCCCAGAATCGTCCTCCGAACCGGATTCCTCCCGCAAACTTGAGTTAGACATTTTTCAAAAGAAGAAACAGAAGAAGAAGAAAAAAAAAGAAGCGCGAAACTCACCGAACCACTTCTAGAAGAAGAACCCGGTCTTTGCAGAGGAGTTACTCTCGCTTGTTGAACTTTCTTCTTTCTCCGACTCATCACCGCTATGAGTAGGCTCGGTCTGCCGGAATTCCTTGAAGAAACCGCCGTCTCCCGGCAACGTGCAAGGCGCGAAAGCATTAACACTACCGAAGCCCCTGGAGGAAACAAGACACATATTCTCACCGAAATTCACGTGTTTTGAGACAAACTAATGAAGAGGCGACACATACACGGTTATTGGAAGAATCGAAAGACACAAGAGCCGTGGGAGGATCTTGTGAAACCGTCCGGAACCGCCAAAGACGGTTCTTCGTTCTCCGTTCCTTGGCCGGGGACTTTCCGAATTGCTAGGCAACTTTCGCTGGGATCTCTCAACATTATATTTCTTCTTTTCTCCTTCTCTCAAGGAAGGCAACTACAAAGGAAGTTCTTCCAACCTATAAAAGAAGATAGAAAAATCATTAAAACATATATATATACTTAAACAATTTAAAAGAAGGTTTGCAGTGCATTCAAAAGGAGACACAACTCGACTCCATTGAATGAATTTTGCCCACCACGTTATTCACAAAATCTCGATGGATCATAGTAAACTCGTGAGCTAAGGCACCAAAACTCATTATAGCCGGAGGCAATATCTTGTTTTAAAAAGAAGAAAAGGTCGATCGAAGCAATGTCGAGTATCCTCCGACGGATCCTTTTTTAGCTTCTTCTCTCTTCCCAATTATTTGAAAGAAGCCATTTGAAAGATATCTGCGGATCGCGGAAGAATATGCGAGCCCGCGATGTAAGGACCATTTAAGATCAAGGACATTTCTCATCTTTGGAATGACGAGGAGAGGTATTATTGCCTGGGTGCCAATCGTCTTGCATGAGTAATTTATCAAGGGCGAGATCTCACGTTATCACCGAGTAATTTTGAAAAAAATGAATCTTTAGGGATCACGCGGTTTGGCGAATACAATCGACGGTGGGCCAAACATAAAAAGAGGCACCCTTGATCTTTTGATCATCACAAACCCATGTTCTACGATTAGGAATGGTTGACGAGCAGCTTTTGTTGAACTTCTTCAAAAGAAGTTTTGTATGACGGTCGATATTATAAGCAGTGAGCGCAAAGTGCGGAAGGAGAGAGTATGCGAGAGAGAAACTAAAGAATGAAAAGGAGGGGAAAAGAAAACTATATATAGGGAAAGATCCCACGAAGAGACATGAAGAAAGAGCGGTTGAAAGAGACGTGTCAAGAAAAGACATTAATAATATATAACGGATAAAGATAAGCGAGCAAGAATATTATAAAAACTTTTATGAGCGGGGAGAAGTATGAGGAGTGATGGGAGACGCTATCTCAAAAGAATGAACTTCGCAAAAGAATAGAGGCAAGTACGTTTTCACGGTAAAGACTCAAATCAATATTTAAGGAAAAAGAGGCAAGATGTAGGATCATCGTTCAAAGACAAAGACGTGAGCGGAGCGACAAGCGAAAATAAAAGGTGTCCATTTGAATCACAAGTCGTTTTAACTTCTAAGTGTAATTTATGGATCGGCCCCCATGGACGAAAGTTGATTTCATGCAACTTATCAAGAAAACTAACCAAGCTCACGCCAACTCTTGGACGCCTGTTCACCCATCGAAGAATTCGAGAGCCCCCCAACTCACGGGAAGCGAAGGCAGCGGTTTCGGAGCATACTTCTCGAAGTGCTCCCATAGCCAGACTTGCAGAAAAGCAACGTGCACGTATGAATCCACTTTCATGAAACCATTCGAAACTTGCATGTTCGCAACTAGGTGATCCAGATGCACATACAGGGAACCAAGGAACAACTTGCCAATGGGAAGAACTTCACCCTTTGCCAACTTCACAGCAATCTCTAACGACTCCGGTCTTATTCCTTTCTTGCCGGAACCGTCATCAAAAATGTCTCTGGATAACCAGAGAGCCAAAAATGCTGCGACATGAAGATCACTGCTTTTGCATTCATGCTCCAACTCGTCCAGGAAACCATTGAGATATCCACCAACCGTAAGGGCACCTTTCATCCTCTTTAAGGCAGAATCCTTCGACTTGGCAATGGAGTCTTTCCGAGCAAAATCCCCCAACTTAGCGGCCAGGTCATCCCGCATCTTCACCTCACTTTCGAGATAATTGGATTCTAAGGTTCCCGATTCTGGGAAGATTGACAAGAGAGCCACACTCTCCAAGGAGAAAGTTATCTCACCCCATCTACATATGATTGTATGGGTGTCCGAACACCATCACGGAGATGAAAGCAACCAAGCTCGGGATGTCCTTCCTAATCGGGAGATTTCTTGAAGTCTTGACAAAGCATCAATGACTCGCGCTCGAGTCAAGTTGGTATTTATACGCTCCTCGCTCACCATGAACTCAACCCATCCTGTCAAAAGAACGCAATGGACTTTGACACATCCCCGAAGTCAATGTTGGAAGAGGAATATACCCCTTTATGAAGACAGAACCGAATGGTGCTCTCCGGGCGAACCGAACGTGTCTTCTGTCATCCTCACCACCGGTTAGCAAAATCGGCACGAAACACGGGTGATTCTTCCGAGAGCTGGGCGAGGGCTCTAGTGAAGAATTCATCATCTATGTTCGGCTTGGAATTATGAGCATCCTTCGATGAAGTGAAATTTGGTTGGGTAACATCTTATCGAATTCCTTCATAACAATTTGGTAATAAGATGTCTGCACAAAACAAACGAAGAAAGGCGAAGTTATCTCCCTGACACATAATCGTACCCAAAAAAAAAAAAAAAAAAAAAGAGAAAGGGGTAGGAAGACGTATTTTATTCGAGTTCAAGACTATATACGCAGTATTTTCTTCGGGTTCGAGACTATATACGCGGCATTCTATACGGATACAAGTGTGTCTACAGTATCCTTCTTCGGGTTCAAAAATATATGGAGCATTTTTCTATTGGTTCAAAGCTGCGCGCGTGGTACTTCTCTCAAGAAGCAAAAATCATATATACAATATTTCCTGCGGGTTCGAAGTCATATGAAGCATATACACAGTATTCTTCTTCGGGATTCATACAGGTTTCTCTACGGGTTCGAAATACACACGCAGTATTTTCTTCAGGGTTCAAATATTTCTTTCAGGACCGAAAATTCATATATGCAATATTTCCCATGGGTTCAAACAATATATGCAGTATTCCCTTGGTCGCATACGTACAATATTTTCTACAAGGGGCACGCCAAGGAATCATATGCAAGGATTGTGGAAGCGCCTACTCTTAAGGTTTATACCTATGTAAAACAAAAAAAAAAAAAAAAGAGAGAGAGAGAAGAGTACTCGAAGACATACCTGGAAGCTGGTTTCTCTTTGCCGCTAGTATGAAAAGAGGAAAGAATAAAGCGCAGAATGGGGAAAAAGGGGCTATATATATATATATATATATATATATATATATATATATATATATATATATATATATATATATATATAGGCGTGAAAGACTTTGAAATAGGGAAGGATTTCCCTTTTACCAAAATCACGCGTGTAAGAAACGGGCCCGCAAAGGGTGCGACTTCCCAATGCCGCCCAAGTCACGCCTGCAAGCATGGTTTCCAAATTGGACCGGCCCCACCAATTGCGACTTCTCAATGCCGCCCAAGTCACGCCTGCAAGCACGCACGGCTTCTACACTTCGCGCCGGTCCCACCAGCTAGCCAACTCAGTTTCCCAACTCACGCCAACTTCCCAACGTCGTCCAAGCTGCACCGGCCCCACCAATTGCACCGACCTGCAAGCACACACGGCTTCTACACTTTGCGCCGGTCCCACCAGCTAGCCAACTCAGTTTCCCAACTCACGCCAACTTCCCAACGTCGTCCAAGCTGCACCGGCCCCACCAATTGCACCGACCTGCAAGCACGCACGGCTTCTACACTTTGCGCCGGTCCCACCCGGCTAGCCAACTCGGTTTCCCAACTCACGCCAACTTCCCAACGTCGCCTAAGCTGCATCGGGCCCACCAATTATGCCGACCTCCTGATTTGTGCAAAACTACCAGAGGCAAGGATTCCAAATCCTATTTATAAAAGGTCAGACAAGCCTCTTTCAATTTTCTTTACGGTTTGCTGTTAATAGTTTGTCACCATCTTATGCTTACCTCGCAACAAAGCCCTTGTTCCGAGCTAAGCAAGGGACTTAATGTTGATGGTGGTTTTTAGACAAGGGGTAAAATCGTAAAACCCCATGACCTAGTGTTACCCACAGCACATTAACTAAGAGCATTTAACTCAGTGTAAATAATTAATAGGGGTATTTTTTCAAAATACCCATTAGGGTTTTCAACACGTAACCCTAATTCCAAAACCAAGCCGCACTCTGCGCACCATGGCAAGCAATGCCAAACCAAGCCGCACTCTGCGCACCATGGCAACCATGCCAAACCAAGCCGCACTCTGCGCACCATGGCAGCAATGCCAAACCAAGCCGCACTCTGCGCATCATTGGCAACAATGCCAAACCAAGCCGCACTCTGCGCACCATGGCAACCATGCCAAACCAAGCCGCACTCTGCGCACCATGGCAACCATGCCAAACCAAGCCGCACTCTGCGCATCATTGGCAACAATGCCAAACCAAGCCGCACTCTGCGCACCATGGCAACCATGCCAAACCAAGCCGCACTCTGCGCACCATGGCAACCATGCCAAACCAAGCCGCACTCTGCGCATCATTGGCAACAATGCCAAACCAAGCCGCACTCTGCGCATCATTGGCAACAATGCCAAACCAAGCCGCACTCTGCGCACCATGGCAACCATGCCAAACCAAGCCGCACTCTGCGCATCATTGGCAACAATGCCAAACCAAGCCGCACTCTGCGCTCCATGGCAACCATGCCAAACCAAGCCGCACTCTGCGCATCATTGACAACAATGCCAAACCAAGCCGCTATGCCTTTGGCACACGCCAAATATAGCGCCCTAGGCTTGCAAGACTTGCAACTAGGTCAACATGGCCGCACGTGCCATTGGCACATGCCAATACGTGCCGCAAGCCATATTCCAAGTCACTATGCCATTGGCACACGCCAAATATAGCGCCCTAGGCTTGCAAGACTTGCAACTAGGTCAACATGGCCGCACATGCCATTGGCACATGCCAATACGTGCCGCAAGCCATATTCCAAGTCGCTATGCCATTGGCACACGCCAAATATAGCGCCCTAGGCTTGCGAGACTTGCAACTAGGTCAATATGGCCGCACATGCCATTGTCACATGCCAATACTTGTCGCAAGCCATATTCCAAGTCGCTATGCCATTGGCACACGCCAAATATAGCGCCCTAGGCTTGCAAGACTTGCAACTAGGTCAACATGGCCGCACATGCCAATACGTGCCGCAAGCCATATTCCAAGTCGCTATGCCATTGGCACACGCCAAATATAGCGCCCTAGGCTTGCAAAACTTGCAACTAGGTCAACATGGCCGCACATGCCATTGGCACATGCCAACACGTGCCGCAAGCCATATTCCAAGCCGCTATGCCATTGGCACACGCCAAATATCGCGCCCTAGGCTTGCAAGACTTGCAACTAGGTCAACATGGCCGTACGTGCCATTGGCACATGCCAAACACACACGCTGGTAGCCTAACTTGCAAACCGTGCAACCTACCACCAAGGCATTCCGCACATGCCATTGGCACATGCCAAACACACACATTTGGTAGCCTAACTTGCAAAACCATGCAACCTACCACCAAGGCATTCCGCACATGCCATTGGCACATGCCACACGCGCCATTAGCAGCACCACTTGCACTCAAGGCGCAACCAACGAGATATCAACACAAAACTGGGGGATGCTTCTTTAGGGTTTTGGTTTGGCGGTCACAGCATGCAGCGTACACTACGCTCACAATTAAGAAAGCGTGAATAGGAATAAAGCGGTCAAATAAAAGAGGAAATAATGGTGAAAAACGTTTTCACCCATTAAACCATGCGGTTACCACCTCCTCCCATTATTTCACCCTTTACTCTCTTCCTTCATGAGGCAGGGTACGTTTCAATCTCGACTTGTATAAATAGGTCTTACCTATTTCCACCCAGACAACAAGTCTCGGTCGGGAGAAATATACTACACTTACACTCCCGTAAAGGCAACTTTGCAAGCTCTCTCAAAAGCTTCCATCTCTTGCAAGCTTCCTAAGCTTTCACTTTACGATACAAGTCGAGATACTACTCTCCTCAACACCTTTCTTTGCTTCCCTCCCCAAATCAACCCTTCTCCTCCACTTTGTGACCGAAGAAAGTCCGGAACGGCCATTTCTTGGTTTAGGTAGGACTTGTACATGCATTGATCTCTCGAATCTATAAAGTGCTCACGTGCAGCACATTTGTTTAGGGTTTGAACCAGTTTCTCACTCACCCACCGAAATTACCGAAATCAGCAGAAACGATTTTTACCCATAAACAACTAGATCCTATCTTTTTGCTGAAATTTCGTACGCGATTTCCACACATGTGAAAGAATCTTATTCTTTTGTCTGTACGTGTTCGTCTCATGTGTCTGACACGCGTGCTACACACACACACTGTTTTATGACTGCAAAAGGGAAAACAACACACTGTTTTATGACTATAAAAGGGAAAAAAACAACACCCTGTTCTAAGACTGCCAAAAGCAAAAGCATCTACACCTTGTTCAATGTCTTACACTGTCTTAAACAAGAAAACATTACCAGTACGCATGGTTTCTTTGCATATTTTTCCTCTCGTTTTTAACGTCCTAAACACTATATAAGAGAGGAGTCTTCAGCTCATTGAACACACAACAGAGAAACATCTCTTCTTCTGCTCTTCCTCTGTTTTCTGAAAACAGTTTTACTATCAACTTTGTTTTAACTTTTTCGTTCTGCTGCCAAGTTCTAAGAGTGCTTTCTTTGTATGCTACAAAGAGGAGTACTATCAGTAGTTGTATCCTGGAGGTGACTTGCCAACTGCTATAGCATCTCAGAGGAGTAGCAGGCAATATTACCTTTAGGTCAGCGTATCTCATACGTGCCTCTACTAGTTCTTGCTACCATTATCAGTGCATCTCCCGGAACATCAATCACGCATCAGTTCGAGCTAAGTATTTTTTCTAAGTTACTACGAATGTTGTCAATATCTCCAACACCTTCTTTGTCTTGGGTAGGGCATAGTTCAATGTCTTTGTTGTTAAAAGCATTTGTTAGGATGTACCTGTGTGTGTGTTTGAACAAAACATGCTCTAATTGTTTTTGGTACTAATTTTGTGCTTTATGCTCTTAAGTTGTGGAGATACTTGAGAACCTAGCTTACCTGGCCAATGCAAGCAACCTTGGTCTCTACCTCTTGAAGAATATGAACTTTTCGCCAACCAGATCAGCTAATACAGTCACTGATTTCATGGGTACTGCATTTCTTCTCACACTTCTTGGAGGATTCTTATCGGACGCGTACTATACAACTTACAATATTTCCTTATAAGCTCTATGATAGAATTTGTGGTAAGAATGGAACCAAAACAAGTCAGCTCTTTCATCATCTGGATTTTCATTTTCAACCTTTGGGTTGTTTCCAGGATTGTATCAAGAAAATGAATGTCGCAACCTAATCTATTTATGCTGCATCGATTTTGCGTACTGACGCTGGCATTTGAACTTGGTCAGGGTCTAGCCATACTAACGGTGCAAGCCCACTTATCATCTGTAAAACCATTAACCAGCGCAAGCATTTCATGCGGGCAAACCTCAGGTAACAAAGAAGTGATGCTGTTTGTGGGATTATATCTCGTTGCACTTGGTGTCGGAGGCATAAAAGGATCCTTGCCAGCTCATGGCGCCGAGCAATTTGATGCAAACACCCAACAAGGAAGGAAGAAGAGATCAACGTTCTTTAACTACTTCGTGTTTTGCCTCTCATGTGGAGCTCTAGTTGCAGTCACTTTGGTGGTGTGGATTGAAGATAGTAAAGGTTTTGCATGGGGTTTTGGGATCTCTGCTATAACAATTTTGTTTTCGATCCCAATCTTTCTTGCTGGTTCTTATGCTTACAAGAACAAGACACCTACTGGAAGTCCTCTCACAACCATTTTTAAGGTACATAGTTTTCCTTCTAATCTTTCGGTCAGGGTGCATAGTCACAGACGACTAACAATCATGGTTTCAGGTTTCAGGGTTCAAGGTTCAGCATTTTGTTATGTTACTTCTTGTACTGCCTAACTTCACGGTTTATTGTCAGGTTTTAGCTGCGGCGTTGTTCAATAGATGCAGTAGTAGAAGTTCAAGCACTCTGGCAGTTAGCACGGCCATGAGCCCAAGAAAGCAGATACAGACTACAGATGGAGGAGATAATGAGAAGGCCACATCAAAACTTCCAGAAACTTTGACTGGAGGACTGGAATTTCTTCACATAGCTATAACAGAAACACCTATCCACCCATCACTAGATTGTAGTGCAACTCAGGTTGAAGAAGTAAAAATAGTCTTTAGAATTTTCCCAATCTTTGCTTCAACATTCATGCTCAATTGCTGCCTTGCTCAACTTTCTACATTCTCGGTTCAACAAGCCGCAACAATGAACACCAAACTTGGGTCTTTCATGATTCCACCTGCATCCCTCCCTATCTTTCCCATCTTAATCACAATGATCCTTGCGCCAATTTATGATCATCTCATAATCCCATTTGCAAGAAGGGTAACCAAGACTGAAATGGGAATTTCTCATCTGCAGCGCATTGGTTTTGGACTGATGCTCTCTATTATGGCAATGGCAGTGGCAGCAATAGTTGAAAATAAGCGAAAAATGATTGCTATACAGGCAGACCTAATTGATTCACCCGACGCTCTATCCATCACATTTTTATGGATTTCTTTACAGTACTTGTTTCTCGGTTCAGCTGATCTCTTTACCTTAGCAGGGTTGTTAGAGTTCTTTTTCTCTGAAGCTCCTGCAAGTATGAGGTCACTGGCTATGGCACTTTCATGGGCTTCACTGGCAATGGGTTACTACCTTAGCTCGCTTCTTGTATCTATTGTTAACTGTATCACAGCTAGTTTAAGCAACCAGCCATGGCTATCTGGAAGGAACTTAAATCATTATCAGCTCGATAGGTTTTACTGGCTTATGTGTGTGTTAAGTGGACTAAATTTCCTGCAGTTCATCTTCTGGGCTAACCAATACAAGTATAGACCAGTAACTTCCCCATCACTTACCTGAAGATGTCTCGGCATCGAGAAGCCAAGACTAGTAAGCCAAGACTAGTAATCTGTTACAATCGCTGAAAAGAAAAATGTGTTCTATGCATCTATGAATAAAATGTTTGTAAATAGTCTACTTAGGTGAATTTTGTTTCACCTTTATCACCGTGTCATTATGCACTATGATGCAACTACTAATATGTAGAAAGAAAAAGAGATCGGTGGAATTTCAACTTCTGATTGAAACACATTTCATGTACATATAACTGCCAGTTCACAATACCAACACAAATTCCTCGAGAACGGACCCTAACGAGTCCATTTCCATCTACGTGATATAATCTGTGGATAACTTTGAGAAAAATGGTTAACAATATCAAAGATGCGTGTTATCTGTAGCAAAGTCATCTCCTATGATCTTGAAGACCCAGCAGTCATAGATAGAGTTCTGACTGCTACCTTTACTGCACCAACGGTGCCCAGTTGCCTCGTTTCAGGACTCAACCCTTGGGTTACTCCATTCTTAACAGCTTCTTCTATTTGAACACAGACGTAAAACACTATCTGCATAAGAAAAAGTGAGATGAAAGCATTAAGAACATATTAACTAGTATCATTCAATACGCTTCACATGCACGTAATGGTTTAAGCCATGTAAATAAATGCCATAAAGAGAACTTTGGATCCAACATTCAATATCCCAAGAACTGTGAGATCTCTATTTCAGGTAAGAAGCTGCAGTATGAAACCCTAGCACGGTTCGATTCACATTCTAACACCTTTTTCATTACTGGCCAAAACTATTTAAACACCACTTTGGTGGTCAGGTGATTGCAAACGACATAAGCTAAGCTGTACTTTCAAAGGAAAAATAGAGCTCCACGACATCCAACACGTTGTTATGGTCCTTCAACAGCCTCAAACCACATATTTTTAGGATGGCTAGAAAGATAAATGCCAAGTGGGAATTGGGCAACATATCTACTTGTTCTTATTTATAATGGATAAATTACAGCTGTAACTTATGCAGGGGTCCAACAAAGACACTAAGAATCGAACTCTCACTGAAATGGTAACAAGGTTCAACCATGACATCAAAACAAGAGGAACCATCCCAACATTCATCATTCAGTGGCTCATCTTTTCACCATGACATTCACATATGTAAAAAAATAAATAAACCATTAGCAGCACCACTAATTCTATTGTGTATTTGCTTCTTCATTTATATATCCCTTGCCAAATCATCAACTTGAAAACATTCCAAATTATAAAGTTCTGCGGTAGAACGAAGAAACCAAATTTTGAAAGATAATAATAGAAAAAAAGAAGAAGCTAATATAGAATACATTACCTTGGCAGAAGCATTCCGCACAGGCGATATGTGAAGAAAGTTCCAAAATGAGCTTCTATCCTTTCTGAAATTGAAGTATAACATGCAAATAAATAAAGTGTAATTGGCTTATATGAGTTCGCGAAGTACAACATGATAGCAAAGGCACCTGTAATTTAAGATACGTACTGAACAGGCCTGACTACTTTGAATGCTATCCTTTATCTACAACATTGAACAACACAACATATTTTAATGAATGGCAAAAAATTAATTCGGCAGATAAAATATAAAGGTTTGACATAAACAACAAGGATAATTATGCTTCAAAGGAAAAAAAAAAACAAGGATGACGGAAGTTACACCCAAAAGTAATGCAAATTAAATATTACCTGGCCAATAGCCTTTGGATCAGTATCTGGACCATTCAAGAACCTGCAATTGCGACCCAGCACTTCGTGTCTATTATAACCTAGAGAGACACAGATGTTTAACTTTGAAATATGGTTTGTGAATTAAACATTACCAAATAAATTTCAAATACAAAAGTATGTACCTGTCATATTCAGGAAAGCATCGCTTGCATAAACAATGGGCATATTCAGTAACTGAGGATCCGTTCTGCAATACAAGACATTTGTGTTATAGGGCAGAACAACTTTTTAATAAACTATTCAAAGTAGAATGATGTCTATGAGAAATCAACAAATAAACAAGAACCAAAATAAACTCACAATACAAAGCTCTGTTTGATTCTACCAAGAGATATATTTAACGCTGAAGTGAGCGAACAAATCACAGCAGAGTTGCTTCTGTTCCCACAGACTAGTCTGCCTGTTAGCTCGCTATAGTGAGTCAGCACAGACATGATGCTGTGAATGGCTGTCAGAGCTTTTCCTTTCTCTGAGTCACTTGCTTCACATGATTCTTCCCTCTCCAATACTGTAACAAAAAGATTCGTAAGCAGCCAACTAAATTATGTAAATCCCAACTGATACATCACCAAGAGTGAGAGTATCAAAGTAGAGGCTCTCATTTTAATCTGACACAAAGACTACCCTAAAAGACACCAACCACTTAAATTCAGTAAACAAGAAAGTTATGCAACAAGCTAATATATGATAACAAATAAGAAAACAACAATAAACACTAGACCATCCCGCAACCAACAATCCGAATTTGAGTGCAACTTGTAAGTACTGAACACGAAACAGTTCCTAGAAAACACCAACTGAGAATCATTTGGACACATGGAATTTAGCAGTAAACACGCAAGAGTTAGCAACTAATATCTAACACCAGACCAATTCCTTTAAGCAATTTAAACTACTACTACCTGCAAATTCAATATACAGCATGAAAAAGATAACCAAATGAAGTAAGGGTAAGCAACAAGCACACCTCTATTATCGGTATCAACGAAAGAATCCAATGCACGACATCTTGCCAACTCCATAACAGTATCACTACAAACTTCTCTTCTACAAGAACCAAGCACAAGCTCTTGCCATCTATTCCCATCCTCACTATTTGCTTTTCTCCTTGATATAGGAACTTGAACAGACACAAAATGAATAACTCTACCATCATCTTTACTAAAAATAGGACTTAACTGAAACAACATCCAAAAAGGAGTCCCATCTTTCTTATAATTCAATAGACTCATCGAAATATTCTTTTCTTCTCTAATAGCTTCTCTAATCTCCATTATTGATCTTCTATTAGTCCTTGGTCCTTGAAATATTCTACCATTTCTTCCTACTACTTCATCTTTTAAGTATCCAGTCATTTTAAGAAACCCATTACTAGCAAATACTATAGGGTGACCTGAAATAGTTGGATCAGTTATTGTAAAATTGTGTTCTAATTCATCAAGTGCTTCATAAACCCATGATGTATAACATGAATTAAATGATGATTCAATTAAACCACCAATTTGTTGTAATGATCCTTGTTCTTCCATTACTTGTGTGTGTTTTTGTGTCCCTTCTGTGTACTGATGACGATGGTGATGAAACCCCAAATCCCATGTACACACGGTGTTGTTGTGTGTTCCTCCACCTCCTCTTGATAACCTTAAATTGTTCATTCATCAAAGAATTACCCAAAATTTTGAAGAATTTCAGAAAACCCAAGTTTCTAAATTTACTAAAAATCTGTATAGAAAAAAAGCAAAAAAGCTCACGAATTTATAAAATTCAGAAGAAACCCATGTGGCTAAAATACGAAAATATCTAAAATTTGACTGATCAAAGATGTTCCGCACATACACATCAAACAGAAATCTCTATCAAATAGTTCCACAGAGCGTCACAGAGAGTGAGAAAAAAAAAAACAGAGTAAAAAGAAAGATTCAATCTTTTGTAATCTACTAATTATTGAAGGTCTAAGATTGAATCTTTTTCAGTGAATTATACACAAAAACCAGATGAGGCCGCGAAAACTGAGGTGTTTACTGGTACCTACTTCTTCTCTATTAATACTATCCTCCATGGATGTCATCAAATTTAGATCAATGTCAATTAACAGCCGTCGGATGTGATTTAAAATGTGCATCTCTATGATAAGGTTGAGAAGTGTAGAACGGCAATTGTGGACAAGATTAGCGGGGCCTACCATGGAGATATTCATTCCATGGTTAAAAAATGATGAAGGGTGGACCCACAAAGATGAACAGTGGAGATGTTAAGTATAGGACCACTTGATGGATTAGTGATAATAACGAAGAAAAACATACGATACTAGCATTTGTTTGTTTATTAAAAATACGTTTTGTTTGTTAGTTAAACTGATTCTTATCCATCCACGTATGTAAATGAAGTCGTATCTTTGTGTGTCGTGTGTGATCCACGTTCAAAGCAGGCAGCAGATTAAACTCAACTAACCAACATACATACTGCATATATGCAACAAACAAATCCATATCACAACTATAATCTCATGGGGTATACCTGTGCGCTGTTGTTGCACTTCTACGTTTTTTTTTTTAATCATTTTGATATCAACCATGGTACCTTTTCTTCTTCTTTTATCAGCGATGGGGATTTTTTTTTTTTTTCATTTTCAGAAAAAAAAAAGTAAAATAATAATATCACTGTGTAAAGTGTACTGGTAGAATTATTGGACGATGATTCTGCTCTGAGTTCGAAACTGGCCAACGCCATATTCGTAAATGATCAAAAGAAAAAAATACCATTAGCAACAAAAGAACAATATATAACCCTATTATTATCCGGACTTCTTGCTCTGTGTTTATGGTAAATCAAAGCCTACTTGATGAGGATCGACTCTAAGTCAGAACTAATACTCCCTTCGTCCCAAATTAGTTGAGCCAATTGGTTTTAAATTTTGTACACAAATATATGAGTTATTTCACTAATCAAGAGGATATTTCTAAAACTATCCTTTTAATTGATTATTGTTATTATAAAAAACATGTATAATTTGATAGCCATGTTTATATTCGTTACGTAGGTATTTTAAAATACTTTTCAACGGTATATAAAGTTTACGAAAAACCGTGGTATAGTTTAAGAGATAAGTTTCTAAGTTCTACAAGTTATTATCCATAAGGGCATACTTGTAAAAAACATATAAACATACTCCTCTTTTATCCTTGCCTTAATAATTATGCAAACTACAAATGGCTCAACTAATTTGGGACGGAGGGAGTATTATTAATTAACAGTGATGTTTCCGAAATTTGTGAGCATGGAGCACCTAGTTTCATCTTTGTTGGAGATGAGCACCTAGTTTCATTTTTTTGATTGATATTGGAATTATTTATATTTTGGCGTAGTAGGTCATAGTACTACTACCGGTTTGCTGGTTTCTAGTCGAAATTTCCGTTGTTTCTTCTTTATTCGTGTACATTTCAGATTCAGTGTTTTTGTCGTGAAAGGTTCGCATAGCCTTCTCACCAAAGTTGTGTAGTACGGTATTAGGTGATTCTGTCGGTAATAATGGCCACTGCACTACTGCAGTTTATACCGACATCTTTCACACGTGTTATCATTACCGTGACATAAGCGGAAGAAGGAAAAGGTTATCCTATGTGGAGGTGTTATTTATACCTTTTGATTGTGGGTCATTCACTACATGACAAAAAAAATTAACAATAACACTCTCTACCTAAATTTCATCTCCAAGGTACTATCTTACATTTTTTATTTAAATTAAGAGACAAAAGATGATATGGAGTTAAGACCTAGGGTCATGAAGAAAGTCTTATTTCCACTTTCTCTTTTACCCCCAATAAGCCATGTCATCTTTTTTTATGACCCTCACCCTTGCATTGGAGATAAAACTTTGGTGCAAAAAGTCTTAAATCCTGGGTGTCATACTAATTTAAGACCTTTACCCCTTGCATTGGAGATGCTCTTAAGTTTTTGTATTCTCTCGCAAGGTTTGAAAAACGGGTCACGGTTTAGGTCACGGGCACTAGGCGTGACCGTTATAGTGCGTTTTGACAGGTGTGAGCACGTTTTGGGCAAAAAACGCGTTTTTTGGACTTTTTTTTTTAAATAACGGGCGTTGTAACGGTTAAATAAAAAAACAAAAAAAAACTATGATCTGAAATTCCTATGTAACGGTTATAACGTACGTGAAAATGGTTTAACGAGTCTAAAAAACGTTGTTATTAGGGTTTTTTTTCTTTTTTAATACTCCCTCAGTCCCTTAACAGATGACCTATTAATTTTAAAATTTTGTCCTACTAATAGATGACATATATATCATTAAGAAATGAGATATTTCTAATACTACCATTTTTTTTTGGTCAATCATCAAATTTCAATTCATTCAAATCAAAATAGTGATTACATGTTCGCTTAAAAGATTAACAAAAACATCAAAATACATAAAAAAAAATATCAAGATAATCAAAACCCTAATACAAATATGGATATCAACTACAAGTAGATTGCGAAGAGAAAGAGCAATAGACCGCAGAGATACCCAATTTTTGTTTATGTACAAGGGAGAGATGCTGGTATATTTTGGAAATAATTCCGACCATTTGATTCGATTGTATTCATCCTTGAAAAGAGATGCTACCGGACCGGAAGGAAAGAGTATTTTACCCATAAACTTGTAGATCAGATCGTTGATGTTTTTGAATCAAGAGTAGCAAGCCATGAACCATCCATCAAAGATCGAAGAACTCGCCCCACAATGACGAAGAAAAATCACCCGAAACGGCGAATAAACATGTCAAAAGAAACAAAAAACGATGTAGAAACATTTTATTCAATAAACTATTACCTAAAACTAGAAGAAAAAAAATCCTTGCTCAGATCTGGTCCTTTTGGACCAAATCTGAGCAAGAAAGATGAAAAGACTCTTGGGTTTTTGAGAAGGAAAGAGAAGAGAGGGAAAAGAGAAAAAGAGAGAAAGAGCTTTTAAAATAATAATCAATATGTATTATTGATTATTGTTAGTATAAGAAATATGTATAATTCGATAGTCATGTTTATCAATACGAAAGTTTGATAAAATTCGTGACGGTCAATTATAGCCACTAAAATTTCGTCGGCAACAATTATGCAATACATACATAAGTAATGTGAAGAAAGAAACAATCATCAATCCAATTTAAGAGAGTGCATAATGAAATTTTCTCCTCTTCATGCTGCAGCGTATTTTCTCAATCCTTATTACATCTTTAACCCAACAACTAATCTCATCAATAATGAAATTTCTGAGCCCCAAATTTGTTTTACTGAAGTTATATCAAAAATGGTTAGTGGCCCGCAAGAACAAGCAAAATGCATGCTAGAGGTACAAAATTACTAATACTATCTACAAATATGTTTAATTAAGTAATTTGAATTTCTAGTAACAATTGTACTTTTCTTTGTATGCGGAAAGAATGCGAATGATGCAAGGTCAATTTGCATCACCATCAGCATGTATTGCAGCTCAACATGGTGATTCTGTAAGTTGGTTGTTATCTTATGGTGTTGAGTATCCATCCCTCCAGAAGATTGCAATAAAGATATTAAGTTGATAGGTGTCTAAAACACCTAATTTACTATTTAGTAGTTACGCTTTCTTTGCTACTTTTCTTGTAAATTATGTATCTTATGAGTGTTTTTGAGTTATTAGGTACTCTGGAGTCACACGGAGGAAAAGAAGAAGAAATCACTTTATTTGAGCAAGAAGGGCAAGAGTGTCATTTCATAGGCATGTGCTATCTGGAGCCAGTCACAGGTTAAGGGGATACTACTGGGTGGCCCGTATCCATTAGTGGGTGCTTGTGTATTTTTCTACTCTTACACAGCCATGGAAGTCAGAGAAAACGCATTTTCTATCATTCTCAGTTTCCAAATCGAGAAAACAGTGGCGGATGAATCGAGCACAACTCAGGTGGAAATAGGGAGAAATTGTGGTGAGAATTCAAGATGGAGATGAAGTTTAAGGAGAACGAGGATCTGCTGCTCATATTCGGATCGAGAAGAGGGTTCATGGTTTGAAGCAACAAAAGGGGATCTCATAGGTTGAATCTGGGAATGGTTTTGATACTGATTCAAATCGAGAAGAGACGAAGGGGGTTTCGGCAGATTCATGAAGCAGAGAGAAAGAATGATGATGGCTGCTGATGGAATTTACAGAAGGATAAATTTAGGGTTTGTGTTCTTGAGAGATTCAATGGAGAAGATGGTGGTGCTTGTACCGTA
Organism: Papaver armeniacum; assembly: GCA_023531295.1. NCBI lineage: Eukaryota > Viridiplantae > Streptophyta > Magnoliopsida > Ranunculales > Papaveraceae > Papaver > Papaver armeniacum. The sequence continues at coordinate 88,426 of JAJJWW010017530.1, forward strand.
GTCAAATCAGGCGAGTTTTGTTGTTGTTGAACAACACAGGAAGTTGATTCATGGTCGAACTCAGATTGATGGAGATAAATGTGATTTTCTCGGGTTCTCGGGTTAGGGTTGGTGATATTGAAGTCACAAAGAGGTATGGTGGTAATTGAGATTGGTTCAAGAGTGAGAGAAGCAATGCACCGAGTGTTAGGTGGTACCATGGAACCGAGTTCTGGTGGATAGATGATGGTGCAATGAGCTACAAAAGCTGTTGGTGTTGCTGAGAAACAATTGCAGGTAAAACTGTAGCTGAGAACTGGTGTTATTGGTGATTGTTGCAGGTGAGCATGAGAAGCAATGGTGTTGGTGGCAATGGGCTGTTGGTGTTGCAGATTATTTGAGCTTGAACTGGGAGGTGATGTTGTTGGTAGAGCAGCTGTTGCTGCAATTGAGTTTTACAGATACTGCAGTCTTGATGTTTCAGTCCAAGGGTTGTGATGCTATGGCAATGCAGTGGCTCTGCAATTGGAGATTGCTGGTGGCTCAGGGCAAGAAGGTTGCAATTGCAGAGGCAGTTGACGGTGTTGTGGGTGTTGTTAGCAGGTGATAATTGAAGTATCATGGAGATAATGGGAGTTATGTTGTTGTTGAGCTCAAGATGAGCTGGTGGTTGAACTTGAGCTGAACCTGAGATTGGAGTTGCTAAGCTTACAGGGAATGTGAAGCTGCGAAGGAGTTGGAACTGAAGTTGTTCTGGTACTGCACTGGCTCTCGGCGAAGACTTGTTGCAATGGTGGATGGAATTGTAGGCTGAGGCATTGCAGGTGTAGGTGGTCTGGTGATGATTGAAGTACAGAACTGTGTTGATGGATTTTGCAGGCAGGTATAGAATGAAGATATGATGCTGCGAAGTGGATCGGTGGCGCTGTGCTGCTGTTGATTGCGAGGCTGCGACTCAAGAGTAGGCAGTGAAATGATGTCGCAGGAGGTAATGGAGTTGTTATCAAGGCTGAGATTATTCGCAGGCAATTGCAAGAGAAGCAGTGATGCAAAGAACAGGGCCAGGGAAAGTGCAGGCAAGACAGAGCTGCAGATGTGAATGCATTGGCAGAATGGCTTACAAAGAATGAGAAGCTGAGCTGAGACTGAAAAGCAACAGTGAGCTGCAGGTGTGGTTCTGCTGAAGGCTAGGATGTTGGCTGAGATGATGGAACTTCTAATGGTAGTGGCAGGCTGAACTGAGGTTGGAATGGAGCTGAGAATTTGCTGATGGAATTGGTGTTATTGTGTTAATCTGAAGTGGAATTGATGGTTGTGGAATTATAAAACTACAGATGAGAGGAGATTGACTAGCCATCATGGTCGGGTCGAGACCGATGCACCATCCCTGGTGCAACACAAGATGGCCCGGCAAGATGGCAATGGCCTTGGCCACTCACTCACTCAGTGAGTAAGATGCTTGACCCGGACCGACTCACTCGATTTCGGTTTAACTCGGTCGACCGAGTTGACCCAAGCTGACTCGTTAACCAGACCCGAGTTGACCCGTTGACCGGTGACCGGGCGGACTTTGCCGGTCACCGGAGCCGATTTCCGACCACTTTTCCGACCACAATACCAGTTTTCCGACGACGATTTTTGGACATAATTTCACATGGGTATTTCTCACACATGGGCTTGGTAGACCACTTGGAGATGGGTTTTGAGAAGACCTAATATTGGAAGGAGTATCCTTTATGGAAATAGAGAAACATATAAAAGATAGGACTTTTACCTAATGTGGGAGATCTTTTATCTTATAATATCTTATATTATATTTTGCCTCTACTTTGTTTTCTAGGGTTTAGAAACCATGAAGTCTTTTCTCTTTCTTCTTGTTATGAACTCCATGAATATGAGCTAGAGTTTTATTATTGGTTATGGAATAAGTTGGATTTCCAAATATGGGTTTTAATTCAATAAATTAGTTTTCTCTCATATTATCATTTATGATTCACCATTAATATTGTTACATGATTTGAATGCTATTTAGTCGAGTCGCGAATCGATTGAGTTTGTTTTCATCTCTCTTGCTAGATTAGGATTTATTATACGCAAAAGTGATAGATTCCTGATTACAAGTAGCATAATTGTGATTATTGCTTGTAGTGATATATCCTAGTAGTCACATGTGAACCATAACCTTTGTTAAATCGGATTAGTGCGCTTTCCGCGCTCGATTGCTTTGATTGGCCTGATTTCATAGAACCTAATGCATCTAGGGAATTAAACTTGATTAGTGCTTTTACACGTTAGGTTGTTCCTTTAGGTAGAATTCATATTCGCATCTTTTAATGTGTTTGTTGATGACATGAGGAGATTTGCGGGATATACTTGCGATCAAGGTATTCTAGGGTCTTTGATAAAAGTTGAGATTAAAATATCAATTCTAGTTATTGTGTTGAAAACATGTTTGTGATTGAAAACGAAATCCATGACCAATACCTTCTTATCCTTGATTTGATTTGTTTACTTTTTTTTATTTGCTTTTATTTAGTTTATTATATAAAAATCACAAAACTACCGGTGTTAGTTATAGGGAACCGAAACAATTTGACAACCTAGACCTCTCTGTGGGAACGATCCTTTCTTGCCCTTGCTTCATTATATATTTTGAGTAGTAAGAAAGTGTAATTTATATTTGTGTCGGCTGACAACCGGTCAAATTTTGGCTATGCATTGGGAGGCAGCGGTTGTCACTTGTTTTTGGGTTCTTATTTTTGTTTTTTAGTTTTTGTTTTATATTCTTATTTTCTGGTTCCTAATATAGTTTTGAGAACTCTTGTTTCAGGTACCAATTTCTATGGAAGGAGCATACTATGAGAATGGATACGGTTTTCAACAACCTCAACAATATGACAACTACCAATTCCAGGGGTATAATCAAAACCAATTTATTGGTTATGACCAATATTCCATGGAACCTTATGGTTTTCCTCAACAACCTAATGGCGGGTATGTGTGTGAACAACCACAAGGATGGGAGGATTCTTATGTTTGTGAACAAAAAGTCTCTAACTTTATAGATCAAGTTTCCAACTTTTTACAAGAGGAATTTCAAAAAGCTAAAGAGACTACAAACGAGCAACTCCAAGAACTTCGTGAAGGTTTTGCTAGCTTGCGAAGAGGCATTGATCAATACAAGGAAGATATGGATAATTCTTATGTGCATATGGTTTGTGATGAATATTTGATTGATGCTAATGTTGAAAAAGGCGAATCCTTGGGCACTTTCGTTGATAATTGTGTAGTTAACTCAACTCTTGATCTTAATAATGATCATTCACCTATTCAAAAGGATGAGTTAGAGATTAGCAACACTAAATTCAGCGAGGACCAATCTTATGTTGACTATGATAGTGACGGTGATTATGATATATTGCTTGAAACAACTCATGGTGACATCTCCGAGGAGTCTTTTTGGGATCAAGATGAAGACGAAGAGGAATATGTCGACACTTGTGTAGATTACTCGAGCATTGATCTTAATAATGATCAAGAGCCTATTCAAAGGGCGGAGCTTGAGGAGGATGCATTTTCGAGTGTTCTAAAAAATTTTCTTATAATAAAATTTGGATCCGCAAAAGAGTATGTGCCTTACAACAAAAAGGAGTATGTTGAGAATGAGACCGGTTTGACCAAAATTGTGGAAGACCCAATTGAGCTTGCAAATGATTGTAATGATGATGTTTATGTCGAGACTTTGGTTACGGCAGAAACGGACGAAGAATGGTTGCAAGGTTTGATAGATGATAGGTGTAGAATACACCGTATTTAATATCTAGTATTTATGCTTTCTTTGCGAGTTTTCTTGTAAATTATGTATCTTATGTGTGCTTTTGAGTTTATTAGGTGCAATGGAGTCATTTGGAGCAAAAAGACCCAGTGGAACTCGTTCAAATACAAGATTTCTACTTTTCATTGTGTAGAGGACGAGAAGATGAAGACGATGGCGAAAGAACGGAGTCATTCGGAGTTCGTATGAAGAAGTTATGAGCAAAACAAGAACTTGGAAGACTAAGGGCTAAATGGTCATTTCATCGGGAAGTACTATTGGCACCCCCGCTGTACGTTAAGGGGTAGTCATTACGGTTAAGGGGCGACTCTCTCTTGGAGGAATATTAAAGACAGCCAACTATGGTTAAGGGGTGCCAATCAGGATGGCCCATATCTGAGTCTGAGGATGTGTATTATAAATCCACCCCAAAACTATAACCCTAAATCCTAATCGAGAATTTTCATTCTCTTTCTCAATCATCTTCATTCCATTTCCACCTGAAATAAAGACGGGAAAACCAAAGAACATTTCTTTGTAATTGGAGATCGAGGAATTCGGAGAAGAAGAAGAAGTGTTCGTTGTAAATTGATGAAGGGTTAGTTTGAATTGAGAAATTGTTTAAAGAAGGATTTAACAGAGTCGAGAATGCATAGAGTTAGGGTTTGAAATCAGTGCTGTTGAAATTAAGATGGATTGGAGGCGCGATTCATGGCTGGAGTTGAGAGTTGTTGCCGGTGATTAAGAGCAAGGAACTGGAGATCGATGGGTTCGATTCCAATGAAGTTATTGTTTCTATGAGGATGAATTAGGGTTGTGATGATTTGAAATGGCAGTTGCAATTATGGGTTTGTATGATTCAGAGTAAGAATGAGAAGATGGGAATTGAAAAATGGAATAAGGGTTTGTGCTGAATCTGTCAAATTGAGACAAGAAGAAGCTCAAATGTATGGATTAAGGCTGGTGTTGCAAATGGAGGAAGCCTGGATTGATGCAGGTGCTGGGCTGTTGTGTGGAAGCACCAGCTGGTAGTTGTTTGAAATGGAAAGATGCAGTTTCAGGAGCTGGCCTGAGATGGTGTGGCTTTGGTGCAAGGTTTGTGCTGCTGAGATGGAGCATTGGTTCTGAGTTGAATGCTGCGGCGGTTGTGCTATGAATGGTGGTATCTCAGGAGTAATGAATATGCCAGTGAAGCAGCTGATGCTATTAATGACGGTGGCCTGGATTTGGAATCTGGTGATGATGCTGCCAGGGTTGGATGAGGTTTGTGAGTTTGTATAAGGGCAGATGAAGCTGGTGCTGGCTAGTTGTGCAGCTCCAATTGAGAAGAATACAGGGCAATGCTGTGAAGTTTGGGAGCTCGAGTGACTTATGGGGTTGTCGATGATTCAAAGTGCGGTGAAATGCGAGTATGGTGATTGTTTGTGGCCTTAAGTTCAGTTCAAGGAGAAGTGCAGAGTGGTCTTTATGAGTCAGGATCGATGGCCTGAGTGAGCTAAAGAGAGCTGGCTTGTGAACTTGAACTGTGATGCAGGCGGAGAATGACAAGGGCTCACAATTGCGGCAGTGAACTCGTGCTGCTGGGATTCAAAGAGAAAATGCTGAAGGTAGAGCAGTGAGCTGTAGGTGGTATCCGGAAGTGAATGGTGGTAGTGGTGTTGAATTCTAGTGAATTGCAAATTTGATGTGTGTTTGGAATGGTTTGTGTGTTATGTGAAGCCTTTGCTATTGAGCTGAGAAGATGCAGATGGTGTTAGTGTTATGGCTCTGGTGGAGGCAATTGAATGGGAATGGCAGAAGGAATGCATAGCCATCATGGCTGTGCTGAGGTAGTGAAGCACCAGGATTGTGCTACAACAAGTTTGGCCTGTGCAACATGGCCTAGGCCTAGACCAGTCAGACCCTGACTCAATGCCCTGACTCAATGCCCTGACTCAATGACCTGACTCGGTGATTGACCGAGTCCTGACCGATCTGACCCGGCCGATCCAACCCGTTGACCGGTGGCCGGTTTGACTTGGCCGGTCACCTGAAATATTTTCCGGCGACGATTCCGGCAGGATTCCGGCCATAATCCCAGTTTTCCGGCGAGCGTTTTTGGGACAGAATTTCTACACGGGTTTCTCTCCATGGTGGGCCGGGTGAATTTATAACTAATGGACTTTGAAGACAAAACCTAATTTTGGAAGGAGTGGAGCTATAAAAGAGAGGACTTTTACCTAATTGAGGACATCTTGTTTTATTATCTTTTCTTCTACTTTTATTCTAGGGTTTAGAACCATGAAGTTTCTTCTTTTTCTTCTTGTGATGAACTCCTTGAATATGAGTACCTAAGTTTATTATTGGTTATGGAATAGTTGGATTTCACAAAGCATGATTCTTTGATTCAATATATTAGTTTTGTCTCATATTTATCGTTTGCAATTCTCTGAAAATATTGTTTTATGATTGATTGATTGTTTTGTCAAGTTGCAAATTGGTAGAACTTCTAATCACATCTATTGCTAGTTTAGGGTTTATTATACGAAAAAGTGATATTCCTTGAATACAAGTAGCATAATATGATTATAGTTTGTAGTGATATATTCTTATGATCATATGTGAATCGTAACCTTTGTTAAATTGAATTAGTGCGCTTTCCACGTTCAATTGCTTTGATTGGCCTGATTTCATAGAACTTAACGCATCTAGGGAATTAAACTTGATTAGTGCTTTTACACGTTAGGTTGTTCCTTTAGGTAGAATTCATATTCGCATCTTTTAATGTGTTTGTTGATGACATGAGGAGATTTGCGGGATATTCTTGCGATCAAGGTATTCTAGGGTCTTTGATATAAGTTGAGATTAAATATCAATTCTAGTTATTGTGAAAAGCATGTTAGTGAATGAAAACGAAATCCTTAACCAATATCTCTTCTATCTTATTTGTTTGCTTATTTGTTTCTTTGTTTTTATATTTGCTTAGTTTATTATAATCACAAATCCACCCGGTGTTTTATATAGGAAACCATAACAATTTGACAACCTAGACCTCTCTGTGGGATCGATCCTTTCTTGCCCTTGCTATATTTATATTTTGAGTAGTAAGAAAGTGTAAATTATTTTTGACGCTTACGACAGCGATCAATAGAGGACCATGATATACAAGAGGTGAATAATTCACTTGAGTTTTTCAAGGATGAAGAGGATTCCGTAATACAAGAGATTGTGCAAGGTTTATCTAACCCATTGCCTATTATTTCTTCTCCTTTACCTCTTATTGGTTTGAATGTATGTGCTTCGAGAATATTGTTGAATGACTTTGTTTCTCGTTTTCCGCCATTAGAGATACTTGATTCTCATACTATGCAGGTTATGGAACAAGAAACCGTGGAAGTACCCGACTCCTATATTCTTTATACACTTCCAAGTGTGGACAAGAATAAGTGTGGGGGAAACTTTTATCGGTTAATAGCTTCGTTTCTATTTTATATTACTAATATTTGTGTGAAACTAGTGTTTGCAAAACAGGTTCTATGGAAGGATCCTCAACTTTTTAGGTTATTGGTGTATGGGGAATCGCTCTTGCAAGTCGGGCTGACGACTTTAAACCAAGCGCTAAATGGGAGGCAACCCATAGGTTTTGTATCTTAAACCCTTTTATTTATTTATTTTTATAGTTTTCATATCATATTTGCATCCCCATGTTTAATTTCATTGAGTCCGGAATCTATCTTAGAAGAGAATTATGACGAATACCTTTTCGTCAGAAAAATTCAGACTGTACGTAGTTCAGTCCAGAGACCATAACTGTCAGACCGTTTATCGAAACACTGTGCCCTTTTAAAACTTTGTAGAAAACACGTAGATGAACAACTTTTGTGAAATGGAGTTTTTCCAAATTCCTTACCAATTTGTACAGTTTTTGCGTTTTATCTGTTGTTACGTCAGAATTCAGAATTTTCGGTTTTACACATTGAGGACAATGTGAAGTTTAAGTGTGGGGAGTATTTTGCATATAGAGTTTTTAGCCTTTTTGAGTCAAAATTTTCAATTTTTTTGTAAATAGTGAATAAAAAACTCCAACTTGTGGTTAGTTTAGAGTCACATAGTATACATGTCGCTAAGATTACATCGAGAATCTCATAAGAGTGACTGAACTTAGAGATGACAGAGAACATGATCGGGTTTCTTAATTGTATGAGAGTTAAAGTTGGATTTAACCATGCCAGTGGCAAATAAGGTGCAGACTGAATTCGGTATTAGAGTAGTGATCCCCTATAGTGGAGACTACCCATGTTACATAATGTGAGGCACCGACCTTCAATTCTTTGTACTGTCTAAATTTGTGCTTTTAGAGTGTGTGTCACCGTACGTAAATTCCGGGCAGATGGTGAGCTGTCCAACCTCCCACCATAGAAGCACTATTTTGATCTCTTGAGTGCTATTTTTATCAATCATGATGGTGACATCGAATTGCTAACTTACATACCACTTGTAATCTTGTTCGCAAGCACCATCCACCTTATCTCTCTCTACACCAACAGGTCCATAGAAACACCATCATCATCAACAAGAGGAGCATCACAAATTCGAAGGAAAGTTAAAGACGTTCAAGGTTTACAAGCAACAGTACAGAATTGAGCAGATTTCAAATTTAAGTAAAGCAACAAAACAAGGAGCAGAATTTTAATAAGTTGAAGACTATTGTACACGAGTGAAAATTATCAAGGATAAGAGTTCGAGAAGTTTATGATATCAAGACATATAAGTTGTGAAGAATCAAGCGGTAAAGTACTTACACCATGGCCTTTGTACTTATGTTTTTATTTTATTTGTATTTTACTTTCTCTTCTCAAAAAAAAAAAGAAAAAAAAAATTAAAAAGAAAAAGAAAAAAAAAACAAAAAGAAAAAAAAAAAAAGAAAAAAAAAAATCATTGTATCATATTTTGGGTTTGTATAGTTCGTTTTTAGTTTTGTATTCTTTCAATAAAGCCAATGGAAAGAAGGAATACCTATAATGAAGTTTCAAGCAACAAGGAATTTGAGGAAAGAATCACATTGTCAAGATTCTACGAAGTTCAAGAGTTATCATCAAGAGTTGAAGACCGAAGACGAAGATGAAGACACCGATAGAAGACCGAAGACGTTTCTATGGATGCTATGAGAGTGGTGCTAGCTGCACGCCGAACGGATACACGGTAAGTAAGCATATTCCCACCTTCGTTAAATGGTTGATTTCCTTTCGAAGAGATCGTCAGAAAAATGGGTTTTCAAAAATATATAAAAGATGTGGGTTTTCAAAATATTTCGGAGGGTTTTGCCTTCCTACCATTCAACGTGTCGCAGGATTCTCTCTTCATTCCTACCTGGACACATGTGTGACCCATAAAGAGCTGTTTATTATTGAGAGCAATATCATAAAACCCTTTCTTGTGAGGCAGAGTCGAGACTTTTGATCACTCCGAACCCGAATTTTAGTCGAGAAGGGATGGTTATTTCTCTCTCAACTTTTAAGAATGAGATTGTGTTCATTTATGTGTCTAACTTCTTATGACTAGTGTGCAGAATCTCTATGTCTTCTTAGCGCGTTGGATGCTATCATTACGGAGAACTAGTAAGTTGGAAAAATAGGTTTTGTGGGTATATCTCTAGTAAACCCTCACGAGACTATAACTCGTCCACTAGGGACACCTAGGGGTTTAAAGGCATGTTATTCATGCTAAGAGTAACCGTAGCCTCGACGACACGGAGTTGTATGTATTCTTTATAATTGTTTTGTTTGATTTGCTCGAGGACTAGCAAAGTCTAAGTGTGGGGGAATCTGATAGGTGTCTAAAACACCTAATTTACTATTTAGTAGTTACGCTTTCTTTGCTACTTTTCTTGTAAATTATGTATCTTATGAGTGTTTTTGAGTTATTAGGTACTCTGGAGTCACACGGAGGAAAAGAAGAAGAAATCACTTTATTTGAGCAAGAAGGGCAAGAGTGTCATTTCATATGCATGTGCTATCTGGAGCCAGTCACAGGTTAAGGGGATACTACTGGGTGGCACGTATCCATTAGTGGGTGCTTGTGTATTTTTCTACTCTTACACAGCCATGGAAGTCAGAGAAAACGCATTTTCTATCATTCTCAGTTTCCAAATCGAGAAAACAGTGGCGGATGAATCGAGCACAACTCAGGTGGAAATAGGGAGAAATTGTGGTGAGAATTCAAGATGGAGATGAAGTTTAAGGAGAACGAGGATCTGCTGCTCATATTCGGATCGAGAAGAGGGTTCATGGTTTGAAGCAACAAAAGGGGATCTCATAGGTTGAATCTGGGAATGGTTTTGATACTGATTCAAATCGAGAAGAGACGAAGGGGGTTTCGGCAGATTCATGAAGCAGAGAGAAAGAATGATGATGGCTGCTGATGGAATTTACAGAAGGATGAATTTAGGGTTTGTGTTCTTGAGAGATTCAATGGAGAAGATGGTGGTGCTTGTACCGTAGTCAAATAAGTCGAGTTTTGTTGTTGTTGAACAACACAGGAAGTTGATTCATGGCTGAACTCCAGATTGATGGAGATAAATGTGATTTTCTGGGTTCTCAGGTTAGGGTTGGTGATATTGAAGTCACAAAGAGGTATGGTGGTAATTGAGATTGGTTCAAGAGTGAGAGAAGCAATGCACTGAGCTGTTAGGTGGTACCATGGAACTGAGTTACAGGGATAGATGATGGTGCAATGAGCTACAAAAGTTGTTGGTGTTGCTGAGAAACAATTGCAGGTAAAACTGCAGCTGAGAACTGGTGCTATTGGTGATTGTTGCAGGTGAGCATGAGAAACAATGGTGTTGGTGGCAATGGGTTGTTGGTGTTGCAGATTATTTGAGCTTGAACTGGGAGGTGATGTTGTTGGTAGAGCAGCTGTTGCTGCAATTGAGTTTTACAGATACTGCAGTCTTGATGTTTCGGTCCAAGGGTTGTGATGCTATGGCAATGCAGTAGCTCTGCAATTGGAGCTTGCTGGTGGCTCAGGGCAAGAAGGTTGCAATTGCAGAGGCAGTTGACGGTGTTGTGGGTGTTGTTAGCAGGTGATAATTGAAGTATCAGGGAGATAATGGGAGTTATGTTGCTGTTGAGCTCAAGATGAGCTGGTGGTTGAACTTGAGCTGAACCTGAGATTGGAGTTGCTAAGCTTACAGGGAATGTGAAGCTGCGAAGGAGTTAGAACTGAAGTTGTTCTGGTACTGCACTGGCTCTCGGCGAAGACTTGTTGCAATGGTGGATGGAATTGTAGGCTGAGGCATTGCAGGTGTAGGTGGTCTGGTGATGATTGAAGTATAGAACGTGTTGATGGATTTTGCAGCGGTATAGAATGAAGATATGATCTTCGCGAAGTGGATCGGTGGCGCCGTGTCTTCTTTGTTGATTGCGAGGTTGCGACTCAAGAGTAGGCAGTGAAATGATGTCGCGGGAGGTAATGGAGTTGTTATCAAGGCCGAGATTATTCGCAGCAATTGCAAGAGAAGCAAGTGATGCAAAGAACAGGCGGGGAAAGTGCGAGGCAAGACAGAGCTGCGCAGATGTGAATGCATTGGCGTAATGGCTTACAAAGAATGAGAAGTCGAGCCGAGACCGAAAAGCAACAGTGAGCTGCAGTGTGGTTCTGTGAAGGCTAGGATATTGGCTGAGATGATGGAACTTCTAATGGTAGTGGCAGGCTGAACTGAGGTTGGAATGGAGCTGAGAATTTGCTGATGGAATTGGTGTTATTGTGTTAATCTGAAGTGGAATTGATGGTTGTGGAATTATAAAACTACAGATGAGAGGAGATTGACTAGCCATCATGGTCGGGTCGAGCAATCGATGCACCATCCTGGTGCAACACAAGATGGCTTTGGCAAGATGGCAATGGCCTTGGCCACTCGGCTCACTCACTTAGTAAGATGTCGACCCGGATCGACTCACTCGACTCGGTTTAACTCTGGCCTGACCGAGTTGACCCAAGCCGACTCGTTAACTGCACCCGAGTTGACCCGTTGACCGGTGATGGGCGGACTTTGCCGGCCAATGGAGACGATTTCCGACCACTTTTCCGGCCGTTTTCCGGCCACAATACCAGTTTTCCGTCGACGCTTTTTTGACATAATTTCACATGGGTATTTCTCACACATGGGCTTGGTGGACCACTTGGAGATGGGTTTTGAGAAGGCCTAATATTGGAAGGAGTATCCTTTATGGAAATAGAGAAACATATAAAAGATGGGACTTTTACCTAATGTGGGAGATCTTTTATCTTATAATATCTTATATTATATTTTGCCTCTACTTTGTTTTCTAGGGTTTAGAAACCATGAAGTCTTTTCTCTTTCTTCTTGTTATGAACTCCATGAATATGAGCTAGAGTTTTATTATTGGTTATGGAATAAGTTGGATTTCCAAATATGGTTTTAATTCAATAAATTAGTTTTCTCTCATATTATCGTTTATGATTCACCATTAATATTGTTACATGATTTGAATGCTATTTAGTCGAGTCACGAATCGATTGAGTTTGTTTTCATCTCTCTTGCTAGATTAGGATTTATTATACGCAAAAGTGATAGATTCCTGATTACAAGTAGCATAATTGTGATTATTGCTTATAGTGATACATCCTAGTAGTCACATGTGAACCATAACCTTTGTTAAATCGGATTAGTGCGCTTTCCACGTTCGATTGCTTTGATTGGACTGATTTCATAGAACCTAATGCATCTAGGGAATTAAACTTGATTAGTGCTTTTACACGTTAGGTTGTTCCTTTAGGTAGAATTCATATTCGCATCTTTTAATGTGTTTGTTGATGACATGAGGAGATTTGCGGGATATACTTGCGATCAAGGTATTCTAGGGTCTTTGATAAAAGTTGAGATTAAAATATCAATTCTAGTTATTGTGTTGAAAACATGTTTGTGATTGAAAACGAAATCCATGACCAATACCTTCTTATCCTTGATTTGATTTGTTTACTTTTCTTTATTTGCTTTTATTTAGTTTATTATATAAAAATCACAAAACTACCGGTGTTAGTTATAGGGAACCGAAACAATTTGACAACCTAGACCTCTCTGTGGGAACGATCCTTTCTTGCCCTTGCTTCATTATATATTTTGAGTAGTAAGAAAGTGTAATTTATATTTGTGTCGGCTGACAACCGGTCATAAGTCAAACAAATACATCGTCTGGATCAGAGAGGAATTGGAGTGTGTTTGAATGAATTCACGCCAAAGTACCAAACTACGCAATCGTTTACTTTCATTGAGAATAAATGATCTGGTGTATGTCCAGTACAATTTGAAGTTGGAGCAACAAAGAATTAAAGGTAAAGCAAGGCGACATAACATTGATGTTCACAACGTTCATAGTCTACTAAGGGATGACAATATACTTGAATGGATAGCGGGGGAAGACGAAATACCGGTTTTACCTCAAGAAGAACAATGGCTAAATATGCTGGAAGAGGAAGCCATTAATAATCCAGAGCATGTCCCTTTACCATAGAACTGGCATGATCCTGAAGTTCAAATCCCATACGAAAAGTTACCGGACGAAGGATATAATTCTAATATTTATAACAATAATGAAGTAGGTAACAATGATGATGAAAATGAAGGAGGTTATGATGACGATAATGAAGGTTATTATGATGATGATACTTATGCAAACGAAGATAGCCAGTACCCCACGATGATGACTATGATGTGGAAAGGAACCGCCGAGAAAATGAAGAATACATGAATAAATCAAAAAAATGTGGTGGTCGTAGTTTGTTCGCGTAGCTTTTTAAATGATGAACACTAGTTTAACAATCCTATTTTTTTTAAATTTGAAGTTTTTAATCCTGTAGTTACTTTCCTTGTATCATTTAAAAAAAAAAATTAGAAGTTTTAAGCTTTCGATCCAGAGAAAGAGAAAAACTAAAAAAAATGGTAAGAAAGTTATTTACATGATTATAACGTGCGTGATAACGGGAAAAAAAGTTCTAAAAAACACACTTTAAAATGTTATTTAGAATAAAAAAACATTCAAACTAATTTTAGAAAAACAGTTATAACGTGTATGAAAACTGAAAAACGTTCCTAAAAAACTGCCATAATTTCCTATTTATCGGCATTATAAAGGCACGGGGTTTGGGGACCCTCACGGCCGCGGTATATGGGTGTGACCGTTTTAACGGTCGTTTTTTCGGTAAAAACAGGTGTTTTCCAAACCTTGTTCTCTCGAGCTCCTTCTCAAAATCTAAAAAACTCTTATCACCGTTTAAACTTACTGTTTAGGACAATTTCTATGGCAGTGTACAAAACAAAATATTTGTTGAGTCAAATAGATGGGCAAACATGATTTTGCACTACGGAAAAAGAAGTGGACGGTTGATCATCAAGCGCCACGAAGTGAAGCCGCTGGCATGCATAGAAGAAACGTTGGCGTGTGAACCAAGACCACCAACGACTACTTTTAAACGGTTGTTTCTGCTGGTTTTGGTAATTTTGGGTGTGTGGATGAGAAACGAATCTAAACCCTAAACAACGCACTGCACGGAGTACTTTTGATTCGAGAGATCAATCTGTACAATCCTGGCCTAAACCAAGAAATGGCCGTTCCAGGCTTGCTTCGGTCACAAAGTGAAGGAGAAGGGTTGGTCTCAGGGAGGGAAGCGAAGAGAGTGTTGAGACCAGAATGGTTAATTCTGAAGATGTGGCTTGTTTTATGAATTGTATCAGAAAGTGGAACTGGCTTGCAGAGTGAAAAGCTATCCGTTCTTGGTGATTTCTGGATACTATGTTGTTGCCGATCAAAAGCTTGTTGTTTGGTGGAAATAGGTGAAACCTATTTATACAAGTCATAATAAAACGGACCCTGGTCTCGTAGGAAGTGGGAACGATTGAGTGATGAAAGAGTGGAGTAACGTATAACCGTCGGAAACCATGCTTCCACGATGAAGGAAGTGGATCCGTTTACACCGGTTACTTTTTGCCACCATTAAATGTTTTGTTTCCTGACACTTTCTTATAATGGTCGTATTTCACGCCGCACGCTGTAAACCGCCAGACCAATACCCAGATGATTATCCCCCAGTTTTGTGAAATGTTTGATGTCTCGAGTGTTTTCGTGGAAAACATGTAGCAGTTTGCTACGTGTGGTAAGTCAAGGTCAAGAGACTTGCCGCAGGAAAATAACATGTGGTGATATTAGGCTTATCTCGGCTGGTCGCCTAAAACTTGCCACAAGCCTGTCAGTTCGGTGGCGAACTTGGATGGCTGGGATTGCATCTCATGAGGAAGGGTAGCCATTGATTATGGCCATATCCTGTTGGCGCCTGATAATGGCGCAGTGGCGCCATTGACATATGCCAATGGTATAGTGGCGCCTTTAGCGCATGCCAGTGGCACTGCGGCATGGTTGGCATAGTTCGTGCATGCTAGTGGCATGGTGGAATTGCTGGCATAGCCTGTGCATGCCAGCGGCACGATGGTGTAAGTAGCGCCTGGCGTAGCCATGGTCACTAGATTTTGGTTTATTGGTGTTAGATTCTAATGTGGTGTGGCAACATCAATCCCAATGCTCCGTGGAACATTATCTGGCTTGGTTGGCGTAGCAACTTTGCCTAAATTAGGGTTTGGCATGCCGAAACCATAATTAGCGCATATGGCATGCGGCACGCGGAGGTGGCCGTGGCATGGCATTTTATACAAACGGTGTCATAGTCATGCCAGAGCAGCCATAGGTAGGCCACCATGTAGAAGCGGTCACAGGAGCAAATATTTCCACGAGTGGATGTGGCGTGGTGCCTTTTTTAGGGTTTCCTAAGTTCGCACGACTTGTGGCATGTTGTGGGCCCGAGGCGGCATAGTTTTGTGCCACGATTAGAAGTTAGGGTTTCATCCACCGCCACTAGAGCATGGCCGCGCTTACGGTAAGGCTAGCCAAAATTGAAGTCTGTTGTGATGCTGGTCACGAATAGAGAGTGGGTTGGTACGTTTTGGCATGTTGCCGTGGTAAATGGTACGTTTGGCATGCCCGTTTGGCATGTGCGCCTGGCATGCTCGTTTTGGCATGTTTAGCATGCCGTTAGTATGTTGGCGCGGTTTTTGGGAAGCCAACTTAGTATGGCGACTTCTTGACACAATTTCCACCTCTTTTAAAGCTGTGGCAGGTTTTGAGCAACCTGATTGGTCAATAAAAGTAGGGGGTCGGCCAAGCACGGGCGTGGCCACCCTTTTGGTGTGCGTGGCAGGCTTAATGCGACCTGATTGGTCGACAATGATTTAGGTCCAGTTGGGTAGCATGGGGCGTGGCCAAGTGGCGCCGGCTAGCCTATGGCATGGCCACGCTTCCCTCGTTGTTTCTCCTACTCCGCGACTCTGTTTATTCTTTGCTTTCTGACTGAGTATTCTGTGCAAGGGTCTTAACCTTGGTACTTGGAGGTCCTTGCTACTCTGTTGCGAGTGAACAAAAATCCGTCATGCCATACCAATATTAAGGGTTCTGCCGGGGAACGTAAGCACAAGAAAAGTACTCTGCAGGCTCCGACATCTGTGAGTAATGCAGCTAGGAGCTTATACACTCATTAGGCTCTATACTAGTGGAAAATTCATCTAGGAGCTTGAGTTTCAATATAGTATGAAGAGAGACATAGGCACTCATCAGATTTTGATATATTCTCCAAATTCCCTGCGGAATATAGACATATCAATGTCTACTACATCTGATGCCGGGTCAGGTAGATAGACTTTTACGAATTTAGCCCTGAACTAAAAACCACCATCAACAACGGTCACTAGAACGTCTAGTTTCTACCTCCATAAATACAACCCGAGTTTGATCTCACAAATTCACAACAATCTTTCACCCGATCATTCTTTTCTTAATTACAATTGCTTTCGAATCCTGATTTTGGTTCTCCCGAGGAAGATATGGAGATGGATGAAATATTGTATGAAGAAGAGGAAGAAATGTGTATGGAGTTTTTGCAGTAAATGGATGAAGATGCTATTTAAGATAGAAGGAGGTGAAATTTTATGTTGCAATTACAAACCGGGATCATACCAAAGCCTTTAGAGCTATATGAAGTTATGACTAAAAGATGGACGTGGAGAGATCGACATTTTTACCATGACAAGATGATGCATGATTAGTTTAATCATGATTGTGTATATTTCGATGAGGATTTTCAGCGATGATTCCGGATGGGCGAGGCAAGGGCAGATAGATGTTATTTTTTAATTTGGTGTTGTTTATTTTAACTAATGTGTTATTTAATTTAAAGTTGTTTGTTTTTAACTAAACGACTAAACTTAAATTAAAATTAAAGCAATTATATTAAAAGTAATTTTAATTAAACAATTATATTTAAATTAAACTTAACTACTAAACAAGAATTAAAATAAGTTATCAAGAGTGTATTCATCTTCGTTTTCTTCCGAGGCATCATCTTCGTTTTCTTCCACATTCTCATACTGGCTAGTTTTTTGAGGGACTTGTTGTTCCGCCATATCCATTTGCTTAGTCCATACAGCAAGTTGTCGTGCATTCATTATTGAAGTGTTCAAGGAGTGTAGCTTGTTTATCTTAAGATCCCTGTGGTGTTGTTCTCGCGAAAGACGACTTTTTTGAAGTTTCTGTATAGAAATCCCACGGTCCTGGTTCTTTATCTTCATCTCGAATTCCTTGTGCTCAGCATAGTTGAACTTGTTTGAACCTCCTTCTAATGATGCTCGTTGGGCTGCGTCCCTCGCTGCTTTTCCAGCTTTTTGACCCCCTCATCTTCTTCTCTTGACGTTGGTGTTAACGTCTAGATTAGAGTTGTGTTGGACCATGTGGTGATCTTGCAGGCACTTGATTACCTTCCAGCAAGTATGGATTAAACTTGTTAAGCACCCTCAAAATGGTGAAACAAGTTATGTTCGAAACTCGTTCTGTGGGATCTTTGCCACTCTTCCCGACATCTTCGTTCCACTTGTGGTTCACCTTCACCATTTTTTTTGTTGTGCCACATTTGCATGACCAAAGTTACATATTCACTAACGGATGCTGAAATTGTGTGAAAACGATGAGACAACCCTTCGGCATCACGATGATTGATGTTACCGGTTTCTTCACAAAATTTTGTAAAATTTTTCCATAAAAAGTATTTTTTTTCTTGATAAATACCATTGATTTTATCTAATGTAAATAATACATAATTCCTATAAATTGACTCATCTTCGTCTATCGTATACTTGACACCACTAATTCCTATGTCTCTTGGTTGTAATTGTTGTTGTGTTTGTTGTTGTGTTTCTTGTTGTGATTGTTGTTGTGATCGTTGTTGTGGTCATTGCGGTGATGATGCCATATTTGTTAGAAATGGAATTTATAGAGATTTTTTCTGGTAGATTGAGTTGATATGAGTAGTTGTGTTTGAAATAAATGAAAAGTGAGTATTGGGATGGTATGAAATTGTGAAATTCAAAGGTAGAGATGAAGAGTTTTAAGTTTGAAGATGAGGTGAATTTATAGGGAAACAAAAGGAATAACAACCGTTAGATGACGAGATTGGAAAGTAACCGTTGGCGGTTTTGGATCACACGCTAGGGGATTCACTTCAAACGCTGGCGTGTGAAAGAAAAACTGGCGGTTTTGGATTACACGTCAACGTTTATGGATCACACGCCAGCGTGTTTGGTTCAACCGCCCGGTTTTCCATCAATTGTGCGCTTGTTCTACTGCCTCACTCAATAAACTCCCAAATCTGTTGGTTTTCCCATCCGTTTTTCATGTTTTTTTAGTCCATCGTGGGAGCAAAATGAACAAACTACAAGTTTGTTGAATCCATAGGAACTGCTCTTAGATATGATTTATTTTGGGCTAGATCTGAACAAGTTTCTTTCCTTTTTCTTATTTTCTTAAATAGCTAGTAAGTTTAGATTTGTTCAAGTTTTTGTTTCAATCTTCATTGTTCTTAAGAGATTTTTATGATATTCTTATGAGTGTTTTGCCTTTTTGTTTATGCCTTCTCCTTTGTGGAGATTCTATATGCACTCTCATGGCGTTTCTTTGTGATTTCATTGGAGATTTTGGGTGGAAGTTCAAGTGTGGTGATCAAAATTCAAGACTTTGGGCATATTACTCTCATTTTTTTCTATGAGAAGATCTCGTTTTCAAGGAGAAAAAACCCTATCAAAATGGTCGGATTATAATCCCAAAACCATACTTTTAATCTTCGGATAGCTTGGTACTCTTGTTGGTAGTTCGTTACTTTTGTTCACGAATTACTCTTTGTTAGTGCCTCTTAATTGTATCTCGATCTTTGGTCTTGATGTTCTTGAAGTCCATGTATTCTCTATTTTATCATGAATGAAATTTTATGAGATTTATCAAAAAAAAAAAAAAAAAAAAACTATGAGATATCATATTGTTTTTCTCCGTTATTACAGAGAAACAAAACAAAAGTGTTATTGCAAATGATTTTTGTTGGAAAAGATTAATACAATTTGTATTCAATAATGCCGCTAATTCTGAAGATTGCTATAAGGCTCTTACCAAATCCTATAAGCTACCGGTTTTCGGTCCCATCTAGTTCCCAACCTTTGATCGTAGGAAATCGGGTAACCTTTATGACATTAACCATATATTTGATTGTTTTATACTAGAAATAAATTGTGCGGTAACGACACGGCATGGTCATAATGATTTCAATAAGTACTACAATCTATGATAATACTTATTTTGACCCATGAGAACTTGTAGTTGTGAAAGTCACAGATATTTGTCACCCAAATAATTATAAATTCGGTTACACTTGTAATTGATTAAAATAATAATTGATGGTAAAAATGGCAGTTAAAATTTTTTTTTTGCCCTAAAATAATAGTTTTTTAATCGATCCCCGAGGATTGGTGGTCTTTGATATTGTTTTGTGTCGTATTCATGCCATTATGCTAAATCTTTATCGATATTTGCAACCATTTCCGGATGAAAATATGACACCTCTTTGAACGTTTTCCATATTCGATATTTGCAACACTAAATCATGAGTTGAGAAGCTAGAGGTGAATCATGATAATAAAGAAGGATTTGGTGATAGTGATGGTCAGTAATAGAAGGTTTAGATGACGATGCTCGATTGTGTTGTTATGGAGGAAAAGACAACCAGGATCAAGAAGATAAATAAATTTAGTTGGTGCTAGGGCTGCACAAGAACCGGTTGAGATGACCTGGACCGGAGTGGAACCAGACCGGAACTGGTCTAGCCGGTACAGGGACCGGTTCTGGAAGTTGAGAACCGGGATAGACCGGTACAGACACCGGTTCTTGGGGGGGCCGGACTTGAACCAGACCATATGTACCGGTGATTATTAGCCGTTAAGATCTAGATAGGTTTTTAATCCTAGCCGTCCAAGATAGGTATAAGAATATCGAGAGAATAATTCACTCTCATTTTTCTTCTTCTTTTTTTCTCAGCGGCAGCATTCTTCTGATCTTCTCTGTTCTTCCCTCTATCATTCAGATTCAGTGATTCACAGTATCAGTGTATGAGTATCACCATCTCTATCAGGTAAGTATTCTTCTCCTTAGGGTTTGATTGTAGATTGATTTAGGGTTTGATTGTAGTTAGGTTTTCTGGAAGAATTATAAGATGAAATCGATATCTTAGGAAGGGATTTGAGATGGGTTTGTTGATATGAAGATTGAGGTTGCTGTTTTGGGCTCGAATTAGAGAAGTCTTGATTTGGGAATGAAATGAGGGTTCAGAAGATTAATTGGAGATGGGTTCCAAGTTCTAATGGATATCAGCTGAGACGAACTGAAGGGATTTCCGGTGTTCTTGAAATGGATTGTTGAATCAATTCGAAGGTAATTGTTTTCCTAATCAATTCAAAGGTAATTGTTTATCTAAGTTGTTCATCTTCTTAAATTAAGTGTATGTGAATGATAATGGTTATGGTTATGATTTGTGTTGAGCTGTCTTGAGTGGTGTTGATGATAACTGATTTGGAAACAACTCTTGGGTTGGTTATTGTAAACTACCCCTCAAGGTGTTGCACTTGTACTGTTGCTTGTAATTGTAATGCCATGTTCACTACTCACTGCCCCTTTAGATCATGCAGTTGGCCAAAAATTTCATCAACAATTGTATGTGCATTGTAATTGTTGGTGTGTGATTGCAAGAATCTGAATGTAATTGGTTCTGTTTTATGTTTGTTAGATGACCACATCAAGTTCAACTCCAACTACAAATGCAACTCCAACTACAAATGTAACTCCAACTCCAAGTACAACTCAACAAACAGAAGTTGGATCATCCTCTCAAGCTGCATCTCACACAAATGAATCTGAAACTGCAACTCCAACAAGTAAAGATGAAGCAGTTGAAGTTGGTGATACCAAAAAGAAGCACGGCAAAGTGAGATCAACTATTTGGTTGGAAATGACTAGGATAGATGATGAGTGGATTGAATGTCATCATTGCCACAATAAATACAAAGCTCATAATGACAATAATGGCACTTCTGGATTACGAAAGCATTTGAATAGATGTCTAAAGAATCCTAACAGAAAGAAAGAAAAGGGACAACCATCTCTGTTGATGCCACCCCCAAAACCAGGTCAGGATGGTAAACTTATTGCTCATACTTACAGTTATGATAGGTTAAGAAGGCGTCTTGTTGAGTGGATAATTACGGATGAAATGCCTTTTAGAAAAGTAGAAGGGTCAGGCTTTGTGGCAATGATGCAAGAGGCACAACCTAGGTTCAATGTTCCAGGACGTATGACAATTTATAGGGATATGTTAAAGATGTATGTAGAAGATAAGAATAACCTAAAAACTTACTTCTTCACATCTAAGCAGAGGGTATCTTTGACAACTGACACATGGACATCACCAAATAATTTTAATTATATTTGTGTAACCACTTACTACATTGATCAGAACTGGAAACTGCAGAAGAGAATACTCATGTTTTGTCAAGTTGAAGGTCACACGGGTAATGCAATCGGTGAGAAGCTGGTGGATTGTTTGAAAGATTGGGGTCTAAAAGATATATTTGGTATCACTCTAGACAATGTCAGCGCCAACACAGTAGCTATGGATCATCTGAAGCAAGTTGTTACTAGCTGGACAGGATCACCAATCAGATCTATATATTTACATGTAAGATTCTCATTTCACATCATTAATACATGTTCATTAATAATCATAGATGATTTGTTTTTGACCTTGCTTTAGTGTAATGTGTGTTGACTGTTGAGTATGTACTGGTTCTGAATTTGTGTGTGGTTTTCTTTTATACACATAGTTCTGAATTGGGTGTGAATTTGTCACAGGCATCTTATGACTAATTTTTCTTGATTATTTGTTATCAGGTGAGGTGTTCATCCCATGTTCTTGCTCTTGTCATACAAGATGCAGTACGACTCTTTAATGAATCAGTTAAAAGGATAAGGTCAGTTGTAAAATATGTTCTTGGTTCTCCTTCTAGGT
This sequence comes from Papaver armeniacum, assembly GCA_023531295.1. Lineage (NCBI taxonomy): Eukaryota > Viridiplantae > Streptophyta > Magnoliopsida > Ranunculales > Papaveraceae > Papaver > Papaver armeniacum. The sequence goes on from JAJJWW010017530.1 coordinate 110,696, forward strand.
ATGAAAAGTTTAAACAATGTGCTTCCCTAGAAAAGGTAGATTACAAGAAAGCACTGACTTTAGATGTATCCACCCGATGGAATAGCACTTACTTGATGTTAGAAGCTGCTGAAAGATATGAAAAAGTTTTTGCAATGTTAGAACAAATTGATAAGGACTTTCAAGAGAGGTTTATTTTTGAGCAACGCAAGGAATCTGTTTTACCAAGTGATGCTGATATTGAGGAAGCTATAGCTAGTGATGATATCGTGGAAGAAGTGGTTGAGGATATGGAAGAAGATGAAGAGGTTGAGGATATGGAAGAAAAGGTTGAAGAGGTAGATACAGCAGGCAAGAATAAGGCAAATAAGAAGAATAAAAAGAAAGTACAGACTCATGCTCCTTATACAGAAGATTGGAAATATGCCAGAGGTCTTGTGAAATGTTTAAAGGTATTCTTCGATGCAACTGTGAATTTTTCTGCTTCTACACAAGTCACTACTCATTCTTTCTTATGGGAATTGGTATTCATCCATGAACAATTAATTGAATGTAGAGAAAATGTAGCATCAGATCCATTTATTGCATGTATGTCTCGTCTTATGTTTGCCAAGTACAATAAGTATTGGGGTGTGTATGAGAAAATGAATTATGTTATGTTTTTTGCTCAACTGTTGGATCCAAGAGAGAAACTAAAGGGGCTAGAATTTACTCTTAACTGTTTGTTTGAGAACAATTCGTGGGAGGTTCAAATAATCATGAGAAAGGTGAAATTAGAATTTCAGGAACTCTTTGATGATTATAGGTCAGTGTATTCAACTCATGAGGAAGGGTCATCTAGTGCTGCTCAGGTAGTTGCCAGTTCAGTTAGCACGCAATCTCAAGTCTTGAAATCTAGAATTCAATCAAGGAAGAGACAGCATTGGTACAACCCAAGTTGTGTTGGAGAAGCAAGAACAACGGAATTAGATAAGTACTTGACATATGTGATGGATAGCAAAATGCGTAAAGTAGGTCAAGATGATGACTTTGACATATTGGCTTGGTGGCAGGCTAATGCAAACATGTATAATATATTAGCCATGCTTGTGTCTTCAGTTGCCTCTGAATCAGCTTTTAGCACCGGGAAGCGCGTGCTTACTCCATGGAGAGATTCTATGTCTATAACGACAGTTGAGGCATTGCTCTGTACACAAAGCTATTTACAAAAACCCGTTGCTCTTGATCTTCTATGTGATTATGTACCTGATGATGATGGTGAAGATGCGGAAGGTACTTATTTAGGTTTTTCTCCTTTTTTGTTTTCTTTAATAGTACTTAGTTTTCTTGTATTGGTACTTGCTTCTTGTTTATTTATTTTTTTGCCTGTTGCAGTCATAATTGAGAATATCCTGGAAATAGGGCGGAGACCCTATTTATACAAGTCATTGAGCCTCATTCACGTTTCTCGTGGGAAGTGGAGGTAGTGGAATGATGGAGTAGTGGAGTTGTGTGTCGGTAACACACGACCGGCCTTGCCCACTTTTCCTGTTCATCTCTAACCGTCCATGACTTCCTAACACGTTCTTGTGATGGCGCGTTGCACGCCGCACGCCGTAAACCGCCATACCAATACCCCAGCATGTATCCCCCAGTTTGTGACATGATTGATGTCGGAATGTGGATCGTGGATCCACGAAAGATAGCATGTAATCGAATTGAATAACGCGTTATTCGTAAAGTCGATACTTGTGAAGTATCGTGTGTATTTTATGTGCATCGCATTACGGTGTGGCAAAGTGATGGGTAATGACTCCTCACTAACCAAATAACTCCCCGACTGTGGTTGTATAACCAAGCTGGTGAGGTCGGACGGACGAGATGATGTTTGAGACACTCATTGCGACCGTTGATGAAATTAGGGTTTTTAAAGAGGTGCGCAAGCATCACTCTTTAGCTTGGTCGAAACCAAGTGTGGGAAGGATTTTGGAGAGGACCGACCATAAATGCGTGTTGACGGCATGATGGTGTAGGTGCCTGTATTCCGTTCCCTCATGAAAGCGCGATCTGGGCCACTCGATTTGACCGTCAAAGAGGAGTGGTCGAGATTGATTTTACGATAAGAGTTTGATACCGCAAGAAGCCGCGCGCCATACCCTTTTCCTGCTGCGTTTTCCAAGACGACCTAGCTTGGTCGGTCTTGGCCGGTTGGTTAGGCGTGTAGACGGTAGGCTGATGTTCACGCCTATGTCTTACCGTCTCATGAAACGTGATCTAAGCCACCCAATCGTCCGGTGAAGTTGAGTGGTCGAGATCGATTTGCAATTTGGGAAGTGTATCCACGCATGTTTGAGCGGGCGTTTTGGATTGGCCAGGCATGATATGCCTTGGCCGACCGCATGAGGAGGTAGATGGGCTCACGGTGGTCATGTTGGTGTGACCGACCCTTGCTCAATCTAATCTCGTGACCCTCCATTCGTGCTTAGGAGAAGATGGACGCGCGTGATGGCTTGAACCCTAATTTTGGCTTGCAAAGCCGTGCGACCATGCTCTTTCGGGCGGACGAATTTGTTGTAACCAATCATGGTTGGTTTTTGACCGATCGGTCATGTATGTAGGCGGTCACATGGTGATTGTGTCGACATGCTCCGGCCCTTTGAGTCTGCATCTACACCCTCCATCTATACTGCGAAGATGGATGGTTGAGACCGATTTTTGCGGACATGTAATATGCCGCAAACCCTAATTTAGGTTTTCCGCCCATAATGCTTGGTATGGACGGTTTCTTGGCAAGCAAAGGCCAATGGTCGACCATGCGGGGTCGGCCGTGTGTATTCCATACCGCAGGGGTGATGGAATTGATCTCGTGGTCATCCAATCATGCTTGTGGAGTTGGATGATCACGATCGTATCATATTTGGCAAGCTAAGGCCGTGGGTATTCCATACCATGCTTAGGGTGATGGAATTGATCCGTGGTCATCCAATCATGCTTGTGGAGTTGGATGACTGCGATCGATCATATTTGGCAAGCTAAGGCCGTGGGTATTCCATACCATGCTTAGGGTGATGGAATTGATCTGTGGTCATCCAATCATGCTTGTGGAGTTGGATGATCACGATCGGATCATATCCGAGACCGATACAAGCCAAGTCCGGATGCTCAATCGGGCTAGTATAACACACCGAGAGGGGCTCAATCGGGCTAGTATAACACACCGAGAGGGGCTCAATCGGGCTAGTATAACACATAGAGAGGCTCGGGCCAGTATACACACCGAGAATCACCGTACGGGTATTTCGACATGGTTTCATTATAGTGCTTGGAGGTTCGTGTTACTCGTATGAGTAACACTCGGTCTCATGCCACACCGATAATGAGTACAGGAAATACAAGGCTGAATTAAGTGAGGAGTATCCAACACTTATAAATGGCTTTATCTTTTACAAGATGTCACCGCATGATTTTTCTCGTTTTTTTACAAACTCAACCTTGAACGAAAATCCACCATCAACATTAAGTCCCTCGCCTAGCACACAATGGTTACACTATTGTGTGGTAGGCATGAGATGGTGACAGTTAAAGATAAAACTTATGAGACAATGTTAGATGTTACTGGGGAGAGACGGGTCGTCTTGTCCTTCGAGCATGTCACGTTCAAGAGACGTCCGAGAAAAAGTGTTCCCCTAGCATGATGTCGGTCTTGTGCTTCGATCGACCTTGCTATGACTGCTTCGGTCGAGGGGATATTGCGCCCGCTTCGCTCAATCGTGGGGATGTGCCTAATCGATCGATCGTTGCGCCCGCTTCGTTCGTGGGGTTATCGCGCCGCTTGATCGAACGTGGGCTTGTTGTGTTCGCCGTTGAAAGTGGGTCTACTTGTGTACATGCTTCAAACGTCGACCATGTGCTTCGACCGAAATCGGCCATTTCGCCAGGTGCGCGCCTATTATACCAGCCTTATGTCGTGATTAACACCAGCCTTTGCGACTTGAGCAATACCAACCTTTTGACTTGAGCAATACCAGACTTGAGGCTTGTACCGCATGAGACTTGAGTGATGTTTGGATCGGCCATTGTGTGAGTTGTGTCTTTGCCGTGTGTGGCGACACTTCTCATATGCTTTCATACAAGTTCTAACTCTTGTCTTTTATTTCATTGCGGTAGAAAGAATCCCCGTTGAGATGTCTTCTGGAGATAATGTCGGTGCCAAGTCAGGAAGTGTTGACAGCTTCAAAGATATGCCGAACATCGATGATGAATTGTTCACCGCGCCTTTTCAACTATATGAAAACATCCGTTCCACAGGATAACCTTCCTCCTATCGACTTCAGGGTTTTTCATGCTCCACTGGTCCTCATGAAGGATGGATGAGACGTATGTTGAGCAATGAGTACATCAAAGATAACTTGAGAGCGCAGATTATTGATGCAACTTGAGTGTTGAAACGTCTCGAGAGGATGTTAAAGTGGTTTCGATGCGACCGAGTTGAGGTGGGTCCTGGAGAGAGTGTTGAAGAAGGATTACGAAGCGAACGTGGGTCTCGGAGAGAGCGTTGCGGCGTCTCTTGAATAGACCATTGAAGCAGCCTTCTCTTTGGAGGGAGCGTTGAAGTGGCTTCCTCTTCGGTTCGATTACCCTTGCGAATCCATGATTCTTGGTGACCATCTTTCTCATGTTGAAGAAGTCCTCGACCTGGACGGTGAAGGAACTTCATGGCCGAGCCTCATCCCCAAGCGTGGTTTACATGGTTTGTCCGTAGTGGTTGTTGTCGAGCGGGTATGGAATACCTTGGACGTTGTTTCATCATTGTGGGATTCGTGCACGTGGTACGGAGTTGGAGTTGATGGACGCGCATGATGTTGTATCTTGGTGGTTTTCCTCTTGCTGCTTCAAGGAACTGCTTACAGAAGGCTGAATGTTGTACCGCCTGTTGGTGAGATATATGCCCCTACAAACATTATGAGGCTCTTCCGGCAGGCCTGGTTCTTTCTATCAGGGCATATGTTGTTGTAGATGAGCGTTCAACAGCTCCAGAGGATGACCAAAAGCGCGGATTCTCCAATATAGCGTGATAGACATGTACCGCTGTCTGATAAAGTGATGGAGTAACTCGCCCGGATCTCTCTCGATATGACGGTTGGACATCGTTATCTTCTTGAGGCTGCTCCCTTGAGGTATCGGCTCCAGTGGAAGATTACCGTCATAGAGCGGTTATACGTTGAACCGGCACTCTTTAAACCAAATGGCAAAGATGGTATAATAAAAATTTCCGAGAGGAGTTCGAAAAGATATCTTACTTGCATCATGCTCGTACATCCTTATCCGTTTTTGTAGCCGCTACATCCATCCATGGAGGAGAACATGCCGTGTCCGCTGGTTGTATCCGATCTATCCATTTTCCTCATGTATGAACTACAACCTTAACCGACTTGGATACAAGTATGACATGTATATGATGGGTGACCAATTTTCATCCGGCATTTCTTCATATCTCCAAGCAAATATGTCCCGGGTACTTTTTGAGAAGTTGCACGAGCTTCAGGCGTTTATCCGCACACAAGATTGAATGATGGTGATAGGCCTAGGAGATTCCTCAACGATTTCAATTTCATCGGTTGTAGAGTTGGTGCCATCTTGCGCCTGTTGTGGAGCATCTAGCACTTGCTCTTGTGGTTCGTTGCTGTTGTAGCATTTCATTAGGTGGAGAGGGCGGGTAACGGTCTCCTCTCGCTGATAATGGCAAGGGTGATACCGTTTTTCCTTTCCGGTCACGACTCGCCATAAAATTTCGTTCCCTCCTCGTGTGAACGTGGGTTGTGGCTTCACAAGATGGAGAAGAATGCTTCGTCAAGAAAGATGCATCGTGGGTACTAGCCCTCAATGATGCAAGTCTGTCTTCTTCCGAATTGACGCCCACATGGGGAGTGGGATGCAACGAACTTGTCTCGATTCTTTCCATGGAGCTTCTCCCGTATGTGCTTTGGTTTGGTTTCCCTCAAGTCCGTCATTGTGGTAGGCTTCCGCACGACCTTGCCTCGGGAGAGCCTTGGATGTCCCGAGAATCTTGAGAGTAATGAAGACGATCCGTGTAGATAAGGGTCGTCTTGAACTCGAATCCTTGATGCGTGCTTGGTGACATGTAGGTCACGGTCGTGACCTTCCTCCGGTTGATAGCAAAAGAAACGTCTCCGCGCTACCGATTCTTCGAGAGATGTGAAAGTTTGCATAAACTTTCCACTAGAGAAACCGCTTCCCGATCCACGGCCTGGTTCATAGTGAAACTATTGACTTGAGGAAGATCGTTGTGAGGATCACCCCAGTGTAGGAGCCTCCATGATAGGACCGTGAACCAGTGAAATTATTGACTCGAGGAAGATCGTAGGAGGATCGGTCCCACAGTGTAGGAGCCTCCATGATAGGACCGCGAACCAGAGTGAAATCATTTACTCGAGGAAGATCGTTGTGAGGATCACCCCCGGTGTAGGAGCCTCCATGACGGGACCGCTCATATCTCGATGTCGCTTCTTTGATCAGGTCCATGTAGGTCCGTGCCATTGAAGTACCTTCTCCAGGTGCGTTGAATTCATTCCTTGTTGGCTCCAGGGCTGTTGCGGGTCATGTGGAAATCGATCGGTTAATGTCTTAAGAAAAGTGAGTACCTCTTTCCGAGTTGCGCCATATCCGTTTGAGTCTTGACAAGAACTTCCCGCTTTTCCATCAAGTCTGCAATAATGGGAGATGGTCCTCCTCTCGCCCCTCCGGTTCCTCGTCCCGATGAAGGAGTGGAAGTTGTTACTCGGTGACTACCGGAGGTGTTACACTTGATGAGATGCCGTGACTTGCACACCGCTCCGGCTCGGGTGATGGGAGGTGTTGTAATATCACCGCCGAGTGATCGAATTGATCGTTCCCATCCTCTCGTACTCACGTGTTACTTGATTGATTTCTCATTCCTCAAGCGTTTCTTCACGGCTTCGACAAGGGTCTTGAGATGTAAATCTTCCAAGCAGGATCCGTAAGCCGCAGCTCCATTTCTTTATCCTAGTAGACGTTGTAGTACTCGGACAAGTCCTCTCCTCTCTGCCTCGGTTCTTCATTGCTGACTCGGACCATGTTGTTCATCTTTCCCGAGTCACCGCGGTTAAACGCTCTTTTGCCTCTCCACCTGCAGAAAGGTGTGACTCCCGACTAAGGATTCAACATTTCTTGCACCGCTTGAGTAGATGCCTCACGATCCTTCTTGTAATTGTGATGTTATATCATTCTAAAGGCGAATGTTTCGCTCACCTTCCGGTGATACCGGCTTGATTTGCCAAGACATCCTCCAAGATTCTATCTACACTTCCCATGGTATCTCGAACCGCCCGTGGTTTCTCGATGAGGATGCATCGTGAGCCGAAAACCGAAGAATTGAGAATTCAATTTTGTGCAACCGATAGATCAACCTCCCACCGTGGTCGCCAATTGTTGATGGGTGAAAATTACTCCCGCAGAATTTGGTAATTTGGGGTGTGGATGAGGAATGAATCTAAACCTTCAACAAATGCACCGCGCGGTGAGTGCTTGTAGATTCGAGAGATCAACAGTGCAAGTCCGGCCTAAACCAAGAAATGGCCGTTCAGGACTTGTTTCGGTCACAAAGTGAAGGAGATGGGGTTGATCTTAGGGGAGGAAGCGAAGAAGGTGTTGAGATTGTGAAAGTGTTGGCTTGCTTATGACTTGTGACATTTAAAAGTGAGCAAGCTTACTTACGGTTAATGTAAGGAGGCTCTGGATGTTGATTTTTGTCTCGTGTCCGAACTTGTGTTGTTCTCGTCCCTTATTCCTTGTGTGTTGGAAATAGGGCGAGACCCTATTTATACAAGTCATTGAGCCTCATTCACGTTTCTCGTGGGAAGTGGAGGTAGTGGAATGATGGAGTAGTGGAGTTGTGTGTCGGTAACACACGACCAGGTCTTGCCCACTTTTCCCTGTTCATCTCTAACCGTCCATGACTTCCTAACACGTTCTTGTGATGGCGCGTTGCACGCCGCACGCCGTAAACCGCCATACCAATACCCCAAGATGTATCCCTGGCTTTGTGACATGATTGATAACTGAATGTGGATCGTGGATCCACGAAAGATAGCATGTATGCTGAATTGAATAACCGCGTTATTCGTAAAGTCGATACTTGTGAAGTATCGTGTGTATTTTATGCAGTGCGCATTACGGTGTGGTAAAGTGATGGGTAATGACTCCTCACTAACCAAATAACTCCCGACTGTGGTTGTATAAACCAAGTTTGGTGAGGTCGGACGGACGAGATGATGTTTGAGACACTCATTGCACCGTTGATGAAATTAGGGTTTTTAAAGAGGTGCGCAAGCATCACTCTTTAGCTTGGTCGAAACCAAGTGTGGGAAGGATTTTGGAGAGGACCGACCATAAACGCGTGTTTACGGCATGATGGTGTAGGTGCCTGTATTCCGTTCCCTCATGAAAGCGCGATACGGGCCACTCGATTTGACCGTCAAAGAGGAGTGGTCGAGATTGATTTTGCGATAAGAGTTTGATACCGCAAGAAGCCGCGCGCCATACCCTTTTCGGCGCGTTTTCCAAGACGACCTAGCTTGGTCGGTCTTGGCCTGCTGGTTTGGCGTGTAGACTGGTAGGTCGATGTTCACGCCTATGTCTTACCGTCTCATGAAACGTGATCTAAGCCACCCAATTGGTCCGGTGAAGTTGAGTGGTCGAGATCGATTTGCAATTTGGGAAGTGTATCCACGCATGTTTGAGCGGGCGTTTTGGATTGGCTGTGCATGATATGCCTTGGCCGACCGCATGAGGAGGTAGATGGGCTCACGGTGGTCATGCCGGGTGTGACCGACCCTTGCTCAATCTAATCCGTGACCCTCCATTCGTGCCGAGAAGATGGACGCGCGTGATGGCTTGAACCCCATTTTTGGCTTGCAAAGCCGTGCGACCATGCTCTTTCAAAGTGGGACGAATTTGTTGTAACCAATCATGGTTGGTTTTGACCGATCGGTCATGTATGTAGGCGGTCACATGGTGATTGTGTCGACATGCTCCGGCCCTTTGAGTTGCATCTACACCCTCCATCTATACCGCGAAGATGGATGGTTGAGACCGCTTTGCAAGACATGTAATATGCCGCAAACCCTAATTTAGGGTTTTCCGCCCATAATGCTTGGTATGGACGGTTTCTTGGCAAGCAAAGGCCAATGGTCGACCATGCTGGTCGGCCGTGTGTATTCCATACCGCTTGGGGGTGATGGAATTGATCTCGTGGTCATCCAATCATGCTTGTGGAGTTGGATGATCGCGATCGATCATATTTGGCAAGCTAAGGCCGTGGGTATTCCATACCATGCTTAGGGTGATGGAATTGATCCGTGGTCATCCAATCATGCTTGTGGAGTTGGATGACTGCGATCGATCATATTTGGCAAGCTAAGGCCGTGGGTATTCCATACCATGCTTAGGGTGATGGAATTGATCCGTGGTCATCCAATCATGCTTGTGGAGTTGGATGATCGCGATCGAACATATCCGAGACCGATACAGCCAAGTCAGGATGCTCAATCGGGCTAGTATAACACACCGAGAGGGGCTCAATCGGGCTAGTATAACACACCGAGAGGGGCTCAATAGGCTAGTATAACACACCGAGAGGGCTCGGGCTAGTATAACACACCGAGAATCACTGCACGGGTATTTCGTACATGGTTTCATTATAGTGCTTGGAGGTTCGTGTTACTCTCGTATGAGTAACACTCACCTCATGCCACACCGATAATGATTACAGAAATACAAGGCTGAATTAAGTGAGGGAGTATCCAACACTTATAAATGGCTTTATCTTTCACAAGATGTCGCGCATGATTTTTCTCGTTTTTTTACAAATCCTAAAAGCTTGAAGTTTATTCCTTGGCTCCTTGCTAAGAAATGGAAGGTTGGTAACTTTGTTTATCTTGCTGTCCTTGTTGAAACATAATTTGGATTCATTTCTATATCAAATTCTCATTGCTACTATGTAATGTATGGAAATGAATGGACTGGAAATATTCAATCTACACAAATTCAACTGTAGTTATGAACTTCTTATGTATTTTCTTGCTATTTGTTCTGAACTGGTTGTAATACACACAGGTTGAGGTTGTGTTATCCAATCAATGGCCTTATTGGAGAGGAAAGTGCAGATTTGTGGCCTAGGATTGCAGTGCAGGCTGTGCAGCCATCCATTTTCTTTTGCAATGATCGCATTTCATTTCTTGTCGACTTGTCGTAGACAGACTTATTTTGGATTGTTGTTTTTACTTTTAGCAAACTGAACTTATTTTGGATTGTTGTTTTGAAGTTATGGAAATGTTGAACTTAAGTATGTATGCAACCTGAACTTATTTTGGATTGTTGAACATTGAACTTATGGAAATGTTGTATTATATTTTGTAATGTTTTTCGGGTAAAAACCCGGTACCGGTCTTGTACCGGACCGGTACCGGAGGTACAAGTACAACACCAGGTACAGGTACCGGTCCTCAAAAGGACCGGTTCCATAAGAGAACCGGGCCGTACCGGAGTATGTGCAGCCCTAGTTGGTGCAGATAAAATATTGAGGATTTAAAAAAAAAAAAAAAAAAAAAAACCCAAAAAGTCAAGGAGGCTTATGAAAATATTGAGGTTTCAGTGTCAATGTAGCTTTGAAAAGGAGTGCGATTCCAAGATAGATTGTTGTCCCATTCGCAAGGCTGCAAAGAGCAAGCTTGCGAGTCTACATGTCCTAGCTAGGTCAATTATAAGCTTTAAAATAGCATTTCTTATTTCACTAAAGTTAAAATTAGGCCTATGATTGAAGTGAAAAGCTTTGGTGATTTATTATTTGGATAGATCGCAATTGCGTGTATTTATTTTTATTTTTCTATTGTTTCCAAGAATAATAAAATAAAAATAAATTTTTTGTCTTTTTAAAATAATGTTCTTTTTTCTTTATAGGTTGATGAAGGACATTTAATTTATTTCAAGGTAGAAATAAGGGTTTTACATGTTGTAACCGCAAAATGTTCTAATGTTATTTGTTCTTTGTAGGTTGATGAAAGTGAGGTAATTGGATTTTAAATAGATATTATTCAAGTTTTTTTAAAAAATAAATGAATAAAAAATATGAGTTCTACATAGTTGTAGCATTTAATTGGTAAGAATTTTTTTGTTGGCACATTAATTTTTTATTGGTGAGGAACTAATTATGAGGGTTATCAACGCATCAGTGGTAACAAATCATACATCCGTCGGATGTCTTTGTATGGGATGAGACTGGGATGGTCGGATCCAGCGTTTGTCTCTCACAATATTATCAGACCGCTCAAAAACTCGTTCTGTTGTGTATAGATAAATGTAATTAGATTAGATGAATAAGATAAATATAATGATTACTAGCAAAGATACATATGCGATGTGCCTTCTTTTTTATTACATCCCACTAAAAATGTGCGTAGTTGACACATATGTAAAATGGCCACGGAAAAAAAGATATTAAACTTTATTTTGATTGATAACGATTTTAGTGCGACAGGGATTCAAAAGTTATTAGCATAATCACCCAATGACTTTATGATGGTTCTATTGGTGACGCTATTCACCGATGAATCACAAAGCGACAGTTCTCCATGATAAGTTAGCAAAAGCTTGTCGCATTTTACTTTGTAGACGAACCATGCTTCCCTTTGCCTTCTCTTCCTCCTAGAGTCCAGACTTATTCAGTTGGAAAAACTAATATTAAAGGGGTTAATCAGTGCCTTGACCCTCTTGCACTCTATGTGCTTTTGGTCCAAGTAAATGATCTTAGGCTTGTCAATACATTTAAAATTGCATAGGTATAAATTCGAATGCATTCTAATACATATCCAAGTCTCCATTCTATTTGTTTGATTTCTCCTTCGCTTATGAATATGAGTTCTTTTACACCACCCTACCACCAAGTCCAAATGCCATTGTCGCTGCTTTTTTCTGCACCACCATTACCACTCGTTTCTATATCAATCCAACAACCACCATCAACTTTATATCACTTTGTCTGGCATTAATTCATTTTTTTCCTTTGTTAAACATAGCATAAGCTTACAAAATTGTCAAGTTCTTGTGAGGCATTTTTCCAAACTGTTGGAATTCAAAAAATTAAGAAAGCTGGACAAAATCATTGTTTCAATATCAAAAAAAAATAGCATAATGACAGACATTTAAAGAGGATGTTAGAGTTCACAAAGTTCAATTATTGTAACTAAAAGATTAAGACATTACATTCCCGCAAAAACATAAGAGTGAAATACTCGAGAGGTTAGAAGCAAGAGTAAAAATAAAAGATTCGAGACTAAGAGTAATTCCTTCAGGAAAAAAAATATTAAGAGTAAAATTGAGTCCCTTGGGATGATGGTCGGTGAATTTGAAAACGCGGGGTACCAAAACACACCACCACTTTTTTCTTAGGCAATCTGTATGGACAAATTCAATATAATTCCGAGAGTTAAACTCGGACAAGGAATAACATCTCAGAGCTATATCTCTCACGCGCGATTAGAGCATTTGCAGAATCAAATCCGTTAACCTAACTACAAAGAGATAGCTCGGACGGTACCAAAGACCAATGTCCAAGAATCAATCAAGTCGTATCCAACAAACTAGGTCGGATGTCTCTACTATGGTTGATCAACGCACAACCTGTGATATTTCAATTATAAAGATAAACAATATAATGCGGATAAAGAAATAAGACAGACACTAGAGTTTTGTTGACGAGGAAACCGCTAATGCAGAAAAACCTCGGGACCTAGTCCAGATTGAACACTAAATTGTACTAAGCCGCTATAGACACTAGCATACCAACTAACTTCGGACTGAAATGTAGTTGAGCCCCAAAAGGTATCCCACTTATTAAGGTACAGCCGGTCTCCTTACGCCTCTTGAATCCCAACAGGACTCTGCGTAATTGATTCCCTTAGATGACGTCACACCAACTAAGAGTTGCTTCAACTCAATTGGAGACTTTATACCAATTCTACCTCCCATGGATTAAACCTATATATGATTTCCTTTTACAATCAAATAGTTTGATCAAAGGTGTGGAAATCGATAGCAAAGAATAGGCACCACATTGAAATTTTCAAGATTACAATCCATGGAGTCCGCTTTAATATATTTCATGACGCATGCAGCTAATTATAGTGATACCAAATCAATACGCTTGTTTTTATTTTTGATGGTAAAGAAATCTCTGAACGTTAAGAAGGCCAGCTCTTAAATTGGCACCTCTGTGGATATGTTCACACACAAGACACCAACAACCATTGAAAACGTGAAGTCTCTCGGAGAAAGGGACAAAAGAGGTGGTCTAGGAGCGAGCTGAACTTCTCAAGGCCAGTGAAGGATTAGTTGTAATCAATGGTGTATATTGAGCGGGTTTTTCGGGCGGGTATGGGCGGGTATGACCTAAAACCAACCTCGCACCCACAGACAGCGGTTTTTTTTTTCCATAACCAACCCCGCACCCACAACGGGCGGGTATGGACAAAAAACCCACGGGTTTAGCGGGTACGGGCGGGTATGGGTATCGTGGGTGGGTCTTGTGCAGCCCTAGCAACAGACAAAGTCTAGCCAACCTCAAAATCCGGACTTATGCAACCCGAAGTGCAGCCTAGATTATTATTCACCTCGCAAGTATAAAACTTGTGGAATCAACAAAGTTTGAGACGAAGAGAACTTTGATGATTTATATCAATCGATCAAGATCAGGATACACGAGCTATCAAGGAAAGATAACTGGACCTGGATTCACGAATCCCTATGAAGACTTTGTAGTCGCTAAACCCTAAAAGGGTTAGGAAGAGGACGACTTTAGATACAACTAGGACACACCAAAAAGTAGTGTCGGGAGTCAAAGATCCCAGCTGCTTGAAGTTCCCCTTTTATAAACATTCAAAACATAGGTTGCTTTAGGTTTAAGCTAAGATAGCTTTGGAACCAAGCAAACAATATCTACTGTTAGATGAATCTTTGGATCTAATTCACATAAACAAGATATACACTCTGGTTAGGTAAAACCGTAACCGAACCGTGTACAAAGACTATGTTCAACATGGTTAGCCGAAATTAGTCGGTTTGAACTTAAAAGCTTAATATTCATTTTCATGAACACATAAGACATTAACTCTGAGTCACAAATATGTTATCAAATAAGTCTAGTGTTTTAGAGAATTAATCAAATGCTAATTATCTCGTAGAAATAATTTAAACGCACTTGAAAATATAATCGTCATAGTATGTGTACAAGGTACAAATATCATTGCCGTTCATGAACAGGTTCAGTCACTGTACGTGTACCGTTTTGTACACATTTAACCAAAACGAGTTCCGAGTTAACAGAAATTTTTAAGTTTGCATACCGGTTTGGAAACCTTAAGACTGTCACCGGTTCCAGAGTTCATAGAACTAATCGGTTCGTGTAACGATTTGGAAACACAACCAAGTTCAGGAACACAAAACTGTTTCAATTTGCATACCGGTTTGGAAAATAATCCCGATTTCGTAACCATGGTTCAAAAATGGTTTGTATACGAGTATGCATACCAATCCGGTTCACAAGTCAAACAGATTTTCATATGATATACATAAGAATATGCGTACCACAAATCTGTAATTCGGTGTACATATAGATACTCCGCTACGTGCACGAGTACATGTAATATGGGTTCAGACTTATAACAGTTTCCCCAGTTTGTTAGACTGACACCACTATCTTGTATTCGAATTTATAGTAGTTCTATATTTCTCTAAATCGATTCGAAACATTCCTGAATAATATCAATGACACATATCATTTTTCCAGGCTATTTCCAAATGATAAACTTGAATCATGATTTTGATTTCAAATAATAAATTATCGTTAACCGAAATTCATCAAGTGTGAACAAATGTTCATTAAGCTTAGTCATTATATTTCGAGAAGTCTCTTAACTTGATAATTAGTTCTCGGCTCGAAATTCTTGTCTATGCATAACATTCTAATTAGTTATGCGACATCGTCTCAAATGATAATAAAGTGAATATAACTTGAGATACAGGTGGTGCAGTCTTCACTTACCTTTTGATGATGAAGTTCTCCAAAAGCTTCGGTTGATCTCTAACTTTAAACGGTAGAACGCAATGATGACTGTTGTGATCCACTATTTCTCAACTACATTTTTATTCTAGTCCGAGACTTAACTAATTGTAGACTAGAAATCAAGATATAGTTTGGACAACTAAATTTGACAACAAGTTTGATATAGCAACACTTGTGAGTTCGACCGAGAAATGCTCTAACAATCTCCCCCTTTGTCAATTTTAGTGACAAAACTATCAATATATATGGATAAAAAATAAAATTTCGACAACTTCTTGAATCCAACGTGTCTTTATTTCCTTGGCTTTTTCAACTCCTTGAAATCTTCGTAATTTCAAGCTGCAATGATTCTGAACATGTTCAACTCAGCATCGTTGTTGTTGAAGAACCGATTCCATAGCGATAACAACTTTTGAAAAAAAAATATTCTCAATCGTCGTTATACAAAAACATAATATTACTCATTCTCCAAAGTTCAATTGTATCCCAACTCTGAAGTAATATTATGGTGATATGTTTCTCCCCCTTAATCAATACTTACATATTTTGCATAATTGGTAAAACCTATAGATTATTGCTTCGCTCTCCCTTACATAATGATCCGTAAACTATATGTATGTAGTATGAAACTACTAAATAATTCTCCCCCTTTTTGTCAATAAAATTAACAAAGGTACGAAAATCGTGGCATCATAATGAATACAACCAAAAGATATGTCAACTTTTAAGGAAGTTTTGAGATTCCCCATTATAACATAGTTAAAATGCAACTCCTCATATAAATTTTTTTAGATGATATCACATAGTAAGAAAATACTTGGCGCTCATCTAGGAGATCTAAGATACAAGCATCCCCTTTCAAATTCCACAGCCACACACCCCACAAAGATATACCAATTAAGCACAAGTTCATTTAAGAACTCTCCCCCATTTGATGTCATTCCAACGAGAACAACATGAGTGACCTTTCTTTATAAAAATAAAGATTTTGTTGGGCATTAGAAAATCACATGGATTTGTATCCGAGAATCGACTTAAAATAATCTCAACGCCAGTGGCCAACAAAAGATAATTTTGAACGATATAACTCAACGTAAGAGAATCTTACGGAGTGTGTCAAGCAGTAAAAACACACAAGTATGATCATGAGTAGATCAATATTGAGATAAAATTCTCAAAGAGTTTGTTCTATTTTCCATTTGTAAAGAAAAACATAATAGATTTAACTTCTGAGCATATACGAAATATCAGATCGATTCACGAAAACGTAAAGGCACATATATTTCATAAGACTCTTACAATAATTAAACCAATAATGATCACATACTGCAAGTTCATCTTCCAACAACTCTAGAATTTAAATAAATAAATCTAAAAACATGCAAGATGAATATCGTTGGAAATAGCTTGTGTAATCACAATTTTTGATATACCAAACCCTAGTTATCCTTCAAAAATAAGAATAAATTCTTACAAGAAGTTTCCTAGATATCCAAAATGATCTAACAGAGTTTTATATTGAGATTCCCAAACTATTTTCATAGTTTCTGTAGTCATTAAGTTCCTCTTCAATAAGATCCAACCCGAATTCAACAAGTTTTATTTTCTCCTCAAGCCTTTTTGTAGAGGTTTGTAGTTCAAAGCTTAGTGCTTGAACTTGTTCTAGAACAAGGTTCAATTTGAGAGACAACTCATCAAATTGAGAACCAGGTTGATTGTCATAAGGTATAGTTTCACACTTATCTTGACATGAATCACCCTCTAATGATTCAAACCAAGTTTTCCTCGTGGGAAATTGCACAGTCCAGACTTCATCTTCCTTGCTTGAGAAACTTAGAGAAGACATGGTTACCGTACCCTAGTTTGAAGTTCTGAAGAAAAAAAACTTTTGAGAAACCGGTTTTGAACCCTAGAGATCAGATATATAAGAAGAACTTGTAATTCTTGTTTTATCCTTTACCCTAGAAATGATATGTTTCACACATGCTGTGTCAAAATCACATGATCATGGGCTGTACAACTATTTTTCATAAGCTTCCCTTTACTTAGCGCAATAAATAAATTCATAGTACAAGAAGTATCAGACAAGTTATGTCATGAATTGTTTTCAGGGAGCATGGTCAACCCTTTCACAATTAAATACAAACCAAACAGATGATATAATGAATTTGACAATCATCCCCCTTATTGAGTTTTTATTCTCATCCAAGGGAGAGATGAGAACCAACTGAGGGTTACTGCATATGATGATTCCATCCCTATTGTAGAGGATCTGGTGGCTCTTTAGGAATATATCTATTAAACCTAGGTCTTCTATGTACAAAATCAAGAGTTTAAGAGACAAGAGGTGAGTCAGTTACCTTTGAATTCCGCAAATGTTTATTGAAACTGTTGATTGATCTCCGCAATTTGTGAATCATATTGTTCAATTCTCTTGAGAGTTCTGTCTCTTCCCTTTTTCGAGTTTTCTACTGTCTCTGACACAAAGTAGTTATAGAAGAGTTAGATTTAGAATCACTTTTACCCTTCGCATGATCTCATATATTACATAGGGACCACTGAGATACGTCTGTTGTATCTTTGTTACAAGTCTGATAATTCTCTTGTTTAGAAGAGTTGTTCAAGACTTTAAAACATTTGGAGATGTGTTGATTTTTCTTACAAGAATTTCTCAGAAAAAGTACCCGTCTATTTTCGATCCTATTTCAACTTATCATGTTCATGTTCCAGACTCTCAATCCTTTTAGCCCACATATCCTTTTTCAGTTGAAATTCAGCTTTCATTGAACGAACTTCTTCACTCAATAGGCTAATTTATTTCTTCTGAGGAAGACATAATTTTTAATATGGAGTGGATAGAATTATTTGAATCATGAACCTATTCATTATCAACATATGTGAGAAAAACTGCATTGGGTAATTCTACCTAGGCACAATAGTCTAAGGTTGCCATCCAAGGTTTAGTTTTTCCACAATAATCCTTGTCGAGACACACAGACATTTGATGACCATGACCAAGACATTTAGAACATATTTGAGAATCTTTGTCTATTTGAACCTTTTTATTTTTATTCTTAATTGATGATCTTTTATGATTTTTCCTTTTTCTCTGTCTAAGAGTTTTCTTCATATGTTGTATAAACAGTGGCAAAGTACAATTAAGGATATTCTCATCGTTTTCATCAATTTGTTCAGGACTTAGAGATTTGTCCATAATATTTCTTTTTGAAATAACATGGTTGTCTCTTTTATTGAGTTCTAGATCAAATATTGTTAACTTTCCAACAAGAGTATTTCTGGAAAGAGTTTCATTGTTATTCCCTTCCATGATGGCATGTTTCTTAGACTCGTATCTTGCTGGTAAAGATCATCGAATTTTCATCACAATATCCTTTTGGGGAATGGTCTTCTCTAACGCATAAGATGCATTAACAATTCTAGACACCTTTTGATTAAATTCATCAAACGAATCTTCATCAGACATATGATATCCCAAGCATCTTTAGACTTAGTGAACGAAGTGGAGTGGATAATAGCGTTTAACCCGTCTGAATTATGTTTTGCAAAACTTATATCGGATTCACTATATTGTATTAATGGCTTCGCAATACTGGCTCCGTCTACAACAACTGTTGGAGCGTTGTATCTAATAACTACAAGTTTCCAAGTCTCAAAGTCACGGTCTTGTAAAAATGAATGCATATCAATTTTCCACCATAAGTAATTTGTGCCATCAAATGCTGGCGGTACGTTCATCGAGATTGCACTCCTATCCATATAGCCAGACTACTTCAAAAGCAGACTTATTAGGTATTAGAGTGTTTGCCTGCTCTGATACCAATTGAAAATGCAGGGGTACCAAAATACACCACCACTTTTTTCTTAAGAAATATGTATGGAGAAACTCAATACAACTCCGAGAGTTAAACTCAATCAAGGAATAATATCTTAGAGTTGTATCTCTCTCTCTCGCGCACGCGATTAGAACGTTTACAGAATCAAATGCATGAACCTAACCACAAAGAGATAACTTGGACGGTACCAAAGACCAATGTCCAAGAATCAACCAAGTCGTATTCAACAAACTAGGTCGAATGTCTCTACTATGATTGATCAACGCACAACCTGTGATATTTCAATTATAAAGATAAACAATATAATGCGGTAAAATAAATAACACATAAACCAGAAGTTTTGTTGATGAGGAAACCACAAATGCAGAAAAACCCCGACACCTAGTCCAGATTGAACACCAAACCTTATTAATCTGCTACAGACACTAGCCTAATACTAATTAACTTCGGACTGGAATGTAGTTGAGCCCTAAAAGGTATCCCACTTCTAACGAGAAAAACTACAAGGCAGAAAAAACCTCGTACCTCGTCCAATTTGAACACCCGATGTTATTACAAAACCTCCCAAGTGGTTATCATGTATTCTCTCATTATAAAATGTGATGCTTTCTTTGATTAGTTGACAAAACAAGGTGGTACATGCTTAACGCTGTGTAAATTTTCAAGTGAATGAAGAGCTTATAAATGTAATTATCTGAATAAAGTCCTGCAGAGAGCATGTATATATCGTGTGCAGTTTTAACTGAGGATATGATTTGGACAAAGAGGTTACTCATACAAAATATCATTTTCAGATTAGATTCGAACACAAAGAATAGTATAAGAGTAAAAATAAAATTTAATATATTGGGTATAAACCCTTGGCAATGAGGCTAGGGATTCTATTTTGGCACCCAAGTTTCTGTTGAGAAATCTACTATTTTTTTAAGTCAAATTCGTATCCAATAATTCACATTTATATTCACTTCCTTAAGATTATTAAGGAATAGTCTAGATTCAGTTATAGTATAAAAAAACGATGTTCGTGAACAAGAAATTGGTTAATTAAGAAAAGGAACCAAAGGATTATCTTACGTGATTTCTAATTTATGTTTGTTGATGGTGGATTTTTGAAAAATGCGAAAAATTGTAAAATCCCCTTTACTCAACAATAGAAACATCGAAATATAAGAATTTTGTATACTACTGACCCAACATCAGAAATATAAAATCTATATTTTATATCATATTCCACAACAGAATTAAGAATATAAACTCTAGCTACAGGAATTCCGTGTTGATCATGTAGTCTCTCTAAAGATGTACATTTATAAAGTATAATTAGAGTCTTGCCCGACTAAGCTTTCAATATTTTATAAATGAATATATAATATTTATGTGGTATATGCCTTGGTATCTATTTATGATTATACAGATTATACATTCAGAACTTTGTGCAGTGCAACTACTTTTCTTACATAACTTTAGTAAATATGACACGACTTTGATATTTTAGTGTTGTATTCCAAAATTGAATTCTTAGACATTATTCTACATTCGTCAGAATAAATCACTAAATTGATTATAGCTTTTCTCGGCTAAATTCTATAAATCTACTATTAGTATTTGTCTTTACAAACATATGGGCTAACAACGGACAACCCCAAGAGAATAGTGTGAGTGTACATTAGCCAAAAAGGCCTTACGACTATGTTATATAAATAAACTAGATCTTAACCCGTGCCGTAACGGCACAGGATGTTTTGTCTCTAATACGATATTGTTCACATTCCTCTTGCTTCATTTTATTCGTGAGTAATTAGTTTGATATTCAAATAGGTTTTGGGAAACAAAATGGGTTACCTGATCTTTTTATTTTTTTTACTTAAGCATGTTATTCCAATTTATTATCTGTACGGAGTAATAATGTTGTCCCAACATGAAAATAAAATAAAAAATACAGTAAATAAAAATTTTCCCCATTTATTGTTCCATCATACCATAATTTCAAACTTCAAAAAGAATATTTCATCTAACAGTACATATACCTAAACTGCCAATCCAACTCCATGATGTTTATGAATACATTTGTTCCGAAATTATTGATAACTAAGGCTCAAAGGAGTGAAGCAAAAACCCATAATATTTTCCCTACTATAGATAAACACTATTTATTTATTTATTTGCAAATGTGAGAGTTATAAAAATGAAGAACCCTTGGCTATTGGAAGGCTGAGATATACACATGTGAGTTGAAAAAATAAACTTATAATAGTAAATCAAAACATGTGTAAGATTCTTTCTCAATCATATTGATAACATAAAATTGAAGAAATTCGTGGATAAAAAGATTTCACACCAACTATGCTAAGTAGTGCATGAATGACGTTCTCACATCTAGTGTTACTCAAGTAATTTGGAGTTTTAAAGAGCATAGTCATATTGATATTTGTATCTACATAAATTCAATTAACCTTCCGAAGAAAAATTATTAGTTTCAAGGTAGAGCCGACACAAACTTCTGTCGCCTTTAATGTATACAACACACATTGGGTTTAATCGGCCTTGAGATTAAACAAATACCCCAACATTAGTCAAATAATGTCTACAAATACGGGATCGAAACAAAGTGCTAACGGGAAAAATGAGAGACTAACATCAGTTCTACAAAGAAAATACCCTATATATATCAAAGTTTGTTAACCAAACATGTATTCAAATTAAAAAGTCATCAACTTAACACAAAAATGTAAAAGAACCCAAGTTAAATCAATACTTGCATAAACAAAACTTATAAGAGAATTTTGTAATTATTAAATACCTTTAAAATCACTATTAGAGATTTAATTGCATGCCTCGTTAAAAACTACGGTAGGACGAAATCACCAGATTAATCAGTAGATATTTCACTTTGGATATGTAGCAATTCAGATAAGTTTACACTTTGGTGGTGATGCGTTCCATCTAAGTGTTGTTCGATTGATTATTTTTTTAGAAGGTTTCGGTTTTCATTGGAGAAACCGAGAGGGAGCGTTTCATTATATTCATTATCATTCAGAAATCCAAGAGCAACTCGCCCTCTGCTTACGGGATCTCAATACAACCTTAGATTTATCTATTGGACGGAGAAACCTTGATACTAAATATGTTGTTTTTAGTGTTATTTATTATATAACGTGACATCCAAATGTTTTCTTCTTCTTCTTAATTTTCATGTATTTTAACCGAGTTTATATTAGCATTAAGACGATCAACCACATTTCTAATTTATATTGTTATCCTTTTGTAGCAACACATAATTAACATAGTCAATTACTACTCATCAAAATCGGCCAGTACCACAAACCACCAGATATCACTTCTTTCTCCACCACCACCATTTTCCATCCCTCGTAGAATATTGGGCACACTTATAACTTTTGATCCCACACGTCATGTATAAAGTTTAGATTTAACAAACTTAGGTCGTCAATTAATTTATTCAACTATATGTTTTTTGTTAATACTGAAAATCATGCGTACGAACGGTTACCAAAGATAGCAGTGGTACCAAAAATAACCATTTTGTCTTATATGATTTGGTATCATCCCAAAAGTATTTGTTATCCGCCTTTTTTGATCGTGTCAAAAACAACCAACTATATTTTTCACAATACAATGTTACCCGTCATGTAAAAAAAATTATTATTTTTTATTCAAAAAGAAAAAACTAATACCACCGCCATTAAAACCATCCAGCGCCACTATTTCTTCCACCAAAACTAATGTTACCGCCTCCACCACTTTGTAACACATTCCACCGCTTCCACCACTTACTTCTTCCTCTACTACCACCACCACCACCACTAATATCTATTGAAATAATTTTTGTCAAAATTATTACTTATTGATGGAGATATGTATTAATATTAATTAAGGGATATTTATGATGTAAAATTAATAAATCATTTATCATGAGAAATTAATGAGACATCAATTAATAAAACACTTATACTAATTAATATTTAAGTTGAACAAACCATAACCATAGATTTATCTTCTCTCTAGACAAATCACTTATACTAATTAATAAAACACTTATACTAATTAATATTTAAGTTGAACAAACAACCATTGTTGATTTATCTTTTCTATCAATTCCAACCAAGGTGGAACAATGGTTAGAGGCCACTCTTATGACACAATAGGTCATGAGTTCGAACCTCCCCGTTATAATTTTTGAAATTCAATATCTTGACTTGAGTATTCATTTTTAATTCATAATATTGGAATGAACACCACGTGTGCGACTTGTAGGGTGTGGCACGGAGGACCACAGCCTTTGATTTATCTTTGCCAAGGATAAATCCTGACCACCACTCAGATAGGCAAAGTTAGCTAAACTCTGCTTTATACTATTTACTATTGAAAATACAGAAAGAATAAAAAAAATAGAAAAAACATGC
Organism: Papaver armeniacum; assembly: GCA_023531295.1. Taxonomy (NCBI): domain Eukaryota; kingdom Viridiplantae; phylum Streptophyta; class Magnoliopsida; order Ranunculales; family Papaveraceae; genus Papaver; species Papaver armeniacum. Next base: position 134,089 of record JAJJWW010017530.1, read on the forward strand.
AGAACCGACGTAGGCCGGCCGACCATCACGCCGCAACGGGCAGCATGTCCCATTTTTATTTATTAATATTGATCATTATTATTATACCTTTTCTTATCTAGGTCTTCCACCTTTTTTACCTAGGTGATTCTATTTAAATATTTGTACACATTTTACTTAGGTAACTCTACCTAAGTCTTTCTACATCGATCTTTATACTTAGGTCTTCACATTTAAATATTTCCAGAAGAAAATACAAAGAAACTTAATATGTCCCTCTACTCCCTTGACCCTCTATCTCCGTTGTGATGGTTGGTCCCGTCACCTCTCCCGGTCGGTCCTCTACCACCGTGGTCGGTCCCTTAACTCATTTAACCAGTCTTTCTGCCACCTTTAGGAGGCCCTATGCTACCTCCTTGGCTTGACCGGTCACTCTGTCGTATTAGGTCTTGTTACCTAATATTTTTCGTAAGCCTTGACACACCTATTATAATTATGTATCGCTACCTAATATCTAAGAGGTCTTTCCACCTAATTCCAATTAGGTCTTGCTCTACCTTATTTTAAATAGGTTTCGGTGCCTATATTTTATTTTATTTTCCTCTTGATTAGGACCACCTACCTACCTCTTATCACATAAGTCATACTACCTAGGTTTCATACTATAGTCTCTCTAGTTTACTATTCAAACTATTTTGATATAGATTGATCGGGACTAAATATTTTACAATTACCATTGAAATTAGAATTTATTCTAGTTAACACTTATGTGAATTCCTGTCAATACTCAACATATCAAATCTCGTAATATATATATATAATCTTCTTCGACCTACGTCTATCAATCTAATAAGACTATACAAAGAATATTGATATTCTCAGTTGGCACTGTAGTATGCCAATACTACAAGTACCAAATTCTATCAGACTCTCTACTTCTACAGTATAGCATCACTGCATTGTCTCTGCATAAATTTTGTATGCCTCATCTACTACAAACAATGAGTCTCTAACAAGGCATGATATACTCACCACTGATAAGTATACTAGACTCACCAACGTGTTAGGAATAATGTTCATCAGTCTAGCTAGGTAAACTAATTGACCAAATAAATACATGTCCATAATTAAACGGACTTAACAGAAAAAACACCTAGTTCTACTTGAGACATCAATTGTGTCAAATAAGGGATATTCACAAGGGTTTTGTCCTGGTGACCAACAACAAGAGTGATATAGCAATACACGATGAGATATTAACTAAGTTGTGCTAGTAGCTGAAGGAGTAAATGGAGTAGTGGTCATACAACTGCAAAGTCTCCATAACGGAGCGGAACTTGGTTTACCATGATTTCCACTACTCTACTTTTCCACTCCTCTATAACTGACACCACTTACGAGATCAATGTGTTTTACTACTACTACGCTACAAATAGGTTCCTCAACTTATTCGTAACATATCTCAAAGTTGCACAAAATAATCTGACTTGGATTTTCGCAAAAGTTTTCTCCCAATTCTAACATATATAGAAAAACTCGCTTCTTAGAAGTTCATTATAAATACATAACCTCGTTAGTCCCAATACTTTCTCCGCTTCCCTCCCTTAGACGGACCCTTCTTATCCTATTGTGACCAAAGAAAGAGCGGAATAATCATTTCTTGGTTTAGGCCAGAATCGTACAGATTGATCTCTCAAATTTAAAAGTTCTTATACAATACATTTGTTATGGGGTTCAGACGCATTTCTCACACACGCATCAACTTATACTATTTTTAATATCTTCACAGTATTCCATTTTCATCCCAAAACAATGTGATAGAAATGCAATGGATGTGGAACATCTTCGAACTATCCTAGGAAAAACGATGCATTTATGTAATCACCCGTCGACAAAAAAGATTACTCAATCAATAAGAAAACATTCCTAATAATGAGAACGGTTTTAAACCAGGTGTTATAATGCCATACCAAATGTGTTTTGAAGTGTGGCCTTTCAACCAGTATTCACCATGAAAAACTACTTGTTAAAATAAGAAGAAAAAAGAATTCAGAAGTTATGTATGCATTACAAAAAATCAAGGATGAAAAACATTTTGGTTTAAGTGAAAGGGAAAAAAATAGAATAATCAAACATTAGATACATTTTTCGAAATGAAATCACTTTTTGTTTAAACATTGTAATTTGACGAAGTAATTTGGTTTATTTAAATATATTTTTCTTTATGGGATTTAGTGGTATTACTTAATATTTTCATGGGCCTTTAACTCAAACAAATTCATTATTTCGTGCATGTGGTAAGATTATTACTTTAGCCTCTTTGTCGATTGGACCTGAATAGAAGAAAAAAAAAATCAAGGCTCATCCATGATTAGTTAATTATTTTATTTATTTATGACAACTTAACTAAATGGAATATTATGTATCTACCATTTTAGGAATTGATTGCTGGTAGTATTTTTTTTTTTTTTTTTTGTTATTTGTTTGTAACCAAAAAAGAGTTTTTTATTTTCTTTTGATAGGATAAGAATATTTAGGCACAGAGAGTAAAGTCTACATGTGTTAACCAAAACATAAAGTTTGAATTGCCAAAAATTAAACTAGTCCTAGCATACTTAGTGAAAAGGGGAGGGTACCAAGTATACCACCATCTTTTTCTTTACGGAACATATAACAAACTTATGCCATGAGATTCAATCCAAGATTAAAGCACACAAGAAAATATCCTTAAATAATCTATAAAAGAGATTCTTGAATCACAAAGATTGATTAATGTACAACTTGATTGTACTTTTAATTACAAAGTTAAAATCAATATAATGCGGAATAAAAGTAAAATAAGACACTAAAGATTTTGTTAACGAGGAACCTGCAATCTAGTACTAAAACTTCGGGACCTTGTCCAGTTTGGACACACATTGTATTAAACCACTGAAAAGATTATCCTAATATAATACTTCATTCTGGGATGTAGTTGAGACAAAATATACCCTTCAAGATACTGCAGTTGTGCCCCTACATCTCTTGATTGATTCTCTCAAGAACTTAAGCACTTATTTACCCTAACTTATGTCCATTATAACCCAAGGAATTTCCCTACAGTCCATCGCAAAGACAAATGCTCTGCTGCCTCCAACGGGATGACTGGTGATTTCCTTTATGATTTTAGATCAATGATAGAAATCGAATTTAATTAATTTAGATAAATCTAAATCCAGATTAGGATTTATACTGTTAAAAAATTATACTCCCTCCGTTCCATTTTAGATGATGTTGTAGAGTTTTTCACGCATATTAAGAAACATCAAAGAGAATAATTTTTTTCCAAATCTACCCATATTAATGACTTCCTTAAAATTTAAACCTCATAGCTTTTAGTTTCTAGAGTAGAGTGTTTTACTTGGGATAAACCAAATATTTCAAGATAGAGTATATATTCTCATGAAAATATGGAATGAAGTTAAGTTTTAAATTGAATTAATTACCTTTCACTGATTTCTAAGAGAATAAATATTATGTTATGATTCCAAAGCAGGGGTAAATCAGTGAGAATCTGGGAAAAATAGCTAAACCATCATCTATTTTGGAACAAAATAAAAACCCTAAAACATCATCTAAAATGGAACGGAGGGAGTATATATATATATACCGAATCTTCTATCCACACAAGAATCAAAAACTAGATGGTAATCTAGGATGTATTCTTGTGAAAAACTCACAAAAAAGATTTCAATAGATAAAAGTTATACTCAACCGTGTTTGTAGTTTTTTTTTTTGTTTTTTTAATCAAATATGGATTTGATATGCAGTTCTTGAATAAACTTATATCAGAAGACATGAACCTTAGAATATACAAAAATTATAAGCAACACAGATACACATACCGGTTACAAAACTAGAATTCTTCGAGATATGTGAACCCATGTTTCACGAGTCCCAACTAAAGTCTTTCAAAGTCGAACTTTAGATCTCGAAGATCCTTAGGTATTTGATGAACAACTTTGCAACAAGATACATGGAAGTATATGAATTTAGTTTTCCGTGATGATGATGTCTCCAGTTTTATAGTGATCAATCAAGGTTTGGTTGCTTAGATGTAAGCAATGGATTTTTTACAACCCAAGTTAATTTAATTGCTAAATCAAAGTCTTTTCCATGAAATACAAAGAATTTGTTTATTTGGAAAGAACTAGACTTGCAATGAGGTTCTTTCCATGGTTTGAAGTTGTAGCCAATTGTTAGCTCAATTGAATTCTATCAAAAGATTTTCTATCAAAGATAACTTCAAATTTTCAAGAAAACAACTAGACATTAATCTAACCAAATAAATTAGCTAAAAATTAGCAATTCGTAAGTGTGTAGAAAGTTTGCCTTAAAATCCAACAAAGAAACATGAAAGATATCAGACTTATGGACTGGCTCATTAAGCTTTTAGGTTCATGTCAAGTCCACAAACCAAAGAGAGAAAATATATAACTTTTTATTTGTAGGTTTGCAAACTTACGAACTCAAATGCAAAAAGCTTTCAGAAAACATTATTCTTGTTAGGTTCGCGAACTCAAATATTCAAAAGTCTCAGGAACAAAACAATTTATTAGGTTCTCGATCTCAAATGATCCCAAGTCCCAAGAAAATTCTCTTGTACTAGATTCGCGAATTTACCTTACAGGTTCGTGAACTCAAATGACATTCAGAATCAAGAGAAGTTTTTCTTCTATAGGTTCGCGAACTCACCGTAATAGGTTTGAGAACTAAAAAAAAAAAAAAAGGTTCTCAGAGAAATTCTCCAGAGTAGGTTCGCAAACTCAAAGACTTTATTTTCCTTATGTATTTTGAGTTCTACAAGCTTATTGATTCACTAACTTAATTCATGGGTTTTTGAAATCAAGTGATCGAAAATCATTAGCAATAAACTACCAAAATAAAAACTTACAAACTCAAGAATGAATTTGCAACCTTGAAATTTTCGTTAACACTTGTGCTTTTCTCTCAAGTTTAGTTTCGAGTTCTAGACAAGCAAGTTCTTGGAAGTCGAAACATCACTAGACTTGCCCAGAAACTAATCAGTAATATGATCTTCTTTGAATTATAATCATCTACTAAATTCCTCGACTTTTGCTACAACTGATAGATGGATGGATAGATAGATAGATAGATAGATAGATAGATAGATAGATAGATAGATAGATAGATAGATAGATAGATAGAAATGAGTCCAAAAGGAAAAACCTATTTTTGTTACTTACCTCGACGAAGCTTTATTTAAGTTGATGTCTTCATGTGATCTTCAATTCTTTTTTCGTCTTGAGTAACTCGGAAACTCCTAAGACTCCCTAACCGAAACTGACTGTAGTAGGCTAAATCAAAAATTAGTCTTGGAATATAAAATATGGAAACATACTTGACATACCAAGGTACATAGTCTCAACTCACCATTCGCTCTAATGCTTAGCAAGAGTATATGCAGTGGAATTTGTTGACCTCCTAACAAAAGAGCGCTTCCATTTTATAAAAAAAAATTAACTTTGTTAAACACTCTTTGTAGATGGTGGATTTTCGACAAAGGCTAAAATCGTAAACCCATAATTATATGTATTTCTGATCCAGCAATCAGATGAATATTGAGGCTCACGTCTCTTGTCGAAAGCGTGAAAGATCATGCTATGAGAATCTCTGACTGAGAATACTGTCTCTCAGAGTATATATATATATATATATATGTAGTCTCTCAGCTGGGGCAACGACATATCTCATGAATGCTGAGCAATTTCAGTAATTACTTCTATATAGAATCGAAAGATTAGACGGCTCCTAGACAACTTGCCTGCTAGTATAGAGCAATAACGTCTTCAGGATATAACAATGTTTTCCCTGACTATATGAAAGAAGTATGACGCTTCAACAAGCTCATATCACTCACTTCCTGAATAATTAACGCTCCTAAACGATCGTACTAGTATAGAGCCATTAATCAATTATTCTCAAAATCAATAGATTCAAATCCCTGGAAAATATTCAATATTTTCATAATATTTTGTTACTTCAATTTATGGTTCTTCCCAGCAGAATTCCATGGGTTAGTAATAAATATTCAACACACAGGCATCTGAGTTACCTTCGAGTAAGCCCCAACCAAATGGTGTAAATGTATTCGACAAATTGTGCGTTAACAAACACCTAAATGAACAAACAAGTATTTCAAAATATGACGAGACGATGAACCTATGCAAATAGGAAAGAAAATAATAAAATAATAGTCAAGGCGCTAGGGGATCATGGTTTTTCCTTCGAGGAAATAATATAAAAAGGGAAAATATTGTGGGGCCGTGATTATTGGCCATGCCATGGCTTGATGGCCAACCCCACACCTCATGGTTCCTCATGGTTCCTCATTATTTTATTATTATTTCCCTAATCTCACGATATTTCCTTGATCCCAAATGGACCGGGTGTTGATGGTGGATTTTCGTTTAAGGTTAAATTTTAAGTAACTGAAAAATCATATATCTTGTAAAAGATATTTTATTATTCTCCTTGACCTCATGAAAATCCTTTCATTTGAACGAATATCCTTCGTTTTGAGGAAACTCCTCGTGTGTTATTCATGGTTTTTCCTTCACACCGTGGAAATAATATAAAATTAGGGAAAATATTGTGGGGGTATAGATGATTATTGTCGCAATCACCAACCGCCGGCCATGGCTTGATCCCTTTGAAATCCAAAATTAGGGTTCGAGCCCACACCTCATGGTTCCTCATTATTTTATTATTATTTCCCTAATCTCATGAAAACTCCTTAATCTCATGATATTTCCTTGATCCCATGAAAAATAATATAAAATTAGGAAAACCCGTGGGTCACAACGGGGCCATGGAAAAGTGGGCAAGAGACACACAACTCCACTACTCCATCATTCCACTACCTCCACTTCCCACAGAAACGTGAATGAGGTCATGCCCTAGCTGGCCCCACACGCCCTATTTTATTATTATATTTTTCATGTTTCCTTAATCCCATGAAACTCCTTGATTTCATGATGTTTCCTTCATATTATGAAATTCCTTCAAATTATGGGAAAATACACAAAAATACATAAAATTAAGGAAACTTGTGGGACTGGTCCCAAGCTAGCCGGTCATGCCCTAGTTGGTCCCACAAACCCCTTATTCTATTATTATTATTATTTTTATATTTCCTTGATTTTATGAAATTCCTTGATTTCATGATATTTCCTTCAAATTATGAAAACTCCTTCAAATCATGAAATAATACATAAAATAAGGGAAAACTCACGGGACCGGGCCCTACCCGGCCAACCATGCTCAATCCGGTCCCACACGCCCTTATTTTATTATTATTAATATTTTTGTTTCCTTCACCTCATGGCAACTCCTTGATTTCAACAAAAACTCCTTGGTTTTAACAAATTCCTTGGTTTTATCATATTTCCCTAAAATCATGAAAATATTATGAAAATTGGGAAAAAAACGTGTGGGACCAAGCTCCTTGGCCAGCCAGCCATGCCTTGGTCATGGACGGTCCCACACTTCATGATTCCCTCACTTTTATTATTTTCCTTCATCTCATGAAGTTTTGACGGTTTCGTCAAAAACCCTGATTTCTTCATATTTTCTCAAATGATTGCTCAAATGCACACCAAAAAATATCAAAATTCTCAGAATTGACATACAGACACTTTGGTGACGTGAGCATGTTACCTTGACCGATCAAGGTTGGCTCTTTGGCTTACGAGAAGCCGGTCCCACGTATTCTCATGATTTGACCTAATTTGCACAATTGCACGTATTAGGTCCAAAACTCTTCCAAACAACTGGGAACTTGATGGAACGATCATCAATTGATCCCGTGAACACCTAGGGCCGGTTTCATGACCCCTTGGTCGGTCCCTCATCTCTTCATAATTAATTGGGTTTTATCACCTAAAGTTCATCATTATTTTAATAAATGATTAAACCAGCATTTAATCATCCTTTCATCAACAAATTAACTGGTTTGCAGAGATCTTAATATTTGCTCACGTGAGCATCTGTGCACTACATGGTCAACTCATAATCCCATGTAGCCGGTCCCTCCTTTTCTGTGGTTGATTCTCGATAAACCATCAATAAATCATCAATTGATCAAATTAGGGTTTTTGAGTCCAAGGTTAATGATTTCAGATTCAAACGCTAATAATTTTACGTTGATCCCGTGATCAACATTTTATTTATCATACTCGGTTCAATTGCCAGATTTAATATTTTATTTGGTCATGCTACCATAATTCATCAAACGAGCAATATTTGCTCAGATGAGCAATACTTTCTCAAATCAAAGAATATTGGTTCAATTATCAATATTCAACAATTCATCAAATGAGCAATATTTGCTCACGTTAACTTATTCACACGTCATATCTGTCTCAACAGAGTCTCAGAACATTTCCAAACCACGTTCGACTCAACAATACAAGGACTCATCGTCCCATGAAGTCATGAAGTCAGCAACTGACTAACTAAATACACGTCTGCCTTGCAGATTCCACAATCACACGAGACATCAATCGTGTCACATGGGGGATATTAACTAGGGTTTTGGTCTCAGCGGTCTACGGCACGTGTGTTCATACACACGATGAGAATGTGAGCAAGTCGTGCAATCGGTTGAAGGAGTTAACAAAGTAGTGGATGGAAAATCAACCAAGTCTCCGCACGTTGAGCAACCTGGTTTTAACACGATTTCCACTTCCCCATTCTTTGATTCCATCAACTGTCACACTTCATGAGATCATGGTGTTTTCAATTCCAATAATATAAATAAGTCTCTGAATCATGATTGAAACAAGGAAAATCTCAGGTCAAACAGACAACACGAGATTAACAATCCAACTCCCAACGGAGCAAATTCAATCATTCAGAATTTATCTTATTTTCAGAATACACAACACACCTACAATCTTCGATCACCATTGATCTCACACATTTCTCAGCTTCCCTCCTACAGATCGACTCATCCTCTCTTGTGACCGAATTTACTCTGGAACGGCCATTGTCTTGGTTTAGGCCGGAGTACTACAGATTGATCTCTCGAATTCAAAGCACTCCCTTCTTGCAGTGCATCTGTGTGAGGTTAAGCATTTCGCTCTGTTCAAGGAGTCTCCTCCGCGCGATCATCTCCTCAATTCTGTAAAAACCAGCGAATCGTTTTCCCCCATCTACAGATTGGCGTCCACAGTGGGAGATCATTCTCTCGGTTGCAATTTCACTTATCACAAAGATGGTCGGTCTCAGGACTAATTCAACTACTCCTAACCCAATCCAAAATTCTTCAAACGGCAATATTCCTCCTCCTAATGCTATATCTGAAAACACAGAAGGTGGGGAAGTCCCAACTCTAACTGAGTTAGCACGAGTCTTATAGATCCACGCCAGGAACATGGGTCTGATAAAAGATACAATGAACCACATACTCGACTTCCCCATTAAAATGACGTCCGAGTTAAGTGGAATCTCTGCTGCAGAAGTCCCAGCACCGGAGACTGACCCATCACATAGTGGTCCTCAAAATAACAGTTTCACTACTTATGAGAAGCCGGTGGACCAGGAGGTTGCGCAGTTAGTCGAAAGATTGTGTGAACTCTTACACTTTTCCAGAAAGCAACGAACAGACACGTTTGCTGCACTCAACCAGATATCGTCAGACATACCCCTGACTCTGTCGTGCCTAGCAGCTGAGGAAACACCTGTGATGTCTGGCCATTCGATCAACAACATCACTTTCGAAGAAGAAGACCGCATGGCAGACGAAGGACATAATCGAGCCCTGTACGTGACCGGTTTCATCAGAGACTATGAATTCAAGAGAGCCCTCATTGACACGGGCGATTCCACAAACATTATCACTATGAAGACTCTCAAATCAGCCAGGTTCCCACAGAATAAGGTTGTCCGGCACCCCATCCTAATGACAGGCTTTGAAGGAAGTCAGATTCATACGTACGGATATGCATACATAGATTTGAAGGTGGGGCCTATTCAATCAAAAGTCAAGTTCCACGTGATCGAACAAGAGCCAGATTATCACATGATACTCGGACGTCCATGGCTCCATGATAACAAGGTGGTTCCTTCAACGTACCATAAATGTATGAAGGCTCTACTCAATAACAAGATTGTTCGTATCCCGGCTTCATCATCTCCCTATGCTCCTGTCTATGAAGCTGAATTCCTTGAATCTCGAAAGAATGTCCCAGAGCCTCCAGGCAAAGTTTACAGCACTCCACTCCCAAGTTGGAAGACTATTGAAAAGGTCGTTGACAAGCCATCATCCTCAGATGCTAAGGGGATTAGATCATCCACCACAGTGTTAAAATGCCGTAACGACCAGGTTTCAACTCCAAGGTCGAACTTCATAATCAGCCACGACGCGGAGGGGAGGATCGTTTATCGCCGACGGGAGGATTAGCAATTAATCGGGGAGAACGATGAAAAGTCTCCCCACCCCGAAGAATCATGCCAGAACGAACCGTCACTCGAGGAAGAGGTTCAGGATGGCCCACAACAATTACAAGACGGTACTGACTCTACCACTGATGATCTCGAAACAATCAACATTGGGACTGAGGAAGATCCAAGGCCGATTCTAATCAGCTCAGCACTGTCACCGGAGGAACGGACGAAATTAATAGCACTACTAAAAGAGTATCAAGATGTCTTCGCACGGACGTACGAAGAAATGCCGGTCTAGATGATAAATTGGTTACTCATCATCCGCACATTACACTGGATCCAAAGTCGTCAAACAACCTCCTAGGAAGTTCGGACACGAAGTCGAAGAGCAAATCAAGGTCGAGATTCAGAAACTATTAGCAGCAGGGTTCATCAAGCCTATTCAACACCCAACATGGCTGGCGAACGTTGTTCCTGTCAAAAAAAAATGGTCAAATCAGATGCTGTGTTGATTTCAGGAATCTAAACAAATGTTGTCCGAAAGATGACTTTCCTCTACCCAACATCGATATGCTCTTAGACGCAACCACCGGTCACGGTATGTTCTCATTCATGGATGGTTACAGTGGATACAACCAGATCAAAATGTATGAACATGATGCCAACAAAACCGCATTTCATACTCCTATTGGAAATTTCCACTACACTGTGATGCCCTTCGGATTAAAGAATGCCGGTGCTACCTATCAACGAGCCATGACTGCCATATTCCACGACATGATGCACAAGCAAGTACAAGACTATGTTGATGATGTAGTAGTAAAGTCGAAGACTAGAGCATCTCACTTTCGAGTTCTAAGACAAGTCTTTGAAAGATGTCGAGAATACAAACTAAAGATGAACCCTATGAAGTGCGCTTTTGGTGTCTCTTCTGGAAAGTTTTTAGGATTCCTGGTCACGGCAGAAAGAATCAAAGTCGATCCAGACAAAACGAAAGCTATTACTACCATGCCTCCTCCACGCACTGTGAAAGAACTCCAAAGTTTCATGGGCAAGGTAAAATATATCCGACGTTTCATCCCTGGGTTAGCTCAACTTATTGCTTCATTTACCCCTCTATTGAAGAAAGGAGCTAGCTTTACATGGACTGTTGTGCAACAAGAAGCATTCCAGAGAATACAACATATACTACTATCACCTGCTATCATGAAATCGCCGGTGCAAGGACGACCACTGATACTTTATACGGCTTCTAGTGATGTTGCTATCGGAGCACTCCTTGCTCAAGAAGACGACGAAGGCATAGAACGACCAATCTACTACTTCAGCCATACCATGCGAGATGCTCAACTCAGATACCCAAAGGCTGAGAGGGAGTTTCTGGCGTTAGTACACGCAATTCAGAAGTTCGGACACTATTTGCTATCCAACAGAGTTGTGCTCGTTTCAAAAGCTGACCTTATAAAGTTCCTACTATCAAATCCAGCCTTGATAGGAATACCAGCAAAGTGGTTACTTCAGATGTCAGAATTTGACATAGCATGTACACCGCCTAAAGCAATTAAAGGCCAAGCAGACTTGCTCGCTGCTTTTCCAGGAGAAGATGCAACAATGCTACATGAAGATGTACCTGGTGAGTTTCCAGACATCTTAGTTATCAAAGAAGCAACGTGGCTTTTATACTTCGACGGTTCCGCCACCCCTAGCAATGACACTGGAGGAGCAGGCATAGTACTAGTTTCTCCATCTGGTGAGGTTTTCTCACATTCATTCAAGCTGGATTTTCACTGCACCAACAATTCAGCGGAATATGAAGCCTTCTTACTGGGATTGTCTCTGGCTAAGCAAGCAGGGGCAACAGACCTCGAGATAAGGGGAGATTCAAAACTACTGGTCAGTCAAATGAATGGAACATACTCCCTTAAATAAATCACACTTGCTCCGTTCAGGTCGAAGCTCAACGGCTTTTAACCTACTTTTTGTCGATGCAACGATTGTCCATACTGGACGAACCAACAATATGCATGCGGACTGCCTGGCAACTCTCGCTTCTAAGCTGCAATTTGAAGGAGCAGAGGAAACAATCATTGTACAAAGGCGTGCTGTTTCATCCACATGGCTCGCTCAAGTCGAAGATATTCAGGCAGATGATTGGCGAGCACCTATTATTCACGAATTGAGCAGTTCTCTTTCAGAAGGGAAAGTCAGTCTCAAGGAATTGAAAAATTATTTCTTACTTCATGGAGCGTTATACTATCGAAACTCCGATGGGTCATTATCACGATGCCTTGGAAATGACGAAGCAGACGAACAACTCAAGCGAATACATGAAGAAACATGCGGACAGACACTGGTGGTAACACTCTACAAAAAGCTTCAAAGAATGGGATACTATTGGCCTTCCATGGAAACTCAATCAAGAATTCTGCAAAAGCCATGTCCCAATTATCAGACGCCTCCTCATCACTTAGAAGCTCTGACAGCCCATCACACTGGGGACTGGAGGGAACCTTATATCAAATATCTCCGGGACAATGAATTACCATCAGAAAAGAAAGAAACCATCAAGCTCATTCAAAGGGCCAAGAGATTTGTCTTTCTTGATGGAATCTTATACCGCAAAAGCTTTGGTGGAAACTTACTAAGATGCTTAGCCGAGCATGAAATCCCAACGATTTTAAAAGAGATGCATGATATAGAACATCAAGGAAAAAGGAAATTATTGCTCCAGATTCATGAGAAATATTATTGGCCAACCATGGAAGGCGATGCAGCTGCACACGTTCAAATGTGTCATCAATGCCAAATCCATGGTAACCTCATTCACACTCCTTGTCTTCCATTGAATTCTGTGAATAGTCCATGGCCTTTCTATAGCTGGGGACTAGATATCATTGGGAAAATCAATCCAGCATCCTCGAAGCAGCATGAATACATCATCACTGCAACCGAGTATTTTACCAAATGGGTCGAAGCTATTCCTCTTCGAAGCACCACTGGAGTCACAATTGCGGCCTTCATCAAAGAGTACATAATATGCAGATTCGGCGTGCCCAAACACATCGTCACTGATAATGGGACTCCTTTTGCCAACAAGCACGTGACAGAATTGCTCGAGGAATACGGAATCAAACAAGTTTTCTCCACGCCGTATTATCCCCAAAGAAACGGACAAGCAGAGAGCACCAACAAAACTTTGATCCGGATTCTCAGCCGAACGATCCATGATAATCCTCGAACCTGGCATGAATAGTTACCTATGGCTTTATGGGCTTATCGAACCGCACCAAGGAGTTCGATCGGGACTTCACCATATTCTCTTGTCTATGGGGCCGACGCCATATTACCGGCATAAATCAAAATTCCTTCAGCACGGATTGCAATATCCAGCGGAATACGATGGGATAAGGCCGAAGTGTCCAACTCAAGAGTTGCTGAACTAGACATGCTCGAGTCGAAGCGGGCTAAGGTGGAAAAATATGTAGAAGCCTACAAACAAAGAATCGCTAGAGCCTACAACAAAATGGTAAGACCTCGAACATTTCAAGTAGGAGACCTAGTATTAAAGACTGCAAAGCATATTCAACAAGACATGTCCGCTCACAAGTTCTCTCCGAAATGGGAAGGACCATATGTAGTCATCAAAGCAGTATCCAGCGAATATTACAAAATCTTAAAGATTGACGGAGGAGTGGAAGGAAATATAATCAATGGTAAATGGCTCAAAGCATATTACGTCTGATCCATGGAAAACAATTATCTTTTCACCATTTCATCATTTCAAAGCATTTTTCAGAATGTAACTTATGTTCCTCCAAAAAGAGCGTGCAAAATGCTCCTTTGTTCATTAAACATATCATGAATGAACAAAATTTCCTCATGATCAATTATTCCATCTAACCAGAAACTTAAACCTATTCAAAAAACAACCATTACAAATGCTCACTCAGAGCAAACCATCCAACAATGGATAATCCCTATAAGAAACTTTGTCAAGTTTCTTCGAAAGGTCCTGGTCTTTGCCTTCAAATCCTCAACTGCCTTCTCGACCCTGGCTGATTCCAGAGCCAATATCTTCTCCTCTTACAATAAAGCAGTGGTCATGGAAATCGCATCAGCAGCCTCCATCGCCTTATGAATCTTGATTATCTCAAGACGACAACGAAGCCAGCTCACATTAAATCGCAATATCTCACAGTTTGAGATCATCTCGTCCCATTTATGCAGCTCATGGTTCTTGACATCTCGCAAATGCATCTGGTTCATTTCCTCAATGATCGGCAACAGCCCAGCTACCGTGGTTAAAAGGGTTGGAAGAGAGCCTTTCCATACTTTTGTAGTGGCAATGTGGCCGTACTTCTTCCAGATCTTAGTATACAAAGGCGCGTGACATTTGGGAATGACGAATCCGCCAACCACTTCATTGTCAGGGAAAGTATTTATCAAAGGGGCTTCAAATGAGAGTCCAGCTGTGGGATATTCACGAGCATGAACATTGTCTCCTATCTCCACGGATCTTACAGAATCTTCACCGACCCGGCCGCTGTTATCTTCAACCTCGACTACAGTCACAGACTTTCCGCTCCTCCTTCGTCTGGCATCGACAACAACACGAACATCCGCCTGCGACGAAACGAATGAGTATTTAATTTCACCGGCGCACAGTGGAAACTTAAGAGTTATATGATTACTTACAGATGATCCAGCCTCAACATAAGCTGACATATACCGGACAGGAGCTCTAACAGTTCGCTTGGGCCTCGAAATATGAGAAGAAGCATTCCTCTGATTAACCTGCAATAGAATCGTTTTCTTATGATTAGGAATCTTGATCAGACAAATATGAAAATGAAAAAGAGATACAACTTACTGAGATAGACGCTGCTATTTCACGCCTCGACTGAGGATCATTGATAGACGCATTTATGTGTCTAATTTGTCCTCAATGGTTCGTATTGTTAGTACTCGTTTTTGTCCTTATTATGGTATTTTGTGTGTTTGTAGGTATTTTTTGGAAATAAAGATTGTTGGAAAATTCGGCTCGAAAAGTTGCTCGGAACACCCCCCGGAGGACATTTGCTATTCGGACTCCCACTTTGGATAAGGGGTAACCCAATTGCTAAGGGGCAACCCATTGCTATTCGCACCCAACAGCTAGTTAAGGGGCACCTTCTTCAACCTTTCAAAAACTGGATTTTGGCGAGAATTTGGGTTTTGAAAACCCGATATTTTGCAGAGAAGATTCAGACGAGTTTGAAGGAGATTCAATCGACAGAGTTGGTTGGAAATATCCTGTTTTGACCAAACAGGACTAGCATGTGTGTTAGAATCGCAAAACTTGGGTTGTGTGCGTGGGAATGAAGCGAAACAGAACCTGAGATATACTCGGGATTCTGTCAGGCGAGTTTGTGGAGATTACGTGTTTGGGGCGTGTAGATATCCCCCTTGCACGAGTTTGACTCATTATTAGACAAGTTCTTGCGTGTTTAAATGGAATGCAGATGCGTGATGGGATGGAAATGGAAATTATTTCCGTAAGTGGCAGTGGAGAGTTAATGAAGAATATTCAGAGTTATTGGCGAGTATTCTTGTACCTGTAGAGTATAAATTGGAGGATGGGATATCAGAGAAGGCATACGGAGAGTTTGGGAGAGTTTGGAGCAACCACAGAGCAATAAAAATCGAGTTGGAGAATTCTGCTGCTGCTGCTGCCATTGAAGAACACGAAGAACATTCAACGCACGGGTGACAGTCGTTTATGCTACAGTGCTTACGACTCACAGACGAGGGTCGTAATACGGAAGGCAGACTTAAAAGCAACAAAGAATGAGTTCTTTGTAACAGTGTTTGCAACACTTATAATCGTTGCAAACACCCGATTTTATCATTTTCTCCATTTCATCATTTGTACACCTCCTTTGAGCAATAAAAATGAGTTTTGAGCTTTTTTCCAACATGATGAGAGGCTAATTCTCCCACAACCAAGGCAATGAGGAAGCTATTTACGCATGAATAATTGGTAACTATTTTATTTGCTCTAATTTATAATTTATAATTCACTCAATCACTGCTTCTGCGGAGTTTTAAATTGTTTGCATAATTTTCGTCATTAGTTGTGATTCAATTAGATAGGTTATGCTTTGTATTAAGATAATCTATGCTTAGGGGATACAATTAATTTTTGAGAATTTGCCTGATTATTTGTGAATTAAGAAACAAGGGATTAAAAATAATAATTAGAGTTTTGGATTATTTACCGTTATTTATTCATGTGTAATAGTGGAATCAGTGTCTTGGTTATTTTCTCATATCTTGAATCGATTTTGTGTTAAGTTTTCCTTATTTTTAAGTTTTATAAGTCTAAAATATTTTGCTTTCACAAGTCTCAACGAACCTATTTACTACAACATTATTGATTCACATCAATTTTTGGCACCGCCGACGTGGGCTTGTCTTTAGGCTAGAGTTTTTAGATTTTCTTTTAGGTTTTTATTTATTTGTTCTTCTTTACGTTTTTGGGTTTTTGTCTTTTCCTTTCAGATTTTGGGATTTGGAGCGAAAGAAAAATTTGCCAAAGATTTTGGTGGATACTTAAAGATTTGGAGTTAAAGACAAAGCGAAAGGAGCGAAAGAAGAAGATTTTTTTATATTTTATAAAAAGAGAGGAAAAAAAAAAGAGATATTTTTTTTATTTTTTTAAGACTTTCCTTTTCTTTTTTACTTTATTTTTGGACTTTGGACTTGGACATTTGGACATTCTTTTATTTTTAAACCCTACGGAAGGGTAGTATTAAATATTAAATTGTTTGCAGAGAAGGACGGTGATTACGATATCACCTTGGCCCCTCGGGTTCGTACATGACATAGGAGTCGTGGCCCGAGTCGACTACAACGGTTCATCCCCCGTCTGGAACGGGAGGTAAGTTTGTCGAAACACTCGCGAATCCCCTGCTAGCGAGTTACTGTCTTCCTTCGTGTGAATATATGCTGAGGACTTGAAAACGGCTGTTTTAATATCCTAGTAAAGGGCAAGGACTGGCCATATAAGATAAGGGTTCGGATTTCATCACCGTTCTCTTCTTGCCCGCCTTAGGAGAACAATAATTAACGCGAACCTAATCCTTAAAATTTGAATAGAACGAGACCGATAGGGTAACGAGCTTAGTAGGAAAGTCGCTCGAAAAATATTGGTTACTCTTTTAGCATACTTCGAAGTTCATGATGGTTTCTGTGAAGTTGAATGCGTGACAGCGCCACCTTGTAATAGCGGTGAGGCCTTGGGTATCAAAGCTCCACGGAGCTTCCCTCGCCTTGATTCAACTTACTTTATCTCGGATTGATCCAGAGGGGTTTGCTTAGATTGTAACGAATTCCCTTTCGAAGGATTAGAAGCTGGTCTAGAAAACAATCTAAGTGGAGCCATCATGCTTTTTGTTTGCTAGATATCATTAGGTTTCTTTGTGGTGGAGTCAGCCTTGTTTGTGTTTGCATAGAACTTCCCTTCCTTTTAGGAATTTTCTTTTTCTTTTGTTTTGTTTTTCTAGTGTATGCCCGAGGTCATTAGAGAACGGGCTTGGAAAAGAAACACTCTAGGTCGTTTGATTAGTGGCAAACCTAGTAGTTCTTCTTGTGAAGGCGGGGAACTCGAAGACTCTTCTTTTGAGAGCCCCGTTTTTGGAAACTTCAGTTTTGAGAATCTGTCTCTTCGTGAGGAAAGTACCCCTAGTACTTCAGTTGTGCCAACGATGGCAACTTTGAAAGATTACATGTTCCCAACTAGGACCAACCGAGCTTCGTGCATTAAATTTACAGCCAATACGGATAACTTCGAGATAAAAGCTAGTATTCTTCGGATGATCCCTATATTCTTAGGAAAAGATGATGAGAACCCTTATTTTCATATTAGGGACTTTGAGGAAATTTGTGGGACAGTTAGAATAAAAGACCTTACTTGATGAAGTTTTGAAACTTAAGATGTTCCCCTTTTCCTTAAAAGATAAAGCCAAGACCAAGCTAAACAACTTACCATCCGGATCCATTGAAACATGGCAGGAACTTATTGCTGCTTTCTATATGAAATTCTACCCTAAGCATAAAAGTGCAGCTGTTAGGCAGAAAATTAGTGCTAGTGTGCAACAAGAGGGAGAGTCTCTTTATAGGTTTTTAGAGATATTCAATGATCTCCTATCTCAGTGTCCTCACCAAGGATTTGATAAGATGAAACTTGTAGGGATTATTTATGATGGTTTAGACTATTCGACCAAAGCCATGGTCGAGTCTATGTGTCTTTGGTGAGTTTACTAATAAAAGTGCTGAGGATGCATTTACCTTCTTAGGAGTTGTTGCTGAGAAATCCCAATAGTGGGAGTCTTGTGTTGAACCCCCTAAAAGACTCTTGGTCAATAGAAGTAGCACCAATATGGTAGATACAAGCTTCGGGTCAGATGCTAAGTTTGCTACTTTGTCCAGAAGGTTAGAAGCTTTGGAAATGGGTCAGTCTAAAAATAGGTCCCTTGGTGAACCTAATAGAACCTCTCAAGTATCTAGTTGTGGAATAGAGCCCGATAACTCATTTTGGGAAGGTCAGGTTAGTGAAGAGCAAGCTCATGCTGTCTATAACAATGCTAGGTTTGAGAACCGTCAGAAGTATGACCCATACTCAGAGACCTACAACCCTGGTTGGAGAAATCATCCTAACTTCTCTTGGTCTAAGGGCCAGAATCAAAGTCAGTCTAGTAATTCTCAGCCTCCCCCAGAGTTTGGTTATGCTAAGAACTCTTCGAGTCAACCCAGTTCTTAACCCTTCGAGAATAGAATGACTAGCTTAGAGGAATCTTTTAGTATACTAAAAAAGAGCCAAGATATGTTAACACAGAGCCAGGAAATGTTAGTAAAGAGCCAGGAAACCAAGCAGAATTTTAAGAATAATTCCCAGTCTCTTGATAAATTAGAACTTCAAGTCGGCCAAATAGCTAAGTTCCTTAGTGAGAGAGAAGATGGAAGGTTCCCTAGTCATACTGATCCTAACCCTAAAGAAGAGAAATCGTACAATCATGTGAATTCTATTACAACCCTTAGGAGTGGAAAGAAAGTTGACAATAAGGTCGCCATGCCTGAAAGTGAACATGCTGTAGTTCACCCTTCTGAGCCAGAAAATGAGGAGACTGATAGAGTCTCTAATGAGACCAATGAGGGTCATATTGAACCAGGCTTTGTTACCAGAGCCCCGTTCCCCCAGCTTCTAGTTCCAACTAAGAGGGATTCTAACTTTAATGATATATTGGAGGTTTTGAAGCATGTTACTATCAACCTCCCACTGTTGGATGCGATTAAGCAGATTCCCGCTTATGCCAAGTTTCTTAAGGACTTGTGTACACGAAAGCGTAAGCTTAGTGTTCAAAAGAAAGCCTTCCTAGCTAGTCACGTGAGTTCCATTATTCAGAATACAACTACTCCTAAGTATAAAGACCCAGGGTCCCCTACTATTTCTTGCACAATAGGTAAATACCGCGTTGAGAAAGCTTTGCTTGACTTAGGATCCAGTGTGAACTTACTCCCATACCATGTGTACCTTAAGCTAGGACTTGGTGAGATGAAACCTACCCAGATGACTCTTCAGTTAGCTGATAGGTCCTTTAAAATTCCTTGGGGTGTGATCGAGGATGTTCTCATAGAGGTCGACAAGTTTATTTATCCGGTGGATTTTGTAATCCTAGATACCCAACCTGTCCCGACCGAGAGAACCAGATCTAGGTTATTTTAGGTCGCCGTTTGTAGCTACATCCAATGCGATCATTAATCGTCGAACCGGTATTATGAATTTGTCTTTTGGTAATATGACTATTGAGCTAAACGTCTTTCATATTAGTAAGATACCCTCTCGAACTAGATGACTCGAGCATAGAAGAGGTGAACATGATAGGAACATTAGTCGAGGAGTCATTACCAAACACTTTGTTAGAAGATCCTTTAGAGAAATGCCTAGCTCACTTTGGGATTGATTTTGATGATGATGATGTGATTAATGAGGTGAATGCCTTGTTAGATTCAACCCCTTTGATAGACACTAGTAATGGCTGGAAACCCAAGTTCGAACCTCTACCCATTTCTAAGTCTACCCTAGTTCCTTCGTTAGAAGAGCCTCCTAAGTTGGACCTAAAACCATTACCAGATACCCTAAAGTATGTGTTTTTAGGCCCTTCTGAGACTTTACCTGTGATTGTTGCTTCCGACTTGGATAGTGATCAAGAAAGTAGGCTAGTGACCGTCCTTCAAAACAACAAGGAAGCTTTAGGGTGGACCATAGAAGACATTAAGGGTATAAGTCCTACTGTTTGTATGCATCAGATCTATTTAGAGTAAGATACCAAACCTTCTAGGGATATGCAACGAAGACTAAACCCTAATATGAAAGAAGTAGTTCGAACCGAGGTTCTTAAGCTGTTAGATGCAGGCATTATCTACCCCATTTCAGACAGTAAGTGGGTCAGCCCCGTTCAGGTTGTTCCCAAGAAATCCTAGGTATTCGTAGTCCGAATTATAACAATGAGTTAATCCCTACCCGAGTGACCACGGGTTGGCGTGTTTGTATCGACTATAGGAAATTGAACAAGGTCACTAGGAAGGACCACTTTCCCTTCCCTTCATCGACCGGATGCTAGAGAGATTAGTGGACATAGTCATTATTGCTTTTTAGATGTCTACTCCGGCTATAATCAGATCGTTATTGCACCGGAAGACCGGGAGAAAACCACTTTTACCTGTCCCTTTGGTACCTTTGCGTATAGACGCATGCCTTTCCGGCTATGTAACGCCCCTGCGACTTTTCAGCGTTGCATGATGAGCATATCTTCAGATATGGTAGAACGGTTCTTGGAGGTCTTTATGGATGATTTTTCAGTGTTTGGTTCATCTTTCGATGAGTGCTTGCATCATTTGTCATTAGTGTTGACTAGATGTAAGGAAAAGAATCTAGTGCTTAATTGGGAGAAATGTCATTTCATGGTTCAATCAGGAATTGTTTTAGGGCATATCGTTTCTTCTAAGGGTATAGAGGTAGATAAAGCCAAAGTTGACCTTATTAAGACTTTACAGGCCCCAAAAACCGTAAAAGATATTAAGTCATTCTTAGGGCATGCGAGGTTTTATCGTCGATTCATTAAGGATTTTAGCTTGATTTCTAGACCTCTTTGCAATTTGCTTGCAAAAGATGTTAAGTTTGTCTTTGATGATGCTTGTTTAGAGGCTTTTGAGAAGCTTAAGACTTTACTCACTACCGCCCCCATAGTCCGGGCACCTAACTTGGAACCTACCCTTTGAGATCATGTGCGATGCTTGATTATGCTATTGGTGTTGTGCTAGGTCAGCGAGAAAACAAATTACTTCATGTGATTTACTATGCTAGCAAAACTCGAATGATGCCCAGTTAAACTACACCACTACGGAGAAGGAATCATTGGCCATTGTGTTTGCCTTAGACAAGTTTAGACCCTATCTCTTAGGTTCTAAGATCGTAATCTATACCGATCATGCCGCTTTGAAATACCTTACGTCTAAGAAGGATACCAAACCTAGATTGATTAGATGGATCCTTTTATTACAAGAATTTTGTCCGGACATTAGAGACAAAAAGGGTGCGAGAAAATGTAGTGCTTGAGACCACTTGTCTAGGCTAGTTGTTAGTTCCCCTGATGATTCCCTTCATATAAGGGATAGCTTTCCTGATGAACAATTGTTCTCTGTTTCTCAATCACCTTGGTATGCAAATATAGTGAATTATCTTGTTACTGGTCGAATGCCCCAACATTGGGGTAAACAAGATCGTTCTAGGTTTTTAGCCGAGGTTAAGAACTTCTTTTGGGATGATCCTTATTTATTTAAGTATTGTCCAGACCAGATTATTAGGAGATGTATACCTGAGAGTGACCAGTCCCGTATTATTTCCTTTTGTCATGATCATGCTTGTGGAGGTCACTTTAGTGCTAAAAAGACTGGCCGCTAAGATATTGCAAAGGTGTGGATTCTACTTTTGGCCTTCGTTGTTTAAAGACTCCCACGATTCTTGTGTTACTTGTGAACGTTGCAGTAAATTAGGAACCATTTCCGTAGGAACATGATGCCCTTGAACCCTATTTTAATCGTTGAGGTCTTTGATGTGTGGGGTATTGACTTTATGGGTCCGTTTCCTAATTCCTTTGGTAACCTATACATCCTTGTCACCGTAGACTATGTCTCTAAGTGGATTGAGGCGGTTGCGTGTAAAACCAATGACCATAGGGTTGTGATTGAGTTCTTGAAAAATAATATACTTACACGTTTTGGTACACCGCGAGCTATAATTAGTGATGGAGGGTCGCAATTTTGTAATGGACCTTTTAAGCTTTTGATGAAGAAATATGGTATTACACATAAGGTAGCCACCCCGTATCATCCGCAGACTAGTGGTCAGGTAGAGGTTTCTAATAGGGAGATAAAACGTATATTAGAGAAAACAGTTAATCCTAACCGGAAAGACTGGTCGTCTAGGCTTACTGATGCCTTATGGGCTTACCGTACTGCGTTTAAAACCCCTATTGGAATGTCGCCTTATCGGCTTGTTTATGGCAAGGCATGTCATTTACTGTTGAGTTAGAACATAGAGCTTATTGGGCTGTTAAGCAGCTAAATTTTTCACTTGACAAGGCAGGAGCCCATAGGAAACTCCAGCTCAATGAGTTGGACGAGATTCGTATAGATGCTTACGATAGTGCGAAGGATTATAAGAACAAAATGAAACTTGTGCATGATAGAAATATTTTCGGAAGTCATTTTCTCCAGGTCAAAAAGTTCTTCTGTATGATACCCGCTTGCATCTTTTTCCTGGGAAGTTACGTTCTAGGTGGATGGGTCCTTTTATTGTTCGCACTGTCTTTCCTCATGGAGCTGTTGAGATCGAGACACCGGACGGTAGTAGTTCTTCGAAGGTTAACGGTCAGAGATTGAAACCCTTTTTAGAGCCCTTCCTACAGGTGATGTTGAGGAGGTCCCTCTGGAGGACCCTGTTTACCCTTGATTGACCATCGAGGCTATTGTATGTTGTATATTAGTTTTTGATTTCTCTCTTCACCCGTGTACTATCTTTCCGACTTTCTCTTTACTGATTCCTCATGTTACTTTACTTTTTGGTATTGCTCTTTCATTAGAAACATTGAGGACAATGTTAGATTTAAGTTTGGGGGTGGGGAAGAAACTTCTTGTTAGTTTTTAGTTGCAATAAATAAACTCCAGAGCCTAGAAATTTATGTTTATTAAGGATGGCACTAACCAATCTAAGTGGATGGAAGCATTTTGGTTGTAGGAGTTGAGGAACCAATCTGATTAGATGGAAACATCTAAAGAGTCTATTCATAAAAGCACAGAGCTCAGGTGTTAGAAAAGAAAGAAAACATGGTAGTTCGCCATATCCTCGTGATGGAAACATCGAAAGAATCCTGATCACTTCGTTTATTTTTCTCTTTACCATTGCTAGGGTGAAATAGAGTGACTGAGATACCACAAAAAAAAAAAAAAAAGACCGGACCACTAGACCAACCGGAATAAATACAATAAAGTCGATCACTGGTACCCTTGTATATGCCAGCTGAGTTGACCTAGAGTTAGGATTATCGATCACTGGTTCCCTTGTATATGCCAGTGTGTTGATATTAGTCCGGACCAGTGTCTCAGTCCATTAGGATAGGTTCACCTTAGTCAACATCATCCACGTTTTTCTACATCCATCTTCTTAATCTATCCATGTGATTGGTTGACTCCAGTTTATGATGTCCAGAAACTATCTGAGTAGAGCTCTGTCACTTTATATGAATTTTAGTATGCTTGAGTGCAAACTCGTGTACAGCAATTGGAATTTCGCATCGGGGTACTTCCTCTTGTAATCAATAAGTATGCCAACCAAGGAGATTCTTTAGTGCCTTCCAAGGTTCTGCATAGATAGCTAGGGTCTGGAGTAAAGGTTTTGTGGGTACACCTCTGGTAAACCCTCCGGAGACAACACTCCGCCACTAGGGCCACCTAGGGGTTAAAATGTTTTTTATTTTCTAGAATAAATTTTCTCGAGGACTAGCAAATAATAAGTTTGGGGGTATTTGATAGACGCATTTATGTGTCTAATTTGTCCTCAATGTTTCGTATTGTTAGTACTCGTTTTTGTCCTTATTATGGTGTTTTGTGTGTTTGTAGGTATTTTTTGGAAATAAAGATTGTTGGAAAATTCGGCTCGAAAAGTTGCTCGGAACACCCCGGAGGACATTTGCTATTCAGACTCCCACTTTGGATAAGGGGTAACCCAATTGCTAAGGGACAACCCATTGCTATTCGCACCCCACAGCTGGTTAAGGGGCACCTTCTTCAACCTTTCAAAAAACTGGATTTTGGCGGGAATTTGGGTTTTGAAAACCCGATATTTTGCAGAGAAGATTCAGACGAGTTTGAAGGAGATTCAATCGACAGAGTTGGTTGGAAATATCCTGTTTTGACCAAACAGGACTAGCATGTGTGTTAGAATCGCAAAACTTGGGCTGTGTGCGTGGGAATGAAGCGAAACAGAACATGAGATATACTCGGGATTCTGTCAGGCGAGTTTGTGGAGATTACGTGTTTGGGGCGTGTAGATATCCCCCTTGCACGAGTTTGACTCATTATTAGACAAGTTCTTGCGTGTTTAAATGGAATGCAGATGCGTGATGGGATGGAAATGGAAATTATTTCCGTAAGTGGCAGTGGAGAGTTAATGAAGAATATTCAAAGTTATTGGCGAGTATTCTTGTACCTGTTGAGTATAAATTGGAGGATGGGATATCAGAGAAGGCATACGGAGAGTTTGGGAGAGTTTGGAGCAACCACAGAGCAATAAAAATCGAGTTGGAGAATTCTGCTGCTGCTGCTGCTGCCATTGAAGAACACGAAGAACATTCAACGCACGGGTGACAGTCGTTTATGCTACAGTGCTTACGACTCACAGACGAGGGTCGTAATACAGAAGGCAGACTTAAAAGCAACAATAACAGTTCTTTGTAACAGTGTTGCAACACTTATAATCGTTGCAAACACCCGATTTTATCATTTTCTCCATTTCATCATTTGTACACCTCCTTTGAGCAATAAAAATGAGTTTTGAGCTTGTTTCCAACATGATGAGAGGCTAATTCTCCCACAACCAAGGAAATGAGGAAGCTATTTACGCATGAAAAATTGATAACTATTTTATTTGCTCTAATTTATAATTTATAATTCACTCAATCACTGCTTTTGCTAAGTTTTAAATTGTTTGCATAATTTTCGTCATTAGTTGTGATTCAATTAGATAGGTTATGCTTTGTATTAAGATAATCTATGCTTAGGGGATACAATTAATTTTTGAGAATTTGCCTGATTATTTGTGAATTAAGAAACAAGGGATTAAAAAAAATAATTAGAGTTTTGGATTATTTACCGTTATTTATTCATGTGTAATAGTGGAATCAGTGTCTTGGTTATTTTCTCATATCTTGAATCGATTTTGTGTTAAGTTTTCCTTATTTTTAAGTTTTATAAGTCTAAAATCTTTTGCTTTCACAAGTCTCAACGAACCTATTTACTACAACATTATTGATTCACATCAATCATCTTGAGAAGAAATACTACTGCTTGACATGGCGACAACAAGGTATGATCAAGAATTCTCTGCACGATGAAACTGACTCAGGAATGGAAGAAATATTTGCGTAGATGGTAGACTCAAAGTCTTGAAGATATATATTAGACACGGTGAAGGTTTATCTTCTGCGAATAGTCAATTCAGTTACGAGTTTCAAAGGCTGATACTGAAGACGCGGAGGAAAATAACGCGCTGGGACTGACAATGACATAATCGAAGAAAAGCCACACGGCTTTGTACGTGTCATGTGTCTCTTAACCGTGCTATGCTACTTCTCATAAAACGAAGATCATCGAAAGAGATCATGACGGATTTAAGCGCGTGGACATTGGTTCATTTCATTCGATCAGAAGGAATCATCATTAGTAAAGTGTATCCAGAAAAAAACCTTAATCTGAAGCAAAAGTCGTTTAAATCACCGAAGAAATGTCTACTACGAATCCTAAGGAACATTCAAATGTTTAAAAAAGGAAGGGAAAATGGAAATAAAGCTACTCATCGGACTCATCCGAATTGTCAGACTCGTTATCACTATCCTTCTCATTATCCGAGTCATCAGAGTTGTCATCACTATCTTCCTCTTCATCAGAATCAGCAGTAGAGTTTGGATAAGCTTCAGGATCATCATCTGAGTCGAGTCCTCTTCCGCTTCAATTTCGGCTTCAATTTGCTTCATGGTCCTCCAGAACTCTCGTTCATATCGATCAGGCTTAATCTTGCGCTCTGGTACCTCCCATGTATTCTCTTCTTCAGAAGCATCAGCATCAGAGTCAGGAGGCCTCCCGTCCAAGAACTGACATTTTTCTTCAGTCCTTTGTATTTTGCGCCGGATTCGACCCTTTTCACGCTGACGAGCCTCTCTTTCATCATCCTCAGCTTTTCTTTTCCTGAGTTCAGCAAAAGTGACCCTTCGTTCATTCAAGGGTACGCTAGGCTTCGCTCCCTGAGTAGCCCTAGCTTTCGGTTTTGTTACAGGAGCCTTGGAATCCTCATCAGAAGAGCTAGAAGAAGAGGAATACCAATAATCATAATCTCTGTCGGACATTCTCTGGAATCAGAGGCATAAAATATTACCGACATGCAAACAGGTCTATTGGCAAAAATGATAATTCTCAACTCTTACCTTTTACGATTTCACTAACAATAGTGATAGTAATGCTAGAGTTAACACTCCAAATCGTTCGTCTCTTTGAAACCTACAAAAACGAACGAAACTCAGATTTTCATAAAAAATCATGAATATTTCGACCGCGTAAGCATTAACCATGGAATTATGAAAACTAAAACATTATTTCATCATAAATAATTGTTTACTTCTAAGTAATATTACACAAAACTCAAGTTCTGACTTAAAAGAAATAATATATATTTACATTTATATATATATATATATATATATATATATAAGAAAAACGTGATTCAATCACGTAAATAAAAATATATATATATATATATATATTTTGACGTGAGCAAGGCTCACGAAAATAAATTTGTGGACACTTCACGGCTTTAAAAAATCTCTTTCCTTCGTATCGTCATATGTCGTTGAAACGAAGGTTTATTTCAATTTTGTGAAAACTCACACGTTATAAGATAAAGTTTTGATTTACATGAAAGATCATAAACAAAATTTTATCACTGGGCACAAGTTCACATAAAAAAAAATCTCTCCTAAGTCGGGGATTATTATTAGTTTTCAAAAACTAACGATCAAACGAACATACGTTTTCAAAACAAAGGTTTTTCAATAAAATCCCACTCACATGCATAAATATGGGGTTTTCAACATGATCACTTCATGAGACTCACATAGACTCAGCAATTTTAGTAAAAAAAAAAAAAAGAGTCGGTACGTACCTGGTCGGCGCCGGCGGAAATTGGCCGGACGGTGGCGGCGACGGCCGGCGGTGCTGGGAACTCCGGCGAACTTCTTCCTCCTCTCTGGCGTGAAGGCGATGAAGGGATCAAAGCACTAGTCGTGGAAAAATAATAAAAAAAAAGGGACTAATTCCTTTTATACCAAATTTTATTTCCAAAACCTAATTTTCTAAGGATTTCCTTATTGGGCCCAGCCCGCGAATCCTAAACGACCAAGGTCCCGTCGTCCAAATCAGCGGTTCTACACCAATTTTTGTTCACCAAACGACACTCTATCATGACACTGGGATCTTAATTCAAGTCATGGTATGCTCGTACTATCGAAATCCGGTAACATCTTAACTTACGACTAAGTTCAATTATTTATATTGTTCATGACCGGAAAATCACCATTCAATGCTGACTGAGGAACACGGCTTTCCTCACTAAGCAGGGGACTTAATGTAGATAGTGGATTTTCGACAAAGGCTAAAATCGTAAACCCATAATTATATGTATTTCTGATCCAGCAATAAGATGAATATTGAGGCTCACGTCTCTTGTCGAAAGCGTGAAAGATCATGCTATGAGAATCTCTGACTGAGAATACCGTCTCTCAGAGTATATATAGATATGTAGTCTCTCAGCTGGGGCAACGGCATATCTCATGAATACTGAGTAATATCAGTAATTACTTCTATATAGAATCGAAAGATTAGACGGCTCCTAGACAACTGACTTGCACGCTAGTATAGAGCAATAACGTCTTGTGGTGTAACAATGTTTTCCCTGACTATATGAAAGAAGTATGACGCTTCAACAAGCTCATATCACTCAATTCCTAAATAATTAACGCTCCTAGACGATCGTACTGGTATAGAGCCATTAATAAATTATTCTCAAAATCAATAGATTCAAATCCCTGGAAAATATTCAATATTTTCATAATATTTCGTTACTTCAATTTATGGTTCTTCCCAGCAGAATTCCATGGGTTAGTAATAAATATTCAACACACAGGCATCTGAGTTGCCTTCGAGTAAGCCCCAACCAAATGGTGTAAATGTATTCGACAAATAATGCGTTAACAAACACCTGAATGAACAAACAAGTATTTCAAAATACGACGAGACGATGAAGCTATGCAAATAGGAAAGAAAATAATAAAATAATAGTCAAGGCGCTAGGGGACTAGCTCACCAACCGGCCAGTCATGCCGTGATCAGTCCCACGCCCAAATTCTATATTTTATCATATTTTATTATTCTCCTTGACCTCATGAAAATCCTTTCATTTGAACGAATATCCTTCGTTTGGAGGAAACTCATCAGTTTCATGGTTTTTCCTTCACACTGTGGAAATAATATAAAATTAGGGAAAATATTGTGGGGCCGTGATTATTGGCCAACCGGCCATGCCTTGATCCCGGCCAGCCCCACACCTCATGGTTCCTCATTATTTTATTATTATTTCCCTAATCTCATGAAAACTCCTTAATCTCATGATATTTCCTTGATCCCATGAAAAATAATATAAAATTAGGGAAACTCGTGGGACCGGGCCATAGCCGGCCGGTCATGCCCTAGCTGGCCCCACATGCTCTATTTTATTATTATTATATTTTTCATGTTTCCTTAATCCCATGAAACTCCTTGATTTCATGATGTTTCCTTCAAATTATGAAATTCCTTCAAATTATGGGAAAATACACAAAAATACATAAAATTAAGGAAACTTGTGGGACCGGGCCCAAGCTGGCCGGTCATGCCCTAGTTGGTCCCACAAACCCCTTATTCTATTATTATTATTATTTTTATATTTCCTTGATTTCATGATATTTCCTTCAAATTATGAAAACTCCTTCAAATCATGAAATAATACATAAAATAAGGGAAAACTCACGGGACCGGGCCCTACCCGGCCAACCATGCTCAAGCCGGTCCCACACGCCCTTATTTTATGATTATTAATATTTTTGTTTCCTTCACCTCATGGAAACTCCTTGATTTCAACAAAAACTCCTTGGTTTTAACAAATTCCTTGGTTTTATCATATTTCCCTAAAATCATGAAAATATTATGAAAATTGGGAAAAAAACGTGTGGGACCAAGCTCCTTGGCCGGACAGCCATGCCTTGGACATGGACGGTCCCACACTTCATGATTCCCTCACTTTTATTATTTTCCTTCATCTCATGAAGTTTTGACGGTTTCGTCAAAAACCCTGATTTCTTCATATTTTCTCAAATGATTGCTCAAATGCACACCAGAAAATATCAAAATTATCAGAATTGACATACGGACAC
Organism: Papaver armeniacum; assembly: GCA_023531295.1. Lineage (NCBI taxonomy): Eukaryota > Viridiplantae > Streptophyta > Magnoliopsida > Ranunculales > Papaveraceae > Papaver > Papaver armeniacum. Next base: position 164,352 of record JAJJWW010017530.1, read on the forward strand.
TTTGGTGACGTGAGCATGTTACCTTGACCGATCAAGGTTGGCTCTTTGGCTTACGAGAAGCCGGTGCCACGTATTCTCATGATTTGACCTAATTTGCCCAATTGCACGTATTAGGTCCAAAACTCTTCCAAACAACTGGGAACTTGATGGAACGATCATCAATTGATCCCGTGAACACCTAGGGCCGGTTTCATGACCCCTTGGTCGGTCCCTCATCTCTTCATAATTAATTGGGTTTTATCACCTAAAGTTCATCATTATTTTAATAAATGATTAAACCAGCATTTAATCATCCTTTCATCAACAAATTAACTGGTCTGCAGAGATCTTAATATTTGCTCACGTGAGCATCTGGGAACTACATGGTCAACTCATAATCCCATGTAGCCGGTCCCTCCTTTTCTGTGGTTGATTCTCGATAAACCATCAATAAATCATCAATTGATCAAATTAGGGTTTTTGAGTCCAAGGTTAATGATTTCAGATTCAAACGCTAATAATTTTACGTTGATCCCGTGATCAACATTTTATTTATCATACTCGGTTCAATTGCCAGATTTAATATTTTATTTGGTCATGCTACCATAATTCATCAAACGAGCAATATTTGCTCAGATGAGCAATACTTTCTCAAATCAAAGAATATTGGTTCAATTATCAATATTCAACAATTCATCAAATGAGCAATATTTGCTCACGTTAACTTATTCACACGTCATATCTGTCTCAACAGAGTCTCAGAACATTTCCAAACCACGTTCGACTCAACAATACAAGGACTCATCGTCCCATGAAGTCATGAAGTCAGCAACTGACTAACTAAATACACGTCTGCCTTGCAGATTCCACAATCACACGAGACATCAATCGTGTCACATGGGGGATATTAACTAGGGTTTTGGTCTTGCGGTCTACGGCACGTGTGTTCATACACACGATGAGAATGTGAGCAAGTCGTGCAATCAGTTGAAGGAGTTAACAAAGTAGTGGATGGAAAATCAACCAAGTCTCCGCACGTTGAGCAACTGGTTTTAACACGATTTCCACTTCCCCATTCTTTGATTCCATCAACTGTCACACTTCATGAGATCATGGTGTTTTCAATTCCAATAATATAAATAAGTCTCTGAATCATGATTGAAACAAGGACAATCTCAGGTCAAACAGAAAACACGAGATTAACAATCCAACTCCCAACGGAGCAAATTCAATCATTCAGAATTTATCTTATTTTCAGAATACACAACACACCTACAATATTCGATCACCATTGATCTCACACATTTCTTAGCTTCCCTCCTACAGACCGAATCATCCTCTCTTGTGACCGAATTTACTCTGGAACGGCCATTGTCCTGGTTTAGGCCGGAGTACTACAGATTGATCTCTCGAATTCAAAGCACTCCCTTCTTGCAGTGCATCTGTGTGAGGTTAAGCATTTCGCTCTGTTCAAGGAGTCTCCTCCGCGCGATCATCTCCTCAATTCCGTAAAAACCAGCGAATCGTTTTTCACCGTCTACACTCTTGTATGAAAATGAACTTTGTCCAAGAAAGAATATTGACAGAGCCATTGAGAGCCTTTGTAACATTCATACCTTCTAGTGCAAGATGCATAATTCCCTTCTGAATTGCCTACTCAATGAGGCATAGCCTTTACCTTCGCTTATTCTTCAGTTAATGTAGTGGTTGAGATGCACTTTGCTCCTTTGAAAGATCCTCTAAAATTACATTGTATTAGCTTTTAAATACAAACCATCAAAATTATTATTTTCAAATTCCAGATCAGAGGGAGCATTGGAGTTCCTTAATTGGTGTATTCGTATGCTTAACACTTTTGATTTGCAAAAATTGTTAAACCAGGTTGATGTTATTTTTTTTTATAGTATTGAACAAAGCAGCTAAATGGAGCTACAACTTTTCATACTGCGTTGAACATTTCTATTTCCCTGGATGCCACATAGATATAGGATTATAAATATAAGATGTCATGTATAAGGGTTTTTTGTTAGTTTTTTCCTCAAAAAAACCACCAAGTTATACTCACATGGATATGGGTTATTCTGTAGTCTCATAGTGCTGCCATTATAACGGCTATTTACAACAACCACGATGTATAGACAATGTACCCTCCACGACTATTTACAACAACCACGATGTATAGACAATGTATATCCACCCCAGGAAACCGGTACCCGCATTAGCAGCTACGGTGTCTAGACTCCAGACTCCAGAGACTCTAGAATGACGTGTCTGTTTGATATTAGAATCTTTTTTTGATACAGTGTTTATTAGAATATGCATTATAAATTTTCTCTCGGACTATTATATTAATCTACGGAGTTTTATATAATATGATTAACTCTTTTAATAATCCCCAGGGGTACTGTTGGAGACATCTAATCTAAACATAATCATGCACCGTGCAATAAACTATAATGCATGTCTTTTTCCAAAAGAGGGCGTTGCAGTTGCCCCCGCTTGATATGTATAAGTGGCTCTTGGAAGTTGGAACAAATGATTATACTAAAAAAAATGTGATATTACAAGCTCAAATCATGCTGCACATCCTAATCTACGACTTTATCCACTAATTAATAAATGTATAATCTCCTGGTTGAAGTCGGTCGTGGAATCTCCTTTTGTGTAGATCGTGGATAATATCAGCTCAGTATTACTAATTTGGACATCACCCCGTTTTCAAAGAATCTAAATTATTGGCCGACTTTAGGAGGCCTTCTATAGGGTGACTAGATTGGATTTTGTCCGTCACACATTCATGGTCTTCAAAATTGAGTTTTAAGAAAATAATTCAAAAATTCAAAATTGATCCATTCTCAATCGTTTTTCGTTAGATTTTTTACACTTGAGAGATCTTAATAATTATATCTATCATAAACGGAAATAAATTTAGGAAAACATCGCCCATGATCAAAGAATTTTTTGAAATTTCATAAAAGAAAAAAAAAAATCTTAAGATTTTAATTTTTCAAGTTTTAACAATTTTAAGTTGTTTTTCTTCGAGTAGTTTACATACTATAGTTTATAACCATTGTATTGTATACGGGTTTTAAGTAGTATAAATTTAATCATAATCGAAGAATTTTTGGTTTCAAAATTTACCCAGAAAAACGGGTCACGCGCAGGTCAGACGGGCGAAGAAGAAAGGATCGATGGGTAAGTTTGCAACTCATATAAGTGTTGCGCACTGTGTGACTTATCTGACCATTGCTAATTGTCAGGGCGACTGCTACAGATTAGCAACGATTATATATGTTGCAATATCTGGTTTTCTTGGTCGGCCCCTACTGCTGCAGCAGTAATCTAGTTTAACCAGATGGGTAAACTGTACAGTGAATATAAAGGCTGTGTCTGGTATAGTTTTTAGAAACCATTTCCTGTTTTCTAGAAAGGTGAAAACCGAAAACACTAAAAAAAAAATGTGTTTGGTTTTCTAAAAATATTTTTCCACTGTTTTCGTTTTTGAAAAAAAAAAAATGACAAATGAAAAATTGTTGTTTTCGGTGTTTTTCTTTTTTCCTCCTCGAATAAAAGGCATCTCAGAGCTATGGTAAATCATAGGTGGTGTAATCTCTTCAAACATCTTTTCCATGGATAATTTTTCTCTACTTAAACATTCAATTTCTTATTGACTTCAATGTCTAGAATAAATAGTATGAACGGTTAATTGTTGTAGCTTATAATTAATTTTTGAAACTATGATTTCTAAAACACTTTTATAAATTTCCTACCAAAAACATTTTTAAAATTTAGTAGAAGAATAAAAGGCATTTCAGAGCTATGGTAAATCATAGGTGGTGTAATCTCTTCAAACATCTCTTTCATGGTTAATTTTTCGCTACTTAAATATTCAATTTTTTATTGACTTCAATGTCTAGAATAAATAGTATGAACCATTGATTGTTGTAGCTTACAATTAATTTTTGAAATATAATTTCTAAAACGCTTTTATAAATTTCCTACCAAAAACATTTTTAAAATTTAGTAGAAATGACAACAAGGAAATACGGGTATGTTTTTAAAACGGTAGGAAATGATTTTTGAAAACTGCTATCGAAAATGGCACCAAACAAGCCCTTAGCTTTTTACAAGTGCAGACAATTAATAAGCAATTACTTAATATACTTTCCGTCCCCCAAAAATTGAGTTTTTTATTATATACTTTTGTCTCACGAAACGTGATACTATCCCGTATTGTATTAAATATATTTCCAAAATAATTCTTCCTAATCAATCATCCGTATTGTTAAAATTTTATTCTAGTTGTTGTACTGTATATAATTTGGTAGTCATTGTTATACTTGTCTTTAGATTCTTTTTTTTTTAAGGTTTTCTAACATAAAATCTGGTCCCTAGTTGAGAGATATGCCAATTATAATTAGATTGTTAGATGTAAGGATACTCGAAAAAAGACCCTAAAAATCACTAACTTGTTTCCTTAATAATTGCACAAAAGATTTTTTTTTTTTTTCAATAAAATAAATATTACTGCTCAATAGAATCGTACATAAATTTAGTTGGTAGCCTAGATGAAAAGGCGAGGGTACCCAAATATACCTCAATCTAAAATTTTTCCACCTATAAGTCCTTTCTCCGAAGGCGATTGTCTAAGGACTGAGTCGAGACAATACAACTAATCGGTTCACACTTTGTGTGATCATCCATGGATACGAGATCGAGACAATACGACAACAAGATAACTTGTGTGATTGACTATGGATACAAGATCGAGACAATACAACAACGAAGTATGTTTACTTGATAAATGGTTCAAACTTAACCAAACACAATAGGATTACTATCAAGTAAATAGTAATTAACGTTTGTGTATTATACTTCTAATTATAATAAAAACAATTATAATTGCAGAAATAAAAAAGTAAAAGACACAACAAGATTTTGTTAACGAGGAAACCGCAAATGCAGAAAAACCCCGAGACCTTGTCCAGAATTGAATACTCTCAGGATTAAGCCGCTATACAAAATGTAAACCAACTTCGTATAGTTGAGACCAAGCAACTAAACCTATAGTTCACCTAGTTTCGTCTGTATCCCTGCGCCTCCAACTTGTTAATAAGTCACGCACTTGGAACAATTCATTTGGTTCGTATTCCAAACAGTAAAGGAACAACAAATCTGTTCGGTAACAACTCTTTTCAATCAAGTGATATGAGTTCGACAAAAGGCTCTTCCGTTTATCCCAATAAACTCCTTTGTCAGGTCCTTAGATCTATCTAATAACAACTACCAAAGTAATTGTCAAGATTTTGCAATCAATACTTTGAATCACAAAGAATTGTATTAATGCCGATCTACTCAACTAATCAATCAAATCTATCACAAAGATAAACCGATTATAGTTAGATCCTTTTCAACCGAAACAAGTATTGTGCACACTAAAGATTATGAACCCAAATCAGAAATCTTCTTTGTCTTCAAATCTTCTTAGATCTTCAATAAACACATGCACACAATCAAATTGAATCTCTTGTGATCAATCACACACAGAACGGAGTCTGTTAACAATGGATTATCACAAGACGTCTTTAGATCTACAAACAGTCTAAAGATCCACGTCGAAACTTCGATCGAGGTTGAGTGAATCTTATATCAGAAGAGAAGATTCTCAAGCATAAACAAACTAGGTGCAATCAAAGTTCAATAACCGTTAGTCAATCAAATCAATCAAAAACTAATAATAAACCACAATTATCTAGTTTCCCACCAACGGTACTGATAGAGCTTTTCAATCCCAAAGAATTCTTTAAACTGAGCGGTCGTAAGAGATTTCGCCTCATTAGGTTACTTTCCTCTCCGAATAGGCGGCTCCACCAGTAACAACACAACTAGGTAGTTTTGTTGGCTTTGAGGATTAGTTTCCTTGAGATATTTATAGACCAAGGAAGTTTGGACACCAAGGAATTTCCAAAACCGAAAATATTCTCAAGATATGCAATATATTTCCAAATTCGGTTTCCATAATTCCTAGAAATGCTTTGTCCAAATAATGACCGAAAATCTCTTAGAAAATCTCCAACTAGTAAATGCACATTACTAATTTTTATTTTCTAAAGATATGCAAAACTAACAACCTTAATTAAAAGATTCTTAATTTATTTCGATCCGGGATTCTCCTTTAGCTATTACGGAATATCTTTGAACAATAAAAGATAAGCGTTACTGCACATGTTCAAAGTATGTCAACATCTTAACTTAGTAAATCATCTTTCATATTTACTATCTTGGAATCGATTTGCCACACTTCCAAACAAGTTTATAATTGGTTCATATGACTTCCAAGAACTATGTGATTGATTATCCTATCAAATCACCAAACATGGGTTTCACGGTTCTACCAAAACAAGTTTCGGTTCTACCTCCATGTGGGTACTAGAATTAGCCACGCTAGTTACCAAAAGTTGGTTGACTAGGTACTAGGATCGGTTCCCACACATATATGGTATCTAACTTGTATTTGTTGCACATGTCCATCAGATCGGTTCCCAATAACTAAAAACGTGTTGCACATGTTCATAGGATCGGTTCCCAATAACTAGAAACTTGATGCACCTCTTACAAGGATCGATTCCCCTTTTGTAATCGGGTGCACATATTACTAGGATCGGTTCCCTTTTGCCTAGAGTTGGTCATACCAATTACAACAAATCGATCATACCATCTTAGGTGATTACTTAAGATCGATGTCAATAATAAAAGTCATACCAATACAAAAGTCAGGCCTTGTGAATAGTTTTATCAAGAACATAAACAAGTCATGAGTGGTTATACTAATCACACATATTGGTAGTTCAAAAGATATGCAATGAATAACAATACCAATAAGCCTAGCGATTTCCCTTTCAATTCACAAAACAAGTTCGTGAATTTACTTCCTTTAAACGAATATAAAACATTGTTTCCTAGGATGAAATCTTCACCTCATACCCATACATAATCACAATAGCATTCAAACGATTATGTCGATGTCTTATTGTTTGAGTGTGAAAACCGTTTCTGCTGATTTTGGTAATTTTGGGTGTGTGTAGGTGAGAAACGAATCTAAACCCTAAACAATATACTGCATGGGAGTACTTTTGATTCGAGAGATCAATCTGTACAATCCTAGCCTAAACCAAGAAATGGCCGTTCCAAGCTTGCTTCGGTCATAAAGTGAAGGAGAAGGGTTGGTCTTAGGGAGGGAAGCGAAGAAAGTGTTGAGACCAGAATAGTTGATTCTGGAAGTGTGGGCGTTTTGTGATTTGTATCAAAAAGTTGAACTGGCTAGCTGGATGAAAAAGCTATCAGATGATTTCTGGATGTTGTATTGTTCTCCTGGCCAAAAACCTGTTGTTTAGTGGAAATAGCTGAGACCTATTTATACAAGTCATAGTGAAACGTACCCTGGTCTCGTAGGAAGTGGAAATGATTGAGTGGTGGAAGAAAAGAGTAACGTGTAACTGTTAGACGTTATGCTTCCATGATGAGGGAAGTGAATTCGTGTAAACGCCAGTCATTACGCTTCCATGATGAAGGAAATTAATTGTTTACACTGTTACTTTTCACCACCACTAATTATCCCACTTCATGACACTTTCTTGTAACGGGCGCATTGCACGCCGCACGCTGTAAATCGCCAGACCAATACCCTGATGAGCATCCCCCATTTTATGGCATATTTTGATGTCTCGAGTGTTTTCGTGGAAAACATGTAGCACTTTGCTACGTGTGGCAAGTTAAAATCGAGAGGCTTACCGCAGGTAAATAGCATGTGATGCTAGGCTCGTTTTGGCTAGTCGCCTAAAACTTGTCGCGAGCTTACCAGTTTGGTGGTGAACTTCGATGGCCGAGATCGCATCTTATGAATAAGGGTAGCCGTTGATTGTGTCTACCTTGTGTTGGCGCCTGACAATGGCGCGGTGACATTGCGGCATGACTTGTACACGCCAGTAGCACGATGGTGCAAGTGGCGCCTGGCGTAGCCATGGTCATTGGGTTTAGGCGGTTGGTCGCCTAAGAGTTGCCACAAGTCCATTAGTTCGGTAGCGAACTTGGATGGCTGAGATTGCATCTCATGAAGAAGGATGGCCATTGATTATGGACACATCTTGTTGTATAGCGAAGTGGCGTCAGCCACATGCTAATGGCATGCCAGTGTCGTAGCCATGGCATAGCGGCATGCCAATGGCGTAGCCGTGGCATAACGGTATGTCGGTGATGTTGCGCTATGGCCAAAGCTAAAATTGGCTTCGTGGCCAAAGTTAGGGTTTGGCGCCGTAGAAGAATTAGGGCTTGGCGTGGCCAAGGTGCAGTGGAAGAATTAGGGCTTGGCGTGGCCAAGGCTTGGTTTTGGCGTCGTGGAGTCGGACCCACATGTGGCGTGGCAACATTGGCCCTGTTGCCACGCCAATCCCATTGCTCCGGGAAACGTTATTTGGCTTTGGTAGCAATTTGCCCGAATTAGGGTTTGGCATGTCGAAACCCTAATTAGTGCACGTGGCATGCGGCTGCGGCATGGCGCTACTTTTGTGCAAACGGCGCCATGGCTATGCCAAAGGAACTATGGCAAGGCCATAGTGTGGAAACGTCCATAGGAGTAGGAATTACCGTGGGTGGCTATTTATGGAAGGTTTCCACGAAGTGGCATGTTTGCGAGGTAGCATGTTGTGAAGTTGGCATGTTGCGAAGTTGCCGCGGTAGAGTGGCATGTTGGCATGCCGACCGATATGTTGTTGTGGTAGGGCGCGTTTGGCTTGTCATTTTAGCAAGGTGGCGCGGCAGGGTGTGTTTGACCTTTAACGTATGGTGACAAGTTTAGAGCAACTTGATTGGCCACAAAAGGGGGCTGGCCAAACACAAGGCGCGACCACACTTCTGGTGATACTGTGGCGGCTTTGGCGCGTTCTGATTGGTCGATTAGAAGTGGGGCCGACAAGCATGGGCCCAACCACAACTTGTGTAGTGTGGCGAGTTTAAAGCGAACTGATTGGTCGAGAGAAATAGGGCCGGGGCGTGGCTAATAGCGCTAGCTGGCCTAAGGCATAGCCACGCCTCTCTTTGCTGCTGTGGCTCCTTGTTTTCTTATTCTGTGCGAGGTTTTGCACTTGCTAATCCATGGCGGATTAATTACTTAGGCTTAATTTTGACAAGCAAGGTCTGGTACATTGCGCGAGGCGCGAAACCCTAACTTCTGTAAGTTAGTCAGGACGATTGATTGAGTTCTATGTGTTGACACAGAGTTCTTTTAAGTTCATTGCCAGAGAGAAGCATGCTTTTCTGATTCGAATACCTTATGCCAAAACCTTATCCTTGATACTTGGAGATTCGTGCTACTCTGCTGCGAGTGAACACAAATCGTCATGCCATATCACCATTAAGGGTTCAGCCGGAGAACATAGCATAGAAGGCATTCAGAGGAACTTATATTAAGTGAATATACGCGAGGCGCCGAAATTCACAGAACATCTGGGATGGTTGCTACATTCGCCAGTCTGGATAAATTTCATGTAAGTGTATTGAGTGGCTCAATAAGTATTCCAGTGGAGAGCTTAGCACACGTGGCTCTGTTTCCTTGCAGAGTGACGTCACATCAGATGCAAGGTTTTACGATTTTAACTCTAATCTAAAAACCACCATCAACACTTATATACGAAGTTCAAAATATAAGCGTTATACTTCGTATTGTATTCCTTAATACTACGTCTAACTAGAGTATAATCATTCATAGCTTCGCAGTTATGTTTTCAATATGCACGACTTGAAAGATACGTTAGGGAATGAAACAGTTCAAGTCAAATGTTACTAACCTCAAGTGGAAGGATGATGTCGTCGTTGTAGCTCCTTACTTCTTCACTTTTTCAAGTCTTCACGTAATACTTGTAATGTCTCATATCCTAATACTTTCAAGCTAACCTATACGAAGTTGACTCTAGTATATAATCAAGCGACTCTTTTAATGAGTTTTGGCTCACTAAAATATGACAACCAAACTTGACATACCAACGCTTGGTGGGTTCAACCGAGCTATGCTCTCACAATCTCCCCCTTTGTAAATTTTAGTGACAAAACTCTTACATCATATGGATAAACAAATTACAAGAATTCATTACACATACACTTGATTCCCAAATTCAACAACACAATAACCTGTATACATTCAATCTATAAATGACGCTATTGAAATTATAATAACAAAGCTGATACTCCCCCTAAAGGTAAGATAGGTAGATATTCAATCCGCACGTCTTTGTTATTCCCTTATCAATATGATATGCTACTCCCCCTTAGTCTATGCTTTACTCTTTCGTTAAATAAAAGGTTTAAGCACCATTGTCCTTTCCCTTAGTGATGCCAATCAATATAAATCGATACCAATATCACTTGTTTACTCCATATATTTCTCCCCTTTTTGTCACAAAATGACAAAGATACGAGCAAATAAAGGACAAACCGAAAGGATCTTACAAATCTCACAAGACTTGCAACCTACAAGAGTTAATCACGAGGGTTCCACACACCATTTTTGATAACCAATATCAAAACCGAAACTACAAAGTATTTTTGTTTTGATATATTACCAAGGAAACAATTGCCCGAAGTAATTTTCCCTAATAGTTTAGCAAACCAAAAATCGACTAAGCACCTTAGTTCCTTTGCTAAACCGATTGTACAAATACAATCGCTTGTTCGATAAGACCAAAATAAAGATAACTCTATTTTACTCATTAGGTTCTAATTATCCATATAACTTAGACCTTTCACTTTTAAACAAGACAAGTACTAGGTTAGTTAACTAGCATTTCTTGTTAAGGCATCCGATTAGACTTGAATAACCGAAACCTTCACTTTGATAAGACTAACTAAGATCAGAATTAACTTAGTTTCTCTTATCCGGAATCAAATTGGACTAAACAATTTATCCCGAAATTTTTTTCTTTTGTTAAGCCATAAACAATTCATACAAACCAAATAAATTAACTTGTATAATTATTTACCTCAACCGGAAGCAATTGAAACAACATAGACATTAAAGCACCGCAATTGCACCGAAAATTTGTAAGCCTAAATGATTGATACCAAACAATAAAGCAAGATAACAATAGTTTTTCTTAACCGGAAACAATTGAATCGCACACACATCCATACACAAATAATGGAATAAAACATCAATTGTACCGAAATTTTGTTAAGCAAAAGCAATAAATATACGCAATAAAATCAGGCTTTTTTTAAACAGGAAAACGATTAACTAACAAAGTCGTTACCTCAAACTTCGCATCCTCTTCTCCAATAATGTTTGCATCTTCTTTCCAAGGAGAATTGATACCGAAATATCATTATGTTGTCATCCTCATGCAAGACAAAAGAATAACAACAACCAAACTTTACCAGAGAAAGGTTGAAAACCGGTTTTAACTTATGCAATGCAAAAGTTGAAACCCGAAACACATATGCTTTTATGCTAAACCAAACGATTCAACATATTGTGACTTTTTCACATATTGTTTCAATCAGAACCCCTCATGATCCTTTGATAAAGCCTACCAACATGGGCTAGAACTTAATCCTGCTAAACCAAAAAGTCACCCAAACCATAAGGGTTCACAACATATGAGATCGAATATTAAGGTCATGAGAACCGAAATCAAACATCCCATAAACATACATAGAAATAAGATAAAGCATTCAAGCACATGCTATGTAAACGAAAAACTATCACAAAAAATTATAAACTAATAATTTTATTCATAATAAGATAGTTTTATTCATAATAGACCAAATTAAAATAATCAAAAACTAATGTCTATTTTCTTGGGTTCAGTACCCTTCATAATCTTGAGTTCTCTTGCGCTTTATAGGGATGACTCTCCGAATTCCGTGAAGCGATCCTTGATTGAAGACTAATTCCTCAACCTTGTGGAAGTTAGGTTCCTCCTCGTTTACTTTTTTGGAGAGTAAATCTAGTTGCTTGAGAATTTGAGCTTGAACTAGTAAGGATTTTTCAAGGCTACGTTTTAGCATCAAAACTTCCAACTTAGTTTCGGCACAAGTTCGAGCCATCTTGTGAAACTCCTTTTCATAATCGATCATTCAAGATGAATGATTCATATTCATATAGGAAGCGTATCCGTTTCCATTGAAATTGAGATGACCGAAAGAGTCACTAGCCATTTTTTTCAGCATACCTTTCTGAAACCTTTGAAGAAAGATTTGCATAATAATCTGAATTGTCCATGATTCCTGGTTTCAGACTGATGATCGAAAAACTCATATAATATTGAAACTTATATATCAATAGTTACTAAAAACTTGTTCATTGATTATGGAATCAAATATTCTCCCTTAATAGAAAACCTATTTTTTTTTTTAATATTAAGGATTTTAGGAAAGTGCGTTCCTGTGAATATCTTCATATTTCTCGCAAGTTTTGAACTATTCCACAATATACACTAAACTCATCAAACGAAAGTTTGAGCACTTCATGAGTCAGTGTATTTCTCCCCGATACTAAGTATCTGAATGGGATAGATTAAGTTTTCCACGGCTAGCAGAGAATTTCTTCTTATCCGATTTATTAAGGACCCTAATTTTTTCTAACCATAAACCAAATTTATCATAGAAATTACTATCATCAAGATATTTAGGGATTACATTAAGTGTCGATGATCTGGAGACATTGTCATCTTCCGCTCTGTTCAGTTCCTTGGTCTTCTTAGGAATCCACTTCTTAGTCTTCTGATTCTTCTTCCTTTTGTGATGAACTGTACCAGATGAGTTCTTTCGAGAATCCTTTGATTTAGTAGGATCAGGCTTATATATGCTTTCTTTACCAGATGATCTCACGTTGTACTTTAGACGAGAGAAAGTCTTTTTAGAGTTCAAATAAGAAAGTTGTTGACAATTCTTAACAACATGACCTTTGTTTCCACAATGAAAGCATCGATTATAATGACCCTGAAGAAATGAAGAACTCTGATGTGAGTGGTTCATCTTGTGATTTCCTATAAATTTCTTTTTACAAGATGAAAACCCCTTTTTAGTGTTCTTATTGTCGACATTCTTCTTTTCTTTCAAAGAAAAGATTGAACCATATTTTTTGTACCTTCCCGGAAGGGATGTATCCAACTGGTGTTCGGACATTAAAGAACACATATCATTCTTCAGTCTTTTGACATGTTCGGAGACTGTCTTTATCTCAGAATCATATGAGATTTTTAAGGCGTTGTAATCATCAGTTGCAGTTTTTCTTAACTGCTCAGTTTTCTTTTCTTGATCAATACTTTTCCTTAGTTTTGCTTCTAAGGATTGAATCTTCGAGGAAGAAATGATCTTGAAGGAGTCTAGATCAGTTTTACATGATGAAATATCACGTTTGAGTTGATCATTTTCAGCTTTCATATGACATAAGTCTTCAAGAAGTTTTCCTTCTCTTTTTAGTGCAAGTGTAAGCTCAGTTGCATAAAAGGAACTCTTTGCTAAGTTCATCTAGCTGAGATGTTACATAATCAACATCCTCTTTATCATCAAGTGATTCAGAATCAGAATCATTGATTGTGAGCATAGGGATTAACTTAACCTCTTCTTGAGAACACTGGGACATATTTTCAAAAGAGTAGGTAGAGCTTGTAGAAGACATCCCTTCCAAGCATTTTTGAAAGTTAAACCCAGGATGAGTTTTACTCAAATCTTGAGATACGTTAACCAAGTCTATCTTAGGTTTCACCTTCCCTTTTTGTAGACTCATTTCTTATAGGTTGGATCGCACCAAATACAGATTATTAGATTTTTTTCGTGTTTGCCCGCTCTGATACCAATTGAAAAGACGAGGGTACCCAAATATACCTCAATCTAAAACTTTTCCACCTATAAGTCCTTTCTCCGAAAGTGATTGTCTATGGACTGAGACGAGACAATACAAGTAATCGGTTCACACTTCGTGTGATCGTCTATGGATACGAGATCAAGACAATACGACAACAACATAACTTGTGCGTCTGACTATGGATTCAAGATCGAGACAATACAACAATGAAGTATGTTTACTTGATAAATGGTTCGGACTTAAACAAACATAATAGGATTACTATCAAGTAAATAGGAATTAACGTTTGTGTATTTTACTTCTAATTATAATAAAATTATAATTGCGGAAATAGAAAAGTAAAAGACACTGCAAGGTTTTGTTAACGAGGAAACCGCAAATGCAGAAAAAACCCCGGGACCTTGTCCATAATTGAATACTCTTAGGATTAAGCTGATATACAAAATCTAAACCAACTTCGTATAGTTGAGACCAAGCAACTAAACCTATAGTTCACCTAGTTTCGTCTGTATCCCTGCACCTCAAACTTGTTAATAAGTCACGCACTTGGAACAATTCATTTGGTTCGTATTCCAAACAGTAAAGGAACAACAAATCTGTTCGGTAACAACTCTTTTCAATCAAGTGATATGAGTTCGACAAAAGGCTCTTCCGTTTATCCCAATAAACTCCTTTGTCAGGTCCTTAGATCTATCTAATAACAACTACCAAAGTAATTGTCAAGATTTTGCAATCAATACTTTGAATCACAAAAAATTGTATTGATGTCGATCTACTCAACTAATCAATCAAATCTATCACAAAGATAAACCGATTATAGTTGGATCCTTTTCAACCGAAACAAGTATTGTGCACACCAAAGATTATGAACCCAAATCAGAAATCTTCTTAGTTTTCAAAACTTCTTAGATCTTCAGTAAACACCTGCACACAACCAACTTGAATCTCTTGTGATCAATCACACACAGAACGGAGTCTGTTAACAATGGATTATCACAAGAAGTCTTTAGATCTACAAACAGTCTAAAGATTCTCGTCGAAACTTTGATCTAGGTTGAGTGAATCTTATATCAGAAGAGAGATTCTCAAGCATAAACAAAGTAGGTGCAATCAAAGTTCAACAACCGTTAGTCAATTAAATTAATCGAAAACTAATAATAAACCACAATTATCTAGTTTCTCACCAACGGTACTAATAGAGCTTCTCAGTCCAAAAGAAGTCTTTAAACCGAGCGACCGTAAGAGATTTCGCCTAATTAGGTTACTCTCTCCGAATAGGCGGCTCCACCAGTAACAACACAACTAGGTAGTTTTGCTGGCTCTGAGGATTAGTTTGCTCTAAATGCAAACTTTGATATTTATAGACCAAGGAAGTTTGGACACCAAGGTATTTCCAAAACCGAAAATATTCTCAAGATATGCAATATATTTCCAAATTCGGTTTCCATAATTCTTGGAAATGCTTTGTCCAAATAATGACCGAAAATCTCTTAGAAAATCTCTAACTAGTAAATGCACATTACTAATTTTTATTTTCTAAAGATATGCAAAACTAACAACCTTAATTAAAAGATTGTTAATTTATTTCGATCCAGGATTCTCCTTTAGCTATTAAGGAATATCTTTGAACAATAAAAGATAAGCGTTACTGCACATGTTCAAAGTATGTCGACATCTTAACTTAGTAAATCATCTTTCATATTTACTATCTTGGAATCGATTTGCCACACTTCCAAACAAGTTTAGAATTGGTACATCCGACTTCCAAGAACTATGTGATTGATTATCCTATCAAATCACCAAACATGGGTTTCACGGTTCTACCAAAACAAGTTTCGGTTCTACCTCCATGTGGGTACTAGAATTAGTCACGCTAGTTACCAAAAGTTGGTTGACTAGGTATTAGGATCGGTTCCCACATGTATATGGTATCTAACTTGTATTCGTTGCACATGTCCATAGGATCGGTTCCCAATAACTAAAAATGTGTTGCACATGTTCATAGGACCGGTTCCCAATAACTAGTAACTTGTTGCACCTCTTACAATGATCAATTCCCATTTTGTAATCGGTTGCACCTCTTACTAGGATCGGTTCCCCTTTGCCTAGAGTTGGTCATACCAATTACAACAAATCGATCATACCATCTCAGGTGATTACTTAAGATCGGTTTCACTAATAAAAGTCATACCAATACAAAAGTCAGGCCTTGTGAATAGTTTTACCAAGAACATAAACAAGTCATGAGCGGTTATACTAATCACACATATTGGTAGTTCAAAAGATATGCAATGAATAACAATACCAATAAGCCTAGCGATTTCCCTTTCAATTCACAAAACAAGTTCATGAATTTACTTCTTTTAAACGAATGTAAAACATTGTTTCCTAGGATGAAATCTTCACCTCATACCCATACATAATCACAATAGCATTCAAACGATTATGTCGATGTCTTATATACGAAGTTCAAAAGATAAGTGTTATACTTCGTATTGTATTCCTTAATACTACGTCTAACTAGAGTATAATCATTCATAACTTCGCAGTTATGTTTTCAATATGCACGACTTGAAGATACGTTAGGGAATGAAACAGTTTAAGTCAAATATTATTAACCTCAAGTGGAAGGATGATGTCGTCGTTGTAGCTCCTTACTTCTTCACTTCTTCAAGTCTTCACGTAATACTTGTAATGTCTCATATCCTAATACTTTCAATCTAACCTATACGAAGTTGACTCTAGTATATAATCAAGTGACTCCTTAAATGAGTTTTGGATCACTAAAATACGACAACCAAACTTGACATACCAACGCTTGGTGGGTTCAACCGAGCTATGCTCTAACACTAGCAACAAGCTGAGCACCAACACCCTTCTGAATAACAACACCTAATCTATAGAAAAAAATTTTACCTACACCACTATTGACATCAATCTCTTAAAGAGAACACATAGTATCATCACCAAGTTACCCCAGCGTGGTAAAGGTTAGGACACCCAAACCATAACCATGCGAAACACATTGATCTAAGTATTTGTTACGTATGCGTAAAATAACATTTGAAATAGCTTGGCCCGGGACAAAAGGACGGATACCTTCACCCGTGAAGGGTGAGACTCCTGTAACATCCATACAAACATCTTGGCCATTCTACCAATTAAGAACAAGAATGTCAGCAGGGCGCAAGTCTCTATTATCGCCAGACAAAAACCCAAGGGCTGCTTCTTTACGTGCGGGCACACCAGCTTTGTAACAGATGTCAGCGATTACGTCACGTACCAGATCATGTCGAAAGTTGAGCCCGACATCCTTGGCACAATGAAGAGTGTGTTCACCGAAAATATCCATGGGTCTATTACAACTTGAGTATATGCCACCTTCGACAAACAAGGGAATACCAAGACGGTAGGAAACAACATCTCGAAACTGTCTTGTTCCAAGGTATTAATTTAGACCACTAATGGGTACGTCCAACAAGTAATCTTGAGCACGCTTAACACGGATGCACTTCCACAAAATGGAACCTCTTGCAGACATTGAAAATTGGTTTAAGATTTGTTTTTTAGCTGCGTCGAAATAAGTGACTGCCAGGGAGTGCATAGAACACAATAATTAGAAGGTAATCCACATACCTGGTTGAAATTATGAAGAGCCGACTGATAAGCGGATGAAGAGAATAAATTACCAAGAATGACCTTTTGCACCGTAACCGTCTGACTCTAAGAAGCCAGGTAACAATAGTTACGGTTGTCTCCCATAGTGTAAATGCCAAGGTCACCTTCCTTGATGGGAAGAGTAGCAAGACGTTGTTGCAAAGGTCCAAAACCCGCCCCATCCCCTGTAACCATAAGTCTCAAGTACTGAAATAAATGATCATCAAATAGTTCAGTAGCATGTTGTAAAGTTGAAGGGTTGGTAGTATATATATCGAAGTACAGTCTGGACACACCGGTGCAGTTGCGAAGTAATAACATCTCACTATGAGGGTCCTTGAGTTTTTTGATGGCGGACATTAGCTGGATGGTCTTGTGAAATCGAGCCAACGCCATGTTGCTAATAAAGTTTAAATCAAGACTCACTCCCAAAAAAAAAAAAATTAACACCAGTAGTTGGTCTACCAATATCCCGAGGAAAAACATCTTCATCAAAACTTTTAGGATCAACGGTCGGCCAAAAAACCTTCGTTTCTTTATATTAAGATATATAAACCTCTACCCGGGACCTCAGACTTAATAATCAGAGTTTTAGCCACCTCAAGAGTGCCTCCAATAATAGTCTCATCGTCAAGGTACCAGGCATGCATATCAACTTTGCACTGAGAGGCAATGGTTTCACAAGCGGATGGAGTGTCAAGGCAAACAACAACGGACCGAGAGGGTCTCTTGTTGAACACCAAGAGCCGAGGACAAAGTATATTGATCATAATAAAGTCTAGCAGGCCAACTATAGCAAAATTCCACCCAACTTGAAATACCTGGACAATGGAGTCGAACTTCCTTACGAGATGAGACCGACTTACCATATTAAAAGCGTTGGAGAAGTCAACAAACAACATTGACGTACTGGCGGGCTGAACGTCCAACTCCAGCAAACCATTTACAAAATGTAAAATACTCTCACCTCCAACGGGATGATCAGATTTTATATAGTGGTAAATAAGGTTGTCGTTAACTCGGACTTGATGAGATTGATTTTAAGAATTAGTATACGAAAATAAATAAAAATAAGAAAATATATACAAAAGAAGGTAAAAATTTTACGAGAGACTGGGATTCAAGATTTCACCAGATTTCATATTCATGTGGTTCAAAATTATTCCTATAAATTATATTCACGATTTGTTGACTCTATTTCCTTTCCTAAGGTAGATTTTGAGAGCAATGACTGTAAATCTAAAGCATGGGACATCAAAACATTTTAGCTAAGCATGACCCATCAATTGAAATGACACCCATTCAATAAAAATCATGAATCATTTAATAAACAGTGCAAGTAGTCATAAAAAGAATTAATTTATTTACCACAGTGACGAAAAATGGCTTCATCCATCGTCCCAGTGATGGGGTTTAGCTACTCATGTGGTAGACGCTCTCAAATGATTTTTATATTGCTGAAAAATTGCTTACAATGGTGAAGAAGAGGAGAAAGAACATAAACCGGGAATTTGCAAAGCTTGGCGGCCGTTACAAAGTCACCATTACAACTGTTTACAAAGAACTATATCTCTTTGGTGTCGTAGAGGAACTGTCGTTTAAGGACAAAAGATGATTGTTTATGAACGACATTTCCTATCAGTATTATGTTATTCATCTGGTTCTTCAGCAGCAACAGCAGAAGTTGCACTGCAACTCGTGATTTCTGCTCTCTGCACCTCTCTGCTCTATCCCCTATCACTCAATCCCCTTCTATGACTCCCAACAGTCAATAAATATTTCGAATAAATGCTCATAATCTTCTCATAGTAATGATATTAAACTCAGGAATATTTTTTTATTCTCACGCGATTCTGAGTTATTTGATTCATCCCAAAACCTCCCTTCCGACAGCCACAACTCTTATGAGAATATACTATCTTCAATCCTACGTTACTTCCTATTATAATTCAGAGAATCAATTAAATCCAAAAATATCTTCCTTGCCCTGTTTTCTTAAACCGACGAGAATATCCCTTCTCACCCTGATTTCTCGTGTTGGAACACTCCAAACACGTTGATTTATCTTCCAAAAACATAACAGATTGAGAAACACACTTTCAGGTCACATACAAACTACCAAAAATATCTCAAAAGAGTCCGAGAATATTCTCACTCTGTTTTATCATGAGGAGACCATGTACTTTCCTCTTTTTCTGAATCTGAAGCCTATATCAACCCTGTTTGGAGGAGACAACTTCATCTCAATCCATACTGTGAAGAAAAATCCGATTAAAACTCAGGTAATTCTGTTACAGGGTATATGCATGTGCCTGGTTTCTTCTCCCGCCAATTTTGAAATTTAAACAATGAAGAATGGTGCCCCCCTAACCAGAGTAGGGGTGTCTTTAGCAGCTGTCTTTGAGGGTGCCCTGGTGTGCCTTTAGTAATTTGGTGGGTTCCTTTAACAGTTTTGGGGGTGCCTTTAGATCTTTTCTCCCAGAGTGCAAAACATCACTTTTGGGCCAATTTTTCCACACATGTTTATTTCTCCAAAAACACATACACATACACAAAAACACCAAAATAAGTACAAATCGAGCATTAACAATACATAAAATTGAGGACAACTTAGACACAAAAATGTGTCTATCACAGGCACACCAACTCCGAGTTGATGATCTCCCAAGTAAGAAGTCTTAGCTTTGCCAGCAGAGAAAGCAGCTATCTTAGAGACTAATCTGCGCCAAATAGTACCAACATCTATGGGACTAAGACCACCGCCCGACTTCAATAATGGTGTTAGGGGTGCACTAGCTATGAACTCGCCTAAACCATTGAGACATTTTCCTTCCAGCCATAAATTGAAAACCCCTGTAATTAAAGCCACCAAATCATCTGCTACTGCTAATGCCGCACCACTCAATGCATCCATTAAATGTTGCACACGCAAGCCGTCTCAACCGCAAGAAGTCCCTCTGAGGAAACTATTGATGGCACCAAGGACCGAAAAAAAATTATTTTCTTTTCTAAGTCAGAGGGAGTATTACGCTAATCATCCCCTTTGTGTTTTCTTGTTTTTAAATAAAAGACGATATATGAGACAACGAAAGAGAATTATCTATAGAAATGTCTATAGTCTCTAGAACACCTTTTATAAGTTATAATTCAAAATTTTGACTGTGGATAAATATAAAAAAGTAGCAAAATTTTTATTTTTGACAGGTCGATTTAACTTAGTGTGGCTTAAAACGACTTTTGTGTGGTCTTATAAACCTTTTTTTTAACACTGTTAGCAAAAAAAAAATCCACTCCGACAACATAAAATCATTTAGCGTACATTTTTTCTAGCAAACTCATTAATAATGATTGTATAATTTAGGTCTCCAGAAAAATTTTCGGAAAAATTTCAAACCCAATAGATGTAATCTATTCGGTCTTTAATCCTCTAGCCTTTAATTTTTTAGTCTCCAAGTGAGTAACTGTGACGACGATGAATCTAAAATCCTAAATTAGAAGAAGTATACTAACATAACCCTAGTATATGTTTCATCATCTAGCATCAAAAATTTCCCAGACTTGACATACCAACGTCTTGAGAGGCCACCCTAACGGTTGTTAGCGTCAAAAAAGCATTGTGAAAAAGCATGGGTATAACAACCACACCCAATATTTTGCTTAGCAATCTGTATAGATAAACTCCACTATAATTCCAAAAGAATCAACTAGACAGTCAGACTCAATCAATGGAAATATATCTCTGTTTCACAATGTAATCAGCAAATCAAACAGATAGAAATCCGTGAGCCTGATTATTATGTGAAACAACTTGAACGGTCCCAAAGACCAATGTTCAAGTTTCAATCAATATAATCAACAACCAAAGGTTGGATTGTCTAATTGATTGAACTATGCACAACCTGTGATATTTCTATTATATAACAAAATATAATGCGGAAAAGAAATAACACAGACACCAGAAATTTTGTTAACGAGGAAACCGCAAATGCAGAAAAACCCCGGGACCTAGTCCTGATTTGAATACCACACTGTATTAAGCCGCTATAGAAACTAGCCTACTCCAAGTTAACTTCGGACTGGAATGTAGTTGAGCCCTAACCAATCTCACACTGATCAAGGTATAGTTGCGCTCCTTACGTCTATGAATCCCAGCAGGACTCTACGCACGTGATTCCCTTAGTTGATCTCGCCCACAACTAAGAGTTGCTACGACCCAAAGTCGAAGACTTGATAAAAAAATCTGTCTCACATAGAAAAGTCTATTGAATAGATAAATCTGTCTCCCACAGATATATCTACGAGTTTTGTTCCGTATTTTGATAAATCAAGGCGAACGGGAACCAATTGATAAACCGGACTTATATTCCCGGAGAACAGCCTAGTATTATCAATCACCTCACAATAATCTTAATTGATTAACGAAACAAGATATTACGATGAGACGAAGATGTTTGTGACTACTTTTCAATCTTGCATATCGGAGAATAAATCTCTAGCAAATCTTAAAGAAGATAGTACTCAATCACGATAAAAAACAGCAAGATTAGAACACGCAACTACAAAGAAATTGTTGGGTCTGGCTTCACAATCCCAATGAAGTCTTCAAGTCGTTCACCTACAGGGTTTCGTGAAAAACCTAAGGTTAAAGGAGAATTGACTCTAGTCGTAACTAGTATCACACAGGAGGTGTGGGGATTAGGTTTCCCAGTTGCTAAAGTTCTCCTTTATATAGTTCAAATCAGGGTTTGCAATCAATGTTACCTTGGTAACAAAGCATTCAATATTCACCGTTAGATGAAAACCTAATTAGATTCAAGCTAATATCTTTCAACCGTTATATCGAACTTAGCTTGTTATACACAAATGAAATGTGCCATCATTTAGATAAAGGTGACCGTACCTAAATGTGTACACTTAGTTGGTTCAAGAATAGTTAACCAATGGTTAGCCATATGATAAATTTCATATCAACCTTATTCATCTTTATCATAACTAGTTCAAATGACTCAAATGAAACTAGTTACAAAGTTGTTCAATTGTTTATATTCTCATAGAAGTATACAAGACACAATTCAAGCAAAATCGATTTTGATTCACTCGAATCATTTCATGAAAATTATAGCCACGGTTTGCAAAAGATTGCATTAATTCCTTATTATATAAATGTATTAGTTCATGAACAAACCGATTTTAGAACATAACCTACTTAAGTATGCAAACAAGTACGCATACCTAAGTAGCCGGACTGAGTTTGGTTACGCCAGTACGCGTACGTGTATGCATACAATTTTACACATCCAAACTCCAGCAGAAATTCACGGAACTTGAACTTCCGCCAGTACGCGTACGTGTACGCATACTTAGTTCTCGGACTTCCAACAACCTACCAGTACGCGTACTTGTACGCATACCATGGTTCCCGGTTTTGGACTTTACACTAAAATGAAACATTTTTAGAAGACGACAATAGCTGTCTCATACAAACTATTAGCTTCAAAGCAATTTTCAAGTGATCGAATGATCAATATGAAACATTCCGAGTCTACATCAAATGATTGTCTCACACAAATCATGTAAGATGTTACAAGGCGATTTTCACATGATCATCTTTTGACTTTCGTCAAGAATAAAAGATGAACTTGGTTAAAGCGAAAGCTTACCAACACATATTTCTAGAAATAGATAAGCGAGATAAACTCGGCTCGAAATACCAAATGTGTATAATTGAAGCCTATATAGCAATACGACTTTTTGTCTCAAATAGGAGATAGAGTAGATAGAATTTTGAGTGATAGACGAGTTCAAGTCTCCACATACCTTTTGTTGATGAAGTTCCACAAGTTCCCTTTAGTAGTTCTTCGTCTTCATTCGATAAACGCCGTGAAGTCTAAAGCTCAACTACACTTACTATCCTAATCCGAGACTTAGCTATAAGTAGACTAAAAATCAAGACTTATAGTTTTGGCAACTAAACTTGACAAACAAGCTTAAGATAGCAACACTTGCGAGTTCGACCGAGCAGTGCTCTAACACATAGTATGCCACTAGAGGTGGTCGACCAATTTCGATGAGTA
This sequence comes from Papaver armeniacum, assembly GCA_023531295.1. Lineage (NCBI taxonomy): Eukaryota > Viridiplantae > Streptophyta > Magnoliopsida > Ranunculales > Papaveraceae > Papaver > Papaver armeniacum. The sequence continues at coordinate 187,920 of JAJJWW010017530.1, forward strand.
TTTAGTAACGACGGAGGAATACTTTAACATAATTATCTCCCTGCATCTTGCGATCGAGTATATGCTTTAACAAGAATTACACATGGGTTAATTGATGCAATAAAAACCCCAATAATAAGCTCGCCTATAATTCGGTAGATAAAGCACATTACATTTTCCGTTTTCGTGATTGACGACTGTTGGATATTTTCAAATGTCTCATATAACTTTTTTTTTTTGGTTTTGAATTTGAAAACCTAAATCGGTTTTCTAGAAAAATTCTACAAACATGTCTCTTCCCATAAGGTGTCTTTTTCACGAGATACCGTTTATGAATATCTTATGAAAGCGTATGTTGGAGATGAAGAGACATCTTCAATAGACACAAAACCCTTTATAAATTGTGAAGGCTTTTTCCCATTTCAAGACATCAAAATCTCTCATTTCTTTACTCTCAAAGCATCATCAGAATCTAATAAATATGTGTTCTTGGTTGGGTTAAGGGAGTACAACTCTTTAATCCAATAACGTGTTTAGGGCTTCATTGTATCCTGAAAGCACTATTTCATTGACCCGTACTCATCAATTATTTTGGAAGGGTCAAAATTTTTGCTGAAAGGAATGGCAAGGCCTTGAGGTCGATGTTACAACATTCTTTTCTGTTATCCAATTTTTCATCCTCTGGTACCCGATCTCCAACAACGACTTACCCATTTGATTTTGGGTTCACTGCCCCTCATGGGAACAAACCTTACGATTTCTATATTACTTGCTAGTGTAATGGGTTATGAATATTTTACTTTGTGAGTAAACGACACTCATCGCCTTCTTTTATTTTCTATTTTTTTTTTGTGTTTTGTGTGTGTGTGTGTGTGTGTGTGTGTGTGTGTGTTTGTGTGTGTGTGTGTGTGTGTGTGTGTGTGTGTGTGTGTGTGTGTGTGTGTGTGTGTGTGTGTGTGTGTGTGTGTGTGTGTGTGTGTCACTAATCTAAGTTCAGTATCGCGTACCCAAGTATAAGTTGTGACCCAAAATCTAATGTATGACCCAAAATTTACCAATAAGCTCAAAGCATGCCATAGGATCTAAGATATGCATGCAACTTAAAATTAATCTATGACCCAAAATTTACCACAGTATAACCTGAATGTGCCGCTGAATGTTGTGATATATAATCTGTCTAATGACTATCATATATCACTAATCTAAGTTCAGTATCGCATACCCAAGTATAAGTTGTGACCTAAAATCTAATGTATGACCCAAAATTCATCATTAAGCTCAAAGCATGCTATAGGATCTAAAATATGCATGCAACTTAAAATTAATCTATGACCCAAAATTTACTACAGTATAACCTGAATGTGCCGCTGACTACTGTGATATATAATTTGTCTAATGACTATTGATAGAGTTATTTTATAAAAGAATTGTTAGTTTAGTTTTTAATTCAGGTCTGGATCGTGGAACATGCAGTTGATACATTAGGGTCGCATATTAACTTTGACCGTCTAACAATTTTACCATAGTGTTCTAAGGCTAAGTCTTATGGTAAGACAAAAAAACGCTGCATATTCTTCTCTTCTATTTATCTCTCCAGATATATCTCGAATGCTAATTAGTAGCCGGAAAGTTGATTTGTTTCATTCAGCGTAACCAAAATTCTACTTTTTGCGGAATAGTTCAGAGAGATTCGTTTTATTTTTTGATCCGACAAGCTGAGATGGTTGCGTTGTTCCATTCAGCGCAACCAAATTCTACTTTCGTGGAATGGTTCAACGCATCTAGATGCTAGATTGGAATGACCATAAAACTTGGATGAGTATTTTAGCTGACTGGACTTCCAATCTAGATGTTAGATCAGAAGACCTTAGGACTAAGCCTAATCGCGACAACATCAACTGTGACTACTCGTTTTCCCATAGTCTACGTAATGTATACAGTTCGAAGAATCAGATACTAAGTAGTATTGATGCCTCTGCTGAACTGATAATGCTAAGTAATGAAAGATATTCGAGATCACAATAATAACGAAGAACACAAATGTAAAATCTAATAAGTTATCATTAGACACAAGAGATTACGTGGTTCGACTTTCGTCTACGTCCACGGGGTAATGAATGATTGTTTGTATTAAGTTATGGTGGTTACAAAGATCTTAAATGCTTCCCAAAGTAATAGACAGAACTCAAGTTGAAGTAAATACTTAAGTTCTAAACATTAAAGAGGTATAAGCTTAAGACTAGATCTTCTCTCATGGATATCGAATGCCCTTAGTTTGTTGGTGAAGCTTGGTATTTATAGCCCCTTCTGCTCCAGGTATATCTTTGCTATCTTTGGACCCATCGTTCTCTGATATACCTTCCGTACAGATGGTACCTTTGTTCACCACGTGCTTTCCCCAGTCAGACTCTGCCACCTCAGCTGACCCACGTTCCTTTGGGAACTTCCCAGCCTTAGTAAAGATTGTACCTTCGTTCACCACTATTCTTTACCATTCAGGTTCTGCCACGTCACCTCTCTCCACGTGCTTTGGTTATGCGTGTAGATAAGAGATTTGTGCATTTAATGCTGATTAGATATGTAATCTACCGTTGTCCCTTTTCCAGCTGCCTCTCTATAGACTAGGCTTTACTTTTCCCATCTTGACTGTCGAGGTATCCCTTCTTGGGATAAGATAAAGTAGATCTGCGAATGTATCCTCTGCTACTCAAGTTTCTCTGTAGAGCGAGGGATATACAGTTATCTTGTGTTCGACCACTGAAACCGCGACACGTGCTCCACAGAATATTGGTATTCACAGTTTGCCCCTTTTCTTTAATATTCTACCGTTTGGTAGGATTGGAAGAAAAAACTCCCATAACGCCGCCATTTTTGCACGTATCGGTTGGATGGTCCCACATGTCTCTTCATGCAATAACTTCCCCTTGAATTTCGGGACATCCAAATTTTTGGATTCTCCAGTCACCTATAAGAAGAGAATATCATAAGGAATTTCATTAACTTATTTTTCTCTTCTCGAACTGTCGCTCTCCTACCCCTTTCTCAGAGATTTTTGTTCTTCTTTTGCTTTCAATTGTCGGCCTTCCATCGACTCCCAAAGCTTTTGTTCTTCAACACTTGATCATCACACCCAGATAGGTGATCTCTTCCTTGTTCTTTCGAATCGTTTATCTCGGATTCGCCTTGCTCCAATTATGCTTTTGAATATCATCGATGCTCTTGAATGTCTGCATGTATTATTTGTAAATTTTGATGCGTTCCCTGTGTTGTTTGATGGTATGGGTTACTTCCCATTTTGCGATTTCATCACGAACATGCCATGATTCTTTTTTTATCTGCAACTTTGATGGCTGTGGTTTATGATTCTCCATTTCGTCCCATAGACGGATTAGTTGCTTCCCTTGGTTGGTTTAGATAAACCCCTGCCCAAAGTATGTTTGTTTTTGCCCCAAGTTCGATTTCGAGCAAACCATGAATTTTGTCCGCCATTGTTGAAGGACTATGTTTTCTGTTGATGTTAGGGATCATGATACTTCCGAAGAAACTTGTGTGTAGGGATCCGAAGCCTAGATCGTCTGCGGAGCCTCCTCCGGGGATGGATCATCCTAACGCTACACCTTCTCCACCTCTTGAGGACACTGAGGTACCTGCTGGTACTGAAGTGACTGTGGGTCCTGAGGCTGTCGCGGGCCCTGAGGTTAAAGAGATTATTGTTGAGGATCTTCCTCCTCCTCCGCCTCACTATGAGCTTCAAAGGTTGCAACTGCGTGACAAAGATAGGTATGCTCACTTGTCCTTGGCTGAGATCTCTAAGTCTTTTCGTCTGCATAAGTTTGAGATATTTTTTGTTGATGGCCCTGGTGTTCTTATTGAGTCTATGATCCGAAGTTTTCCTTATGATTAGAACAACCTGTTGATCAGTGTCGGCCAGTTGGCCGCCGGTATGCTCTTGCCTTTATTTAGTAGAAAGGATCCCTTCTACTATGATATTTTGTCTACCAGGGATGACCCGGTGAACAAAACTTAGGTCCGAGGAGTCATGCAATATACTGGCAATTTTTGGCGTGCCCTTCGTGAGTGCTGGTACCGTAGTAAGGGAAGGACTACTCTGAAGTCTTATGACCCTTTTGCTGCTGGAAGGTCTAAGCAAGAGGATTACACCCCTGCCAACTTCAATGCCACATACGCTGATGCTATTTAGAATTTTAATCTTCTTCCTTGGAGCGTTGGCCCTCGTCGTATTCATGTTACTGCTAAGCAGATTAGAGAGGGTAACAACCTTCATCTGTTGGAGGAGATTGATAAGACTGGTCTGACTGTCATACCTTATTCTGCTAAGCTCCCTTTGCCGAAGCTCGACCGTATCCGTCTTGATCATGATGATCGCTGGGGTTGTACTCCTCTTCGTGTGGTGGGTCCCTGGGCCTATAGTTTTACTATCGCAGATCCCAACGCCCCTCGTACAACTCTTTCCTTGCCCGAGAAGTATGATAGATATCAGCCTTGGGTTTTCAACCCTGCTGCTTCTCATGAGGTAACCTTCTCTTTTCTCGGAGGTTTTTCATTTTATTTTTTGCTTAGTAACCTTTGCTTGGTATTCTGATGGCTTTTTTGCAGTCTGCCCCTGCTTCTTCTGCTGAAACTACCCCTGTTTCTGCTGCTAGGACTGCTCCGACCTCTGCTGGCAACTCCGTAGCTACTAGGACTAGGAAGAGAGGCTTCGGATGAAGCAGCTACACCTGCGGAGGTAAGGATTATAGTCATACCTTTATGTTTGTAGGTTTCCTGGTATTTTGCCCCTAATCCTTGGCTTGCGCATGTGTTCTGCTATAGTCTTCCAAGAGAGAGGGCAAGTTGAAGGTTGTGATCGATCTTGAGGAATCCGATGAGGATCCTAAGGTTGCTGCATAGGAGCAGGCTGACGAAGATATGGAGGACATTGAGGATACTGGCCTTAGCCCTCATCTGGATGATATTGAGGAAGATTTTTCCAAGAATAGCCCCAGTCCTATCCGTGTTGGCTCTGTGGAGGGTGAAAACCTTCCAGTTGGTGGTGATGCTTCATTGGTGACCCCGGTTAGTGTTCAAATTCCGACTTCTACTTTGTTACCAAAGGTCCCTTCGTTTTCTGCCCCTGGTGATTTGCAACATGTTGTCTCGGCTACTACCGGTGTTGTAGTGGTATCTTCCAAGAGTCTTCCATCATATCCTGCTACTTCGCTCCAATCAAGTGGTTCGTTTGCGAAGGATGTTACTCCCGTGGTGAAAGTTAGTAGCTCCGACTCTCAGTCGAAGAAGAAGGTTGTGATTTCACTGGCCAGCTTCTCCATCAATGTTACGCCCACCTCATTAGGGAGCACTCAATCTGTTTCTACTGCCCCTGTTAGCAAGGTTGTTGGACCTCCACTTTCGTCACCATATTGGACCGTACTGGGCAATCTTCCTTCTGCTGGTGATATGGATTTTGGCGGTGCTCAAGTCCTTTCTTCGGTTCTCATCTCGTCTACCATGCCGTCTCTTTATCGTGGTGAGGGTTCAGTACTTGTGACCCACGCTCACTCTCATGCGATTGGTGGAGTTGGTACTGAGCCTGAGGGGGGTAAGTTGCCCGAAAGTTTGAGCCTTGGGAGTTCTGACGATGCTATTCTTGAAGCCATTCTCCGGGATTCGAAGGGCCCCTTTTCCGCTGAGGTTGATCGTCACCAACTGGCTGGTTCCTTGGAGGTAGCTTCGCAGTTAGATATTCTGTCTGCTCAGTATCGTGTGGATAAGGATCTATTTTTTGACCCGGACTGCCTTCGCTCTAGTCAGAGCTTTGGTGAAATCCGCAGGGGTAGCATCCAAGAGATGGAGGCCTTCATGGACACCTACGCTGATTTTCTTCCTCGTCTTTCGCTGTTTTCAATAAGTTATTCTTACCTTACTGTCTCATGCTTTGTTTCGAATCTTTGTCAGTTCTTACGTTTCGTTGTTCGCAGCTTTGCAAACAAATCGATGTTGGTTGTACCTTGTTTAAGTTTTATAGGGCTAAGTGTACTCACTTGAGTTCCTTGTTGGAGCATACCTTCAAGATCATGCCCTTGCTAGAGCGCAGCAGTCTTCTACTAGTGGTGTTGATTCTGTTGCCAAGATATCTCTGTTAGAGAACGACCTGCGAAAAACTCAGAGATCCTTGGAGGCTTGCTTGTTGGCTCTTGAGAGAGCAAATAATGTTGCAAAAGTTGCTGAGGATGGTCGCAAAGCCGCTGACTACGCTCTGGCTGCCGAATCTTCCAAAGCCATAGGTTCGTTTCTTCTTTCCCTTAGCCTTGTCTTCAATTTTGTTTAGTAGTATAGTCCTGAGACGTCCTACGCCTGTCATCTGGTGGCTTTAGTGAGCTTAGATACCTCCGGGAGCAGGTAGCCAAGTTGACCTCCGATGTTTGGTATTATCAGAAGAAGTCTGATCGGTTGATGAACGTAACTATTCATAACGAGGCCCAAATTTCCCTTGAATCTGCTCATAACGCAGATCTTGTAAAGCAGATGGCTTTGCTCCGTAAAGAGTGCGACGAAGCCCTTAAATGGAAAAATGGTCTCATTTCAAAGCAAAAGGAGGATATTGCCTTAGTCAAGAAATGCCTCTTAGCCCAAGAAATCATACGTAAGAAGTATCATGCGTATTTTGAAGATGTCTGCGCTTCCTTAGCCAAGGTTATTGCAGAACGTAATGTATTATCTTCTGAGGTCTGTTCTCTCAAGAAAAAACTTGTTGATGCTGGTTTCGTGCCTTCCTCCATGTCCCATGCATCTTTGGTTAAGAGGTTGGAAGAGTTAGAAAATGTTTACCAGGTTCTATCCCCTGAGAATGCTTCGCTCCGGATTGATGTTGAGGATCTCCGGACCGAACGAGATACCCTTGTGGAGGATATTGATGCTGCTGAGGTGGATCTTGCCGAATCTCAACATAGTTTAGAAGAATCCCTTAGCCATGCTGGAGGTAGCTTAGGGTCCCTTCTATTCCGCAGTATTCTTTGCGCCCCTTGTTTCCGATTTTCTTTAGGATTATAAACAAATGTACCCCTGTATTTACATCCGACTTAAAAATGTACCCCTGTTTTTTTCCCATTTACAAATATAGGCTTGTTGGATGTTTTCCATCCAAATCAGTTGGAAAAGTCAATTTCTCGAAAAATTCGTCATTTTCTCGTTGACTGAGAAGAGAAACTGAATACTAAAATTACTAGTTTGTCCTTTAATTGTTGGTTGATACGTGGCCAAATCTCGACTGGATATCTAATTATTCAGAAATCTCGTAAATATTGTAGGGTTCAGATTTATTGGTTTCTTTGTTGTTTTTGCCAACACGTGTAAGTTTTCTGGAGCACAAAATTATTAACCCAACACGTGGGGAAATCTGTAACACAAATCTATTATTTTTCAAATCTCTAAGGAAGTGAACGGGATTTGATGAACCTGGGTTCACTAAGAGGCAGGAAGCGACATAATCTGCATCTTTTTCCCCCTTTTCCTTTTTCTCTGTTTCTTTCTCTTTGTAGAGCAGTAAGTTAAGTTGAATTAAGTTTTGTTCGATCGTTTAGCATCAAGTAAAGATGGTGAAGTTAAGACGTGGAAATAAGGGGGGAAAAAAACCAGAAAACGAAAGGTTAGTAACAAAACTTCCGACCAACTTGATATGTGATTTTATCTCTTAGATTGATTTAAAGGGGTTACTGTATGTTTGATTTGAGGGTTTCGAATGGCTAAATTGATCTTGGGGTTTCTGTTTTTGAAGTAATTGATGGGTTTGATTTTTGTGGTTTATCTATGAATAGCAATGTTTGACATTCATTTGGGTATTTCTGTGTAAATTTATTGAATCTTCCATGGCCTTCTATAAGATACACCCAATACATGTCCCCGTTTTTGCTTCATATTCTAGACGATAAAGATGATGTTTGAGACTGAGTTACATGATCGATTTAAAAATTTGTGGTGTGTTGGTGGTCAATCTGAAGCTATATAGAAGAAGCTGCAATCAAGTGTTTAAGAAAAGTCCCAAAATAAACAGAAAAGAATTTTAAAGAAATTTACCTTTGTTTCTTATTTGGTGGTCGATCACTTTATAATCAAATTGTTGAATTGACTGATGCAAAGGTAAATGTTCAAATCTATCCTTAACTAATATACCTTTTAATGCTTTCTGTTGAACATAAATTTATGAGATCAAAATACTAGAGCATGATGTAGATTACCTCCTAAGCATGAGTCTGATCTTTGTGAACTTTTAAGTGTCATTTAGATCTCACTTAGTGAGTAGACTTCACTAGTTAGAGTCCCACTAGCTCTTTGTGTCGTCATGCTGATCTTGTGGGCATAAGGCTCTTGGTTTACTTTACTTCTGATTTTAATTGGCAAAGATACACAGTAATGGGGCTTGACTTCCTATCTCTTTATGTTGTTGTCAGTGTAGTTTTATATGTTTTATGTGTTAGGGCAGAGTTCACCAAGGAGGTAGTTAATCCAGCTCTTGGGGTGTCAGGTGTGGGTGGTGAGATGGCTGTGTATGGGGCTTTTTATGCAGTTGAACCAGTTCTTATTTGCTCCATTAAAGTCCCTCCTCATCTTCTTGTAAGTCAATAGCATGGTCTATCAAGCCTGTACCCTCTAGGATGCTAGCTGAGACAAGTCTGTTAAGGATTTTTCATACCTTGTGTTAAGATTTTGCTTTCGTTGAAATTTGGTTACGATGCCATATGCTGGCAAAGTCATCATGTAAAGATAACGAGGTTCAATTAATAAGCATTTGTCTAAATTATTATTTTCTATTCCACTTCGTTTCTGCTCCAGAGTTTTAGTTTTTTTTTCTTCTTTTCATTCAAAAAAGTAAGGGCCAATGATAGAGTGCCATGTGTAAAAGAGATAGTGACAAGTACAAACGTACGTTTCTGAGACAAAAGCGGAGTTAAGCAGCGACTTAATCTGCGATTTAAATGATTTGAACAGGTAAGTGGTTAACTCAGCGATTTGGAGGGCTAGAAGGTCTTTTTAACATGACTTAACTGCTGACATGGTGGATAACTTTCCGTTAGCCGTTTTTTCAAAAAAACGGTCATAACCGGGTGTTGATGGTGGATTTTCGTTTAAGGTTAAATTTGTAAAAAACCGGAAAAATCATGCGCTGACATCTTGTAAAAGATAAAGCCATTTATAAGTGTTGGATACTCCCTCACTTAATTCACCAAGAATGGAGCATGTAGCAACAATCCCATTCTGTGAATACATGAAATTCCTCCAGGTTGGAGCATGTGGCAACAATCCCTTCTGTGAATTTCATATCGGCCTTGTATTTCCAGTACTCATTATCGGTGTGGCATGACGACCGAGGTGTTACTCTTCTGAGAATAACACGAACCTCCAAGCACTATAATGAAACCATGTACGAAATACCCGTACATGGTGCGATTATCGGTGTGTTATACTAGCCCGAGCCCCTCTCGGTGTGTTATACTAGCCCGATTGAGCCCCTCTCGGTGTGTTATACTAGCCCGATTGAGCATGGGGACCGACCGTATCGGTCCGGATATGATTCGATCGCGATCATCCAACTCCATAAGCATGATTGGATGACCCCGGATCAATTCCATCACCCCAAGCGGTATGGAATACCCACGGCCGACCGCATGGTCGGTCATTGGCCTAGCCTGCCAAGAAACCGTTCATACCAAGCATTATGGACGGAAAACCCTAAATTAGGGTTTGCGGCATATTACATGTGTTGCAAAGCGGTCTCAACCATCCATCTTCGCATGTATAGATGGAGGGTGTAGATGTAGACTTAAAGGGCCCAGAGCAGGTCAACACGATCACCGTGGGACCGCCTACACACTTGACCAATCGGTCAAGACCAACAATGTTTGGCCGTGACAAAATCGTCACCCAAACAAGAGATGGCGCACGGCTTTGAAAGCCAAAATTAGGGTTTCAAGTCATTCACGCGCGTCCATCTTCTCCGGCACGAATGGAGGGTCACAGATTAGATTAAACAGGGGCCGTTCATACCGGCATGACCACCGTGGGCCCATCTACCTCCTCATGTGTTCGGCCAAGGCATATCATGCCTGGTCAATCCAAAACGTGCGTCCAAACTAGCATGGCCGCGCCTCCCAAACCACGAATCGATCTCGACCGCTCAACTTCACCGGATGATTTGAGTGGCTTAGATCACGTTTTCATGGGATAGTCGGTATAGGTGTGAACACCGGCATACCGCCTACACCTTTGGTATGATCGACCAAGACCGACCAAGATGGGTCGTCTTGAAACGCGTGCCCAAACTAGGGATCTCACGCTAGGTTTCCAACTCCTTTGCGGCAACAGTTTCGCGCAAACCGATCTCAACCACTCAACTTTAGGTTAAATTGAGTGGCCTAGATCACGCCTCCATGGGACGGTGAGGTGTAGGCGTGTACACCGGCATGTCATCTACACACATGCCGGTCGGTCCTCTCCAAATTCCTTTCCATGCTTGGTTTCGACCAAGCGAAGAGTGATGCTTGCGCACCTCTTCAAAACCCTAATATTCATTAACGGTCGCAGATGAGTGTCTCAAAGATCATCTCATCCGTCCAAATTCACCGACTTGGTTATACAACCACAGTCGGGAGTTATTTGGTCGGTGAGGCGTCATTACCCATCACTTTACCACACTATAATGCGATACGCATAAAATACACACGATACTTCACAAGTATCGACTTCTGAATCTTCTGGTTATTCAATTCAGCATTACATGCTATCTTTCGTGGATCCACGATCCACACATTCCAGACATCAATCATGTCACAAGGGGGGGATACATATGGGGTATTGGTGCGCGGTTTACGGCGTGCGGCGTGCAACGCGCCATCACAAGAACGTGTTAGGAAGTCATGGACGGTTAGAGATGAACAGGGAGAAGTGGGCAAGGCTGGTCGTGTATCACCAACACACAACTCCACTACTCCATCACTCCACTTCCTCCACTTCCCACGAGAGACGTGAATGAGGCTCAATGACTTGTATAAATAGGTTCTCCGCCCTATTTCAAACAACAACACAAGTTCGACGAGACAGAAAACCAAGTGTTAATACAAAAACGTATTCAAACACCCGAGCTTGCTTGCATCAATCACAAGCCTGCTCACCCTTCATTACAAGTCATAAGCAAGCCAACACCTTCACAATATCAACACCTTCTTCGCTTCCCTCCCTAAGATCAACCCCATCTCCTTCACTTTGTGACCGAAACAAGTCTGGAACGGCCATTTTTGGTTTAGGCCGGACTTGCAGATTGATCTCTCGAATCTACAAGCACTCACCGCGCGAGTGCATTTGTTTAAGGTTTAAATTCATTCCTCATCCACACCCCAAATTACCAAATTCTACGGGAGTAGTTTTCACCCATAAACAATTGGCGACCACAGTGGGAGATTAATCTCTCGGTTGTAAAGTCAATTTCTTCCAATCCGATTCAATTTTATCAATTTCAGAAAGGGTAGATCTTAGAATCAATTCAACAATTCATTTCAAGATGGTGGAATTAAGGTCTGGATCAAAGCAATCAACTCGATGGGGCTAGTGTGGGTACCAATCTGGTGTCGAAATACACATCGGTGGAGCTACCGTAACCAACACATCTCGAGGAGCCGTTACCTCTATCACCAACACTAGCGGAGCAGGAGACAGCCCAGTAGGTGTAACGCCCCCCATCACCAGAGCCAGAGCAGCCGCAAATCCCGGCATCTCCTCAAGTGTAACACCTCCAGTGGTCTCTCGAATCTACAAGCACTCACCGCGCAGTACATTTGTTTAAGGTTTAAATTCATTCCTCATCCACACCCCAAATTACCAAATTCTACAGGAGTAGTTTTCACCCATAAACACCGGGGTACATTTGTAAAAGTGAAAAAAAACGGGGTACATTTGTATGCGTACAAAAAAACAGGGGTACATCTGTATTTCACCCTTTTCTTTACTCATGTCTTTTCCACTTACGGGTCTCCAGGAGCAGCTTGTAGGAGAGAATGCCCAATTCAACCGTCTCGAGGGCCAAGTATCTTCGTTGGAGATAGCAAGTCAGTTTGATACTGCTGCCAAGTTTAAAGCCGAGGCACTTGAAGCGGGCCAATGATCAGCTTAGTGCCTAGATAATGGAGTCATTTTGAGAAATCGGTCTCTGATTTGGAGACTTCGTCTTCCCAGATGCAGGCAAAATTCGAGAAGTCGACCATTGATTATATCAATAATGCCTTTGTTGAAGCGGAACGCCAAGATGACGGAGTTGTCTTCCCTCGTCTTCCTTACCCTTGATTCAATCGTGTCCAGCTTAGTTTGTCCAGACCCTTTGTTGTTTTATGCCCTCTATTGAGGCGCCTTTTGTGATGTCCCCTTTCTTTGAAACAATGTTCTGTGATGGTTTGAACCCTCTTCATCTGTAACTTTTTAAGACATGTTAGTCGTATTTTGGTAAAATTATTATTTTACCTATGTTATTGCATGAATATTGTGTTGGTAGACATAGTGTGTCTAATTGATCGCACAGTCAAGTTATCACAGGGTGCTAAGGTATGCTTAACCTTTGGTGGAACATTCATCGTCCTACCTAAGTATCCTTTGGCTAAAAGGTACCGTGGTGGCGAGGGTTCCTACGTGGGCAATAGTTTTCCTGTAACCCTACGCGTTCAGCGCGAATACTGCTTTACTTTGACAAGGTATCTCTATAGGGGATATCTTACTTTTACTTATTGCCTCATGAAGGGAGTTATTGCCCCAAGGATCCGAGTATTGACATATGCGCAGTTATGTCTTTCCTTATATCATCGTCAATCCTGACGGAGGGTGTCTATTCTAACACAATTGTATTTAGTCAAAACTAACTTTCCTTTAGCAAAAAGTTTCTTTCATTGATTAGTAAGGTTTATAATACCTTTGATCAGGGATAGAACATGGTAGGCTGCTGCCCGTTCCTTTCTTCTCCTGAGTAATCACCATTCTCTTACGGGTAGTACTTTTTTAGATACATTGCATTCCACGGATGTTGTAATAATTTACCTTTGGGGGTCCTTCAGTAATAAGACCCTTTTTTGGCAATGTTGTGTATGATGCAGGGCCCGTCCCATGTTGGATCCAGCTTGCCCCATTCCTTCTTTCTTTGATATGGTGGTATTTGACGCAGTACGTATTCCTCGACCACAAAGTTTCTAGGGATGACCCGCTTGTTGTATTCCCGAGCTAGCCTTCGTTGATAGTTTACCATCTTTTGCAAAGATACTTCACGTCTTTCTTCGAGGTCATCCAGCTTTTCCAACATCAAGTTTGTTGTTAGATTCTTCTCCCATGCCTCCGTTTTTGTTGTTGGAAGTATTATCTCCGTTGGGATGACTGCTTCGGCTCCGTAGGTCAGTAAGAATGGTGTAACTCCCGTAGCTGACCTTCTTGTAGTTCGATAGGCCCATAGGACGTTGTGCAATTGTTCGCACCACCTCTTCTTGTATGCTCCTAACTTCTTCTTTAGGTTCATCGCTATGGTCTTGTTGGTTGCCTCCGCTTGTCCATTGCTCTTAGGGTATATAGGAGTGGACTTGTTCTTCTGAATGTTGAAAGTATCAAACAACATGTCGATATTTTTTTCCCTGCAATTGCTTTCCATTGTCTGAAACTATGGCGGCTGGTATTCCGAACCTGCATATGATTTGCTCAAACAAGAATTTAAAGACGTCTGTGTCCCTAATTCTTGCTAAAGGCTTTGCTTCCACCCACTTGGTGAAATAATCCGTAGCCACTATAAGGTATTTTCTTTTCGAGGTTCCCTTTATCAAGGGTCCAACAATATCAACCCCCCATTTGACAAATGGACAAGGGCTGATGACTGAGTTAAGCTCCGTTGCTGGTGCTTTGATCTTCCTAGCAAAGCGTTGGCATCTTCTGCATCGCTTAGCTACATTCTTCGAATCTTCGTCCATGCTTAGCCAATAATATCCTTGCATTTTGGCTTTGACCGCCAAGGATCTTCTTCCGCTGTGGTTTCCTGCATCTCCGTTGTGTATATCATGGAGTATTTTCCTCCCTTCGGTTCGAGAGAGGCACCGCATTAGAGGTCCGAGAAATGACCTCCTATACAGTATTCCATCACGAAGGTTGTACATTGCTGCTTTTGATTCGAGCTTCCGATCCTCCTTAACATCGGATGGTAAGGTACCTTTGTCCAGATATTGGTGGATTGGAATCCTCCAATCATCTTATGCTTCGTCTCCATCGTCTTCATCTGACATGGATTGGTCCTTGTCAGACTCCTCGGCTTCGTCGTTTGATTCTTTTATTTCTTCGTTTTCCCATTTATCTGCTTCTATCATAGACCGAGTTTGGACAGTGAAGGTCTCTTCAGCGTCTGAGATGGGTCCTTCTATCGAAGGTTCGTAGATCCTCCCAAATTTGCACGGCGGTGGTGTTTCTATCTTTTAGCATAGAGGATATAAATGCCAAGGCATCTGCGTGTCTGTTATCTTTTCGACATACATGCTTGAATGTTACGTTGTTGATATTGGACGCATGCTCCTGAGCTAGCTTTAAGTACAAAGATAGCACTGGATCCAAAGTTTGGTATTTGAGTTCGATTTGTCTAATGACCAGCTGCGAATCACTAGTCAATCGAACATCTGATAAGCCTAACTCCCGTGCCAAGCATAAGCCATGTATGACCGCCTCATATTATGTAATGTTATTGGTGTATTGCTCGAATTCTAACCTGAATGCGTAGATGAGTTGGTCTCTGGTGGGGGTTGTTATTACAATCACTATGCTTGCGCCCTCTTCGTTGAGGAGCCATCTACGAATATCTCCCATTTTCGTGAATTCTGAGGTTCCAACAGATCTTCTGGTTCTTGCTTGTCTTCCTCCATTCCTGGGATGTCGTCTATCTCCGCTTCGTCGCTGAGAGGTAGATATGCCAGAAAGTCTGCCAAGATTTGTGATTTCTCAGCCTTTCCAGTTTCGAAGATTATGTGAAACTGTTTGATCATGGCATTCCATTTTGCCACCCTTCCAATTTTCTCCGTGCTATCGAGGATTTGCCCTATCTGAGCCTTCGTGAAGACTCAGATGGTATGTGCGTCAAAATATATCCTTAGTTTTTGTGTTGCCACTACTAAGGCATATATAAGTTGCTCCACCTTGGTGTAGTTTCGCTCCGCTTAGCTGAGTGTCTTGCGGATGTAGTAGATGGGTTTTTCTCCTTGCCCTTGGTCTCGTACCAATATTGCGCTCACAGCGTAGCTTGTTGCTTCTAAGTGTAGGGTGAGTATTTCATGTGGCTTCGGCTTCTGTAGGATGGGCACTGAGACCAGGTACTCCTTGATTTTTTGGAAGGCTTGCTCGCACTCCGTGGTCCACATGAACCTGCTTCCTTTCCTTAGTGTATCGCTAAATGCTTTGCATTTGTCCGATGACCTTGTTATGAATCTTCCCATGGAGGCTAAGATTCCATTCAGCTTTTATACTCCATTTAGTGGCGCAATGTTAAAGGTTGGAGTATCAAAGTACGCTACAACAGAGTACACCAAATCACTGCCAAGATTGCTTAATTATTAAGCAATAGGTTGTAGTATAGGCACATGGGTGTGTCTGTCTGTCAGAGGTAGCTGAGCAGTCTGCACAGCTTTTAGTAAAAAGGCGCAGTCGTCAACCACGTGGGCTCAGAGTACGTGGAATCCTCTGACTGGCGAAGGTACGCGACCAACGAAGGTACAACTTGTACGGAGGTTTCACAGTTCACGATGGCACGTGGGGGAAGCTAAGGTGGCATCGTCTGATTTGAGATGGTGGGCGGCCAACGAAGGTACAATCTGTACTAAGGCTGGGTAGTTCCCAAAGGAACGTGGGTCAGGTGGCAGAGTCCGATTGGATAAAGCTTGCGGTGAATGAAGGTACCATCGATACGGAAGATATATCAGGATATGATGGACCCAAAGACAGCAAAGATATATCTGGAGCAGAAGAGGCTATAATACCAAGCTTCACCAACAAAGAAAGGGGACTTTTGGGTGAGCTAGGATTAGAGAAAAGACTCATCTCTCTACTTTATCTTTTATTTACTAGAGCTTCATACTTTCTTTAATGGAGTTCTTCCACCCAAATGTAACAAGATCAATAATAAACTTATCATCTTTACCCGTGGACGTATAGTAGGTTAAGATTAACCGAACCACGTAATCTCTTGTGTATTGATAACTTAGATGCACTTACATTATCTTCTCTCTTAGAGATTTACTTACCGAGTTATCTCTGTTTTTTGAGTTATCTCTGTATTCTGAGCTATCTCTGTTTTCTGAGTTATCTGTTCATTAGAGATATCTCTTTATTTAGCTTATTTGCTTACTCGTCTCTGTATTACAGAGATACCTTTGATTTCTTAGCATCTGCTCTTGCGAAGTATCTTTACTTACTTAGTATATGATCTTCTGAGTAGATCTTATTTCGAACATACCTTTTACTTACTCAACAATATCAGTTCAACTGAGGTATCCGTACTACTTAGTATATGATCCTCTGAGCTTCTCATATTACGTAGACTATGGGAAAATTAGTAGTTACAGTTTGGCGCTAGAAACGAGCTGGACCGAAAAGCTCTCGATTTTCGTTATTTTTGTTATTTCATCATCTTTTTTCCTTAGATCTTCGTTAGAAGATCGGATCTAAGAATAAGAGAGTTGGATCTTACTTTTTAGTAAAGATTTATCATTCTTTAACAAGTTTTCGAGTATTAAACCTTGAAAAAAGATTGAAATATTACGTATCTACAAAAAGTGGTTATGAAACACCGTTAAAAACACTTTTCAAAGCTTAAAAAGCTATTATTTTATTATTATTTTCTTGATCATGAGCAAACCTTCTCTGGATTTGAATACCTTTGTCTTCGAGGGTACCTCAGTAAAAGTCTTGGTATTCTCTGTCATTTTTTAATATCTGAGCAAACCTTCTCTGGATCTGGATACCTCCGTTTCCGAAAGAATCTCAGTAAAATGTTTTTGAGTAAAATCCTTAAGGTGATTTATGAGCTAAGGGTCGTTTTCGTTCACATACGCCTCCTTTTACTCAGCTTACAGTACTTTCTGCCATTTTTAATATCTGAGCAAACCTTCTTTGGATTTGGATACCTCCTTTTCCGAAGGAATCTTAGTAAAAAGTTTTGGACTAAAATCCCTAAGGTTATTTATGAGCTGAGGGTCATTTTCTTTCGCATACACATTCTTTTACTCAGCTTGTAGTACTCTCTGCCGTTTTTTAATCTGAGGTTCATTTAGGAACTAAGTCCCAAACATTGGACAGTTCTATTAAATACGAACTCAGCAAACATATCTCTGTTAAGCTCTATACTAGAGTTTTAATTTTTAATTTTTTTCATTTCCGTAATGGGGCTACTAGGAACGTAGCCTACCCCTTTTTCTCTTTTACTCTCAGGAAACGGAAATACAAAGGTCAAAATTACGAAGCCTTGGAGAGAAAATAAAGCTTATCTTTGGCTCGAATGTATTCATCTACATTCTCAACAGCCAAAGATAGAAACGAAGGTTGTCCTTGGCTCGTACGTATCTAAGTAAACGAAGCCGGGGGCAAAAACGAAGCTTATCTTTGGCTCGAGTGTATTCATATACATTCTCAACAACCAAAGACAAAAACGAAGACTGCTCCGTGGCTCGCACTTATCTAAGTAAACAAATCTAGGGGCAAAAATGGAGCTTATCTTTGGCTCGAATGTATTTATACACATTCTCAACAGCCAAAGAAAATTACGAAGACTGCCTTTGGCTCGTACATATCTAAGTACGAGCAGCCAGGGGCAAATACAAACCTTATCTTTGGCTCGAATGTATTTATACACATTCTCAACAACCAAAGACAATTACGAAGGCTACCTTTGGCTCATACATATATAAGTACGAGCATCCAAGGGAAAATATGGAGCTTATCTTTGGCTCGAATGTATTCATATACATTCTCAACATCCAAAAGACAATTACAAAGGTTGTCCTTGGATCATACGTACCTAAGTACGAGCATCCAGGGGCAAAGATGGAGCTTGTCTTTGGCTCGAATGTATTTATACACATTCTCAACAGCCAAAGACAATTACGAAGAGTGTCCTGGCTCGCATGTATATAGGTACGCGAATCCAAGGGAAAACACGAAGGTTATCTTTGGCTCGAACGTGTCCATACACGTTCTTAACAGTCAAAGACTATTACGAAGGTTGCCCTTGGCTCGTACATATCTAAGTACGAGCATCCAGAGGCAAAAGCGGAGCTTATCTTTGGATAGAGTATTTTCATATGGAAATCAAGGGAGATCAACAGGATGCAAGGCTATGCAACCTAGCGGAGGTAAGTCTGAACGAAGGAAGAGCCGCCGAACATCAACATGAAAGGAAAAGAAGAAGGGAGAACACCAACGAAGTGAAGAACGAAGACTTCAAGGTTCCCGAAGCCCCCTCGCCTAAGGATACAAGCACTAACAATGCTCCGGAGGGCGATAGCTCCAAATACTGTCCTTGACTCGTACTATCTAACTATGAGCAATTAAGGACGAAGGTTCAAAATACAACTCGCATGGAAGGACAAAGCTTCGTTTGTCTAAAATTCTTAAGCTTATCGCTTTGCGAATTTCTGGGGGCAAATGAAGGTATGTAGCATCAACATCATCAACGAAGGTCAATCCCCCCAAACCGGACCTACAGACGAAGGTAGAGGTCATAATAGTTGGAGCCAAAGACATCAACAATGGTTGTATCTTACAACTTAAGTCTGAATCCGAAGGTATGCATGGGAGCGAAGCCCCTTAAAGGCAGACTCCCCAGCATAAGGCATACATGGGAGCGAATCCCCTTAAAGGCAGTCTCCCCAGTATTAGGCATACATGGGAGCGAAGCCCCTTACAGGCAGACTCACCACCGTCATGCATGCATGTGAGCGAAGCCTGTTAAAGGCAGACTCACCATTGCAAAGAATGGTTTTTCAATCCAAAGCTACGAATTAAATGTACAAGTCAACAAAGCCCATGTGCGTAAGCGTACGCATACGCAAAGAGGCTGCAAACCATACTCAGCTACGAGGAGTCACAGTATCACACGACGACGCATAAGCAGACGCAACCTGTCAACCACCACTATTGCGATGCTTTCAGTCTAGAAATGCACGAAGTATGTATACATTTGTATACCCACAAGTGCACAACTCAAATGCAGCGAAGAACGAAGTATGTATACATATGTATACCCCAACTCTCCAACCCGAGGAACATACGAAGTGCCAAAGACTAATGCAAGGGGTTGTTCGTTGCAAGAAGAAATTCTTCAATGCTAAGAAGAAGCAACAATCCAATTCTATAGGGTACCCTTCGAATACATAGGGTGCCAAAGGAATTTGTATTTCTATGCGGGAACGAAGCCTACAAGAGCAACTCACTGCAACCATAACGAAGCCTTCAAGGGGCATCTCACTACAAGCAAAGTACCCTGTGGCACCCAAGACGAACATGTAGCTGACAAAGATGAGGAGGAAACCTCAAATTACACGGACGAAGGCTCCATAAATGCAAATACTTTTCCTTTCAAAAGCTGCAAGAACCATCTTTCAAAATCAAAAGGGGGCAAACATACATCAATCATGGCGCCTCTACATCATCAACTAAAAACAACAAATACATGGTGAAGGTAATACAATTATAAGGCATGCTTATATACGTAGCAATCAATATAAAGCTTGGATTTGGAATATAGCTTTTAATGCGTGTCAAATAAAACAAACATGCAAAAACAAAGGGTTAGAACTGACACCCACCGTCAGAATTGACGACAAAAACGAAGGTTTAGAAATGACACCCACCGTCAGAATTGACGATGAGGCAAGGCAAGACATAACTGCGCATATGTTAATACTCGGATCCTCGGGGCAATAACTCCCTTCATGAGGCAGTAATAAAAAGTAAGATATCCCCTATAGATATACATTGTCGAAGTAAAACAGTCTTCGCGTTGAACGCGTAGAGTTACAGGAAAACTATTGCCCACGTAGGAACCTTCACTACCACGGTACCTTCTGGCCAAAGGATACTTAGGTAGGACGATGAATGTTCCACCAAAGGTTAATCATACCTTAGCACCGAGCGATGGCTTGATTGTCCAACAAACTTGACATACTATGTCACGCACGTAAATATTGTGCAACAAAGCAAGCAAAATGCTATAACACACATTACCAAAAGGTCAAAAATACCAAATGGCGTATGTACGCATTTTATTTACGCAGGTACAACAATACGGCGAAAAGCTTAACCAACGATAAAAGTTCCAAAAGGTATACTTCCATTGCAAAGAAGTGAAGTTACAACAACGAAGGTACACCAGGAGACAACTCCATACCAGGCAAGTAAAAAGACATCTTAGAGTCACCTTAGCCGAAAGAAAACCTAAAAGGTAAATAATATACGCCTAATCAATAAGCTCAAACTCAGCTAAAACTTAGCTGCATGCTAAGAGGGGGTACCCTTTGGCCCCATTATATCTTGAACGAATGATGGCTAGCCCAAAAGTTAACAGAAATACCTAAGCAGCGAGCGAAGGCTCCCCTTTTAAAAGGGTGAAAACTACTACCCCAGTCTCAGATTTCATTTAACGAAGGCGTGGACTTCATACATACATACATACATACATACATACATACATACATACATACATACATACATACATACATACATACATACATAAGTACGTACATTCATACATACGTACGTACATACATACATAAGTACGTACATGCATACATACATACACACATGCATACATATATACAAACATACGCATATTTATGTGATAATATTAGCATCATAATCTTATACTCTGAGGGTACCTCAGCAAATTACTTCGATACTTCTATACTTCGATACTTTTATACTTCGAGGATACCTCGAAAATTACTTCGATACTTCTATACTTCGAGGGTACCTCAGTAAAATTACTTCGATACTTCTATACTTCGAGGGTACCTCAGTAAATTACTTCGATACTTCGAAGGTACCTCAGTAAATTACTTCGATACTTCTCTACATCGAAAAACTACTTCAATACTTCAAAGGTACCTCAGCAAAATATTTCGAAGGTGTCTCAGCAAACCTATTCGATACTTCGATGATTCTTCAGCGAAATAAACGAATGAGGATCAGGATTTTTTCTTAAGGATCGTTCTTCGAACAACCCTCAAGAAAAGGGGCAAACTGTAGATACCAAAAATCTACCGTGCCACATGGCACAATATTAAAGGTGGATCAACTTATTATGTTACAACAACGCACACTACATCTCTCCTTAGGATGCTAAGTTATGAAGTTATCTCTATCAACGTGTGGCGCAATGTTAAAGGTTGGAGTATCAAAGTACGCTACAATGGAGTACACCAAATCGCTGCCAAGATTGCTTAATTATTAAGCAATAGGTTGTAGTATAGGCACATGGGTGTGTCTGTCTGTCAGAGGTAGCTGAGCAGTCTGCATAGCTTTTAGTACAAAGGCGCAGTCGTCAACCATGTGGGCTCAGAGTACATGGCATCCTCTGACTGGCGAAGGTACGCGACCAACGAAGGTACAACTTGTACGGAGGTTTCACAGTTTACGATGGGACGTGGGGGGAAGCTAAGGTGGCATCGTCCGATTGGAGATGATGGGCGGCCAACGAAGGTACAATCTGTACTAAGGCTGGGTAGTTCCCAAAGGAACGTGGGTCAGCTGAGGTGGCAGAGTCCGATTGGATAAAGCTTGCGGTGAACGAAGGTACCATTGGTACGGAAGATATATCAGGATATGATGGACCCAAAGACAGCAAAGATATATCTGGAGCAGAAGAGGCTATAATACCCAGCTTCACCAATAAAGAAAGGGGACTTTTGGGTGAGCTAGGATTAGAGAAAAGACTCATCTCTCTACTTTCTCTCTTATTTACTAGAGATTTATACTTTCTTTAATGGAGTTATTCCACCCAAATGTAACAAGATCAATAATAAACTTATCATCTTTACCCGTGGACGTAGGTTAAGATTAACCGAACCACGTAATCTCTTGTGTGTTGATAACTTAGATGCACTTACATTATCTTCTCTCTTAGAGATTTACTTACCGAGTTATCTCTGTTTTTGAGTTATCTATGTATTCAGAGCTATCTTTGTTTTCTGAGTTATCTGTTCATCATAGATATCTCTTTATTTAGCTTATTTGCTTACTCGTCTCTGTATTACAGAGATACCTTTGATTTATTAGCATCTTCTCTTGCGAAGTATCTTTACTTACTTAGTATATGATCTTCTGAGTAGATCTTATTTCGAACATACCTTTTACTTACTCAACAATATCAGTTTAACTGAGGTATCCGTACTACTTAGTATATGATCCTCTGAGCTGCTCATATTATGTAGACTATGGGAAAATTAGTAGTTACGACTCGCTTAGTTACCAAGTATCCTAGGAATTTTCCTGAGGTTACTCCGAGTGTGCATTTCTCCGGGTTCACTTTCATGTGAAAGTTTCTCATGGCTTCGAATATTTCTTTTAGGTCTGACAGGTGGTTTTTCGCCTCTTTGCTCTTGACAAGCATATCGTCCACATAGACCTCCAGTATATTGCTTATCCATGGCTTAAAGATTTTGTCTACCAATCGCTGGTATGTTTCCCCCGCGTTCTTTAGTCCAAAAGGCATCCTTGTATAGCAGTACAAGCCTCCTGGGGTAAAGAACGCAGTATGCTCCTGGTCTTCTTCTGCAAGGGCGATTTGGTTGTAACCGGAGTATCCATCCATGAAGGATAGTCTCTGGTGACCTTCGGTTGCATTTACCAGTTAGTCAATGTTTGGCAGCGGGTAGCTGTACTTGGGGCACGCTTTGTTGAGATTGCTAAAGTCGATGCAAATGCATACGCCTCCATTCTTGTTAGTCACAATCACCATGTTGGATATCCACGTGGTATACTTGACTTCTCGTATGAATCCTACTGCTAGTAGCTTTTGCAACTCCTTCTCTACTGCCTCTTGGTATATATCTGCCACCTTGCGGATACGTTGCTTGAATGGTGGCATTTCTGGTTTGAGTCGAAGGTGGTGGGAGACCAAATTCGGGTCAATTCCTGGCATGTCTTCCATTAACCACGCAAAGACATCTGCGTAATCCCGTAGTAACCTTTGTAGTTGCATCTCCTCGTCTTGTTCTAGTAACGTTCCGATGTTGATCATCTTTGGTTCTTTCTCGGTGCCGATGTTGATTTTCTTTGTTGGTTCCATCGGTGAGAAGGTTTGCTTCTGAGGTCGTGGAGGAGTGCATTTCTGTAATTATCATTTGGCAGAGACGTCCGCTACTGGAATGGCGGAGGTGCCTGCGTCCTGAACTGAGGGGGCTTCGGGAACCTTGAAGCCTCCGTCTTTTACTTCGCTGGTATTCGCCTTTCATCTTTTCCTTTCGTGTCGTTGGGCAGCAGCTCTTTCTTCATTGAGTCTGACTTCTTCCAGATTGCATAGCCTTGCATCTTGTTTTCATTTCACCCATGGGTGTAGGGAATCGAAAGTACTGGTGATATGTCGAAGTTATTCCTCGTAGTCGATGGACCCATAGTCTGCCCATGATTACGTTATAGGGCGAAGGTGCTTCCACAACACAGAACCTTGTATTGGTTACTAAGGAACCTGCGCGTACCTGTAAGACAATTTCTCCTTTTGGTCTAGAAACTGATCTTTGAAACCGTATATTGTGCAAGTGGATGAGTCCATTTGCTCAATTGTTAAACCCATACGTAGGTAGGGTTCATAAAACAATACATTTAACGAGCTGCCCCCATAAATGAGGACCTTCGTAACGTTCCATCCATGTATTGGAAGAGTGATCACAAGTGGATCGTTGTGCATTTCGACTTCCTGGTTGACGTCCCTTGTTGAGAATGTTATTGGTGTAGCCATCCATTCTTCCCAAGTGCCAGTAGGTGGTCCACTTAGCTTGAACACCTCGTGGGCCTCTAACTTTCTTTTATTTCGAGCTAACTCGAGGATGTCTTCGAGTAGCTCCTCCTGTCCTCCGCTGGAGAAGGTGATCATGTTGATGTATTTGTCGTCCTGAGGTAGTTCTACCCTTTTCTTTGGTACTACCTCAGTACCAGCTGGTTGTATCTGCACGTGCTCCATGAATTTGCCTTCGTCTATGAATCTCTGAATCGTGTTCCTTAGGTGATAGCATGTATCAGTTGTATGCCCATAGTACTGGTGGTACTCACAATACTCCTTGGCCACCTTTGTTTTGTCCGGTTGCTTTCCCCTAGTGTTAGGGTAAGGAAAGCCCGGCTTCGCCCCTTCCTTGCTTAGAATGTGGGAGAATGTGGTGTTTAGCTTTGTGTAGATTTTATCTACAAATTCTTCTCTTCCTTATCCTCTGCCTTTGCCATCTCCGTATTTGGATCTTTTGTCTCGAGAGCTGGTTCTGCCCCCGGATTCATTTTGCCGCTTAGGTATCTCCGGAATTGGTTTCAGAGAGTTGGTTCGTTGTGGAGCTGTTGTTGTCTTTGCTTGCGCCATGGGGTTGTCCTTTTGGATTTCTTCAAGTCTGATGTAGCGATCTTGGACAACCCTAACCTCTCCTTCGGAATCAAGGGCTCGGTTGTGAATCTCCACGAAGATAGATGAGGTTCTATCAAGTCCGTACTTATAGCAATTAATGCTAATTTCTGGATTGACTTTCCCGATTGCTTGGCATGTCTTCTGCCACCTGTCTGTGTATTGCATCACTATTTCCCGGGGTCCGATAGCTAAAGCAAATAGCCTATCTAACCATGCCTTTGTTGACTTGTTGTACATGTATGTCTCTAAGAACACCGTAGACAATTGCTCAAAAGAATCAATTGAGTTTGCCGGTAAATTATCATACCACGCCAATGTTGATCCCGTCAAGCTTGCAGGGAAGTACCTACAAAATACTATCTCATCTCTTTCCCAGTGGGAAAGGAGACAAGTGTAGTACCGTAGGTGGGCTGCGGGATCTGAGGTACCATTGTATGCTTGGAACGTAGGTACCGGGCATTTCGCAGGGATATGCTCCCTCAAAATGCGAAAAGACGACAAATATGTTGTCGCTTCCTGGAGTACCTCTTCTAGCCTTTCTCTTGCGTTGCCAGTTTTCAATCCTTGTATTTCTTTCCGTATTTTCTCCATTTGCTCCATGACCATGTTCACATTTTGAGCATCTCTAGAAAATGTGTTATCATAATAAGACTGAGAGGGCTTATAAGTTGGATTTATTTCGTTTGGATCATGCTGCGTTCTCCTGGCTCCCCCTGGTGGGTTACCCTTTGGTGGGTTAAGATCCCCTCTTCGTCTTCCTGAGATAGCTCCGTTCTCACGCCTCTTTAACGGAGGGTGAGTTTGGGAACCCTCAATTTGCACATCCAGCATGTCTTTTAGGTTCTGATTATCCCGAGACATCACATGCATGGCATCCTCGTGCTCCTTGTTACGGAGTAGCAAAGCTGCTACTTGCGCTGCCATTTGATCTCCATTATGGATTCCACCACCCTGAGGAGTGCTGTCGGACGGATCCTCAGAGTCATCCACTCCTTCCTCTATGACCGGAGCGTCAGGATCTAGTGAATTGGAGTTAGGTTTCCCAACCCTCGTCCCGTAGGAGCTAAGGTTCTGGGTAACCTTGCGTTGGCCGCAGGTGGCTTCGTTATATTGGGATGCTCCGGTAACGGCATGCCGTAAAGTGGTTGTGCTCCCGATGTTTGTCCCATCCCTTCAGCAGGAATAGGTGGTTTGTTAGCAACCGTTCTTCTTGCTATTTCACTTTGCCCGTCCTCTGCTTCTGTTCTTTGATTCGCTTGAGATGGCTTTTGAGATCTTGCTCTTGTAACTGCTGGTCGTGAGCTTGTTGGTGCGTCACTTGGTTTCTCCATGCTTTAGGTCTTTGACTGTCCTATTGACACAAAGAAAAGTGGAAAAATCTGCTACTTGGATGCCTTCGTTAAAAGTAGCAATTAATGCTCTGACACAGGAGACGGCTAAGCAGATTTTTCAGAAAAATGACTGAAATGACGTTTGGAAAGACAGGTATTAAATTTGTTATGACACCCTTGGAAAAAACAACCTTAAATGTTGAAAACAATTGAAAAGGGTGTCAGATCTTCTCGAAAGATGGGTTATTGAATGCTTGAAAAGATTTTTTCTACCTTAAATTCTCACTGAGAGTTGTCAGTGCTCAGAGGTACCCAGATCTGAGGGAGACTCTGTCGGAAAAGGTTGTTTTTAGTACAAAACACTAGTTTTAACGTTTTGTGAGTGTTTTTTACAGAAATTTTTGTAGATCTGTGAGATTGCGAGTCTTTAGAGGCTATGAACTCCAAGAACTTACGAAAACTATGGATGAACAAATCACTAGAAAGTGAGATTCATCGCTGTTGAACTCAGATCTCTTCGTTAAAGAAGATGTGTAAGTTAAAATAAATGATGGAACATAAAAACTCAAGCTGGTGAGCAAATCTTTCTAGCGCCAAACTGTGACTACTCATTTTCCCATAGTCTACGTAATGTATACAGTTCGGAGAATTAGATACTAAGTAGTATTGATGCCTCTGCTGAACTGATAATGCTAAGTAATGAAAGATATTTGAGATCACAATAATAACGAAGAACACAAATGTAAAAGATATTAAGTTATCATTAGACACAAGAGATTACGTGGTTCGACTTTTGTCTACGTCCACGGGGTAATGAATGATTGTTTGTATTAAGTTGTTGTGGTTACAAAGATCTTAAATGCTTCCCAAAGTAATAGAGAGAACTCAAGTTGAAGTAAATACTTAAGTTCTAAACATTAAAGAGGTATAAGCTTAAGACTAGATATTCTCTCATGGATATCGAATTCCCTTAGTTTGTTGGTGAAGCTTGGTATTTATAGCCCCTTTTGCTCCAGGTATATCTTTGCTGTCTTTGGACCCATCGTTCTCTGATATACCTTCCGTACAAATGGTACCTTCGTTCACCGCGTGCTTTCTCCAGTCGGACTCTGCCACCTCAGCTAACCCACGTTCCTTTGGGAACTTCCCAGCCTTAGTTCAGATTGTACCTTCGTTCACCGCTATTCTTTGCCATTCAGGTTCTGCCACGTCACGTCTCTCCACGTGCTTTGGTTATACGTGTAGATAAGAGATTTGTGCATTTAATGCTGATTAGATATGTCATCTACCTCTGTCCCTTCACCAACTGCCTCTCTCTAGACTAGGCTTTACTTTTCCCATCTTGACCGTCGAGGTATCCCTTCATGGGATAAGATAAATTAGATCTGCGAATGTATCCTCTGCTACTCAGGTTTCTCTGTAGAGCGAGGGCTATATAGTTATCTTGTGTTCGACCACTGAAACCGCGACACGTGCTCCATAGAATATTGGTATTTACATCTACCATAGCTATTAGGACCTGAAACCTGCCATGTGCCCAAACATGCTACGTCCAACGTGGGCGTGGCTCATGTGGATGATGGGCTTTGCTGGTTATAGGGCTGGCAACGGATATTGTCCATACCGATAAGGTTAAGGTTAAGGGTTAGCGGATATCCGATATCCGGTAACATCCGGCGGAACCCAAAAATTTCAATCCAATAAGGTTAAGGTTAAGCTATCGGATATCGGATTTTTATCCGATAAACTCCGGTAATAGAAGTAAATGTTCAAATCAAATATACCCCTAGGTTTCTCAAACAGAACCCATCACTAAATGTGAATTGCAAGAAGTTGATTATACCAAGGAGAGGATGCGTTTAGGGAACGCTTTATTTGAGAGATTGGATAACCAATTCTTGTTGCATCTTCGCGTCTTTGGAAATTTGAATCACCGCAGCTGACGCCTCTACAAAACTTTCATAACCACTCTTATCATTTTTTATTTCTGTTCACATACGCAGTACCAGTATGTTATCGATTCAGCCAATTAACTCTTGTATATAGATACAGATGGACATCCAGATTATGAAAAGTATATACCTGTAATAGCTTGGATGCTTTGAGAAATATGTTCAATGGAAAGTCGATCAAACCAATTGTCTTTGTAAACTGTAGTTGTAGGAATTTTGTGATCTATTACGTTTGTAGTACTGGTAGTAGCAGTAGGCTTGGTCGTAAGTACTGCCTGCACAATTATCGAACGAGGAGAATAACATTTTGAATTATGTGTAAATTTGGTAGCAACTAGCAACCCTAACATTCGACGGCACTAGACTGCATCCTCTGTTGGGTTGTGATGAAAACGACGTTGATGGTGAAATGAGCGTGATGTTGCTATTGGTGACGGAAATGGTGATAATACCTAGGGGTGGGAAATTACTAGTACACCCCTAGGCTTAACGGATGTCGGATATTAACCTAACAGAATCAGCCCAATCCGCTTCCGATAGGGTTAAAAGGTATTATCCGATAGAATATCCGATTCCGATATCCGATATGTCGGATTATATCCTATGGGATGCCGGATTTTCGGAAACGATATCGGATTTCGGCTATCCGTTGGCAGCCCTAGCTGGTTATCTCTCAAAAGTTTACATAGCAAAGGAGGATTGACTTGAGTCCGCTTGTTTGACTAAAAATCACACCCAATCGCAGATGTGGGCACTTTTGATGTTTGAGATTCTAGATGCACCCGCAAATGTCCAGAGGACTCCACAGACATTCTCCGACTCTCCTCTGGTGGTGTTCGATAAATTACAAAGACCTGGAATGAACCAGTGATTATTTTCGGCGCTTAGGTTTCGAAAATTTGTAATCAATTCCGAGAGATCATGGCTTACGGAGGTGCGGCAACTGGAGGAATGAGTTCAATTCCATCATCAACATCAATAAGGCAAGTAAAACTAGATAAAGAGAGTGAACTAAGGATCGAAGTAGGTATAGATGCTCCACTCAAACTTCGTCTTGTTAATGGAACTGCTGAGATTTTTGGTACTGAACTTCCTCCTGAGATCTGGATTTCGTTTCCTCCAAGACTTAAATTCGCTGTAAGCATTTTCTTTACACCTTCTTGAGTTTCACGAATTAGCGTTTTAGGGATTCAGTGAATTTGATGATCAGGAACCTACCTTTAAGATATTGATTATCTAGGCGTTTAGCTGGACTAAAGATTGCATTCCGCTTCTTATTGATTGCCCTAGTTCAGTTAGGGTTTACACCTATAAGTTAACATATATATATATAAGCCGTCAAACATAGTGACTGCCTGAACTTTACTTATGGTTGTAAAGCGAACTAGAATCCCATCCTAAGGGTTTTTGGTTGCCCTGCAGTCTTGGTTGGAGACCAAATAGAGGAATTGATATTAGGAAAATTGGCCAACTGCTCTCTGAGTTCCAAGCTAGTTACTAGTGTGCAGTGACATGGCACCCTTATATCCCTTGGATCATGGCATTGTCAAGGTTTCACCATCCTGGGTATTAAGGCTTATGGATGGACGCCACGCCCACCGCCGCCTCAGGATGCTAGCAACTAGCGTGCAACTAGCAAGGCTATATTTATATTCATTAGGTATAGTTAACTTGGGTTAATCTTTGACAACAAAAATATCAGAACCTTGCTTGTATTGCTCTGGCCTGATATCAAATTTCACAACTTAGGTCTGTACTTGGTCTGGTGCTACAATCGAAATGGATGGAGTTACTGAAACTGATTATACTGCAGATGAGGTATATATTTATTTTGTTTTTATGTGTGTTTTCTAATGATTGCTGTTTGGCAAATGGTTTGAAACTGATGTTTGTGATAAAAGGAGTCGGCGTTGTTAGGTGCATTTAATATCTTGTATGCTTAATAGCTGTTTGGATTTACTTATTTTTAATAGACACCTATGATAAGTTATGTAAACGTTCATGCCGTGTTGGAAGGGCGCCGAAGTCGTGCCAAGGCAGCATCCACCGATGACCCTGGCTCTTCTCAGGTATTATTTCTTCTATGTTTCCGCATAAAAAAGTTAACATTTGAAAATTTTATAATAAGTATTAATCATTCAGTCATTTGTTTTGAATCTCAAGTTATGATCTTTTAGTGCTTCAGGGGCCTAGGGTGATTGTTATAGGACCTACAGATTCGGGAAAAAGTAGCTTGTCAGCAATGCTTCTTAGCTGGGCGGCTAAACAGGGTTGGAAACCTACGTTTGTTGATTTGGATATTGGTCAAGGATCTATCACTATTCCTGGGTGCATTGCTGCAACTCCAGTAGAGATGCCTATAGACCCAGTGGAAGGGATTCCTCTTGAAATGTCGCTTGTGTACTACTTTGGGCACCCAACTCCCAGGTAACTAACACTTTCAAGCTGTATTCAAATTAAGCTAAAGACTTTCATGATCCATCTTTCCTTTTTGATGGATAGATTATATTAGTGTTTGTAGAGGCTTGCTCATGTGTTTCTATTTAAAAAGAAAGTGGAAATTTTTTGTTTTCTTTTCTCGTTGGTGAAGTGTTTTTTGATCTAGTGCTTCAACAGTGCCAATGCAGATTTATATAAGGTTCTTGTGAAGGAGCTTTCTCAAATCTTAGAGAGACAGTTTGCTGGCAATGCTGAATCTCGTGCAGCAGGAATGGTTATCAATACCATGGGTTGGGTTGAGGGATTAGGATATGAGGTATTACAATTTCCCTCCCAATGTTATACATGCTATTACTATGGAATACACAAGTTTATGTTTATGTGCTTTTTGACTCATATTCAACTAATGTTTTACTGCAGTTACTTCTTCATTCAATCGATACACTCAATGCAAATGTAGTTCTGGTTATTGGTCAGGTAGATATCCTTTCTCATTTTCTTGTAGGTCATCAATCAATGTGAAGGCCAATCAGTCCGTTTATGGTTTAGTTTCTATATCTTGTAGAAAGGGACCCCTCATATGCCATTCCAGAAACTTGCATTTCCGTCATGATTGTTTACCATCACAAGTTATGAAGGTCCATAGTTGTCAAAATGTGGATATTAGTTTTTATTGCAAGAGAAGGTTTCCTGTGAGGCGTTGTTTCACTGCCCACCTTCTATTAATGTTTGCGTGGTGGCGGTATCTGCAGGATAAGCTTTGCAGCATGCTTAAAGATGTACTGAGAAAAAAGCCTAATGTGGATGTGGTGAAACTTCAAAAATCTGGTGGTGTTGTGTCTAGAAATGCAAAAGTACGTCAGAAGGCGAGGGGATTCAGGATAAGGGTAAATTACAATCCTTTTATGTTATCTTTCTTTCTTCTGTTTCTTTATTAAACCCTTGAATTCTTATCACATTCGTCTTCCATACAAACACTGTGTTCTCGTAATATGAATCCATAGTAGGCATGTTTAGGGTTGAAATAATCTCGAGTAAATTGTTGAGGTCATATTCAAATCTGATCTATTTGAATTGATAGTTCATTTTGTAAATTTTTTTTTTTTTTTTTTTTTTTTTTTTTTTTTTTTGTATCTTTCAGGAATATTTCTATGGACTCACAAATGATCTCTCTCCACATTCCAATGTGGCGAATTTCAGTGATTTGCATGTCTATAAAGTTGGAGGTGGACCGCAAGCACCACGCTCAGCTCTTCCTATAGGTGCAGAGCCAACTGCTGACCCCACGAGGCTAGTCCCTGTGAATATTAACCGAGACCTTCTCCATGTAGTTCTTGCTGTTTCCTATGCCAAAGAACCAAGTGAAATCATCTCAAGGTGAAGCATATTATACTCCCTGTCAGTTGGTGATTTTTTCATCTCCCTCAATATCTCTTTTATCGACTCTTACTGATTAACTCCATTTGGTGGACGAATGCAGTAACGTTGCTGGTTTTATCTATGTTACGGATATTGACGTGCAGAGGTATGATTTAAATAATTTGATTCTTTAATCTTATTCTTTTCTAAAATTGTTCCTATTGAGAATTTGCTGACTTTTTTTTGTTGGTGATCTTGCTTTCATGGGTTTCCAGGAAGACGATCACATACCTTGCACCCTCACTTGGGGAGCTTCCCAGCAAATACCTCATAATGGGCTCCTTAACATGGGTTGAGACTTGAATGCAAACAGGATCCTGAGGATCCTTTCTCACGAAGCTTTTTTTTTAACAATGAGACTGTTCTAGTTAGACTTGAAACTGATTATACTAGCCAAGTAGAGATTGGCTGTAGATTTTGTAAAAAAGAAGAAATAAGTACCAAGAATTATCTTTAAAACCATAATGGTAACTTTATATTTTGATAAGTTCATTGGAACTGATTGATCTTAACAAAGCATATGTACTCGAGTTTTTTTTTTTTTTTTTTTGGGTAGACAAATGTACTGAGCCTTGAGCTTGGCAGTTGGGGCCCCTCTGGCGAGGGGAAATAGTCCTCAATATATGCTGTTAGCCTCTCTTCATGGAATTAAAATGCCACACTGGGTGCAGAATCTGTATTAAATCAAACACTGCCTGATGGTTGTCCAATTATCCACGTATACCAAAATCTAAACAAACTCATATCATAAAATCTCTTCTTAATAGAAAAAGAAAATTATTTTCTTCTTTTTCTTCCTCCCCTGACATAATGAATAAATTATTTTTCCTTCTTTTCTCAACTCTGTTCATTCCACCTTCATTAGCTCGCAATGATATTTTTAACGTACTAGACTTTGGGGCAGTAGGGAACGGACAAATTTGCTGCAGATAAAGTATTGCAGATAGATGGACAAATTATTGCACCAGAAAATATCAATCAATGGAAGTGCCATGATAGTAGCATTTGTGAAAATTGGATCTTGTTTTATCATGTCAATGGTCTCTTCATCCATGGGTTGGGTTCGCTTGACGGCAGAGGCTCAAATTGGTGGGAACATTCCAAATGTAACCACAAAGTAAGTCCAAATAAATTGTTAAATTACAAAATTTCTTGTTTAAGTCACCAAAAAAGTTCACCATTGCAGATAATCTTGAGTTATTTCTAATTTTCTCCTGTTCTTCGTTTTGTCTAGGAATGTGGCCAGAAACCTACGGTGAGTGATTGTCAGCAAGTGAACATGGTTGCTACCGATCTTCATTGAATTCATGGTCGATCATTATGGTGCATGAAATGAGTTTCGAAAAGATAGCATGATTTTATACCAGTGTTGTAGATATTAACGTAGCATTGATCGTTTTACAGGAAATCAAAATAATACAGTCCAACAATGTACATATTTCAAATCTGAAATTCCCAAACAGTCCTAAGAAACACATTTTCATTCTTGAGTCAACTTGGGTATACATTTCCAACGTGGAAATACACGCTCCTTCTGGAAGTCCAAACAAAGATGGTATTTACGTCTCACGGTCATCAAATGTCTATGTTGAACATTCACACATTGCAACTGGTATGATTTCCCAATCTTTCCTTGCTCAAATGAATTGCCACCCCCTTCAATTTTACTAGTTAATTCTCATTTTGTTTTGGTCACGCAGGGGATGATTGTATTTCAATAGGGCATACTTCTGACATAAACGTCAACAACATCAGTTGTGGACCTGGTCATGGAATAAGGTAACAAATCACAATCTAATAAATCTTTTCTTTCAATTTCATTTTGATGATTGTCAAATAGCATTCAAGGGGTTATTTCTTTACAGTATTGGGAGTATAGGTAAATATGGAAAGAGAGAAACAGTAGAACATGTTACAGTAAAAAATGTTGAATTGAGAGGAACTACTAACGGTGTTAGAATTAAGACATGGCAAGGAGGAAAAGGTTATATTAGAGATATACTGTTTGAAGAAATTCAATGTACTGGCGCAAGGAATCCAATTATCATTGATCAGTTCTATTGCGATTCTGATAAACCTTGCAAAAATCAGGTACTGATTCGCTCTTGCTATTACGTGTTTAAGTGTTACTCTGATCCAAAGTTTTAAAAATTAAAAATCCATACCCTCATTTTGTGGTGATTTTTGTATTCGTATTTCAGACATCGGCCGTGAAAATCAGCAATGTGACTATGTGATATGGGACTTCAAATAAAGAAAGGGCCGTGGTTCTTGCATGTAGTGAAACAGTTCCATGTACTGATATTTCCTTAACCATCGTACAATGATTTAGCCTTTTCTACCTTTCTCGATATGCTTGTCATCTTGTATCTTATTTAGAATTTTGAATTGTAAATACCTACTTTTATTTTTCTAATGTATGTTCTCATGATAAAAAAGAGAAAGTAATATCTTGCACGGTACAATCTCTTTGTCCGTGGGATTGATTGGTGGTATTTTGACAAGGGTAAAACTTGCAAAATTGCCTGTGAACTTGTATCAGAGACACATATCTATAATATACTCCCTCTGTTTTTGGAAAAGAGATACTTTCACTTTTTCATTTTAGCATAAAAATAGGTCAAATTGAAAAAGTGAAGTATCTCTTTTCTAGAAACGGAGGGAGTATGTGTTAGCGTTTCACCCAGCCGAAGTCTCGATATTTTATAGTTATATTCCCTTTGTTTCAAAATTTTAGTCCGCTTTGACAAAGTCAAAATATTAAGGAGACCGTGGATTTCGTACACTACCCTTATTTATTTACTATAAAAGTGAATGAACATAAAAAATATATATATATATATATATATATAAAGATATTAATCATATTTGTTTCTTATTTAGATAGATATTTTTAATGATTTTAAATAAGATCTTGAAAATATTATTAAGGGTATATTTGAGAATGTATTGAAAAAGTATAATTATAAATAGAAATAGAACATAATTTTGGAACTGAAGAAATAATATAGAGGACAAAATTTGATACAGAGGGAGTATTGAGTCTATACTGATTAGGCAAATTCTGGATGGATTAACCACTAGTATAGAGCAACATTATCCTCAGAATGTCACTGGTGCTGGTTGCGGCTCCTCTCCAGATGTTATCTGACTATACTAAATATATGTTCGGAACATACGCTTACTCCTGAACATGTACCAAGTCGCAAACTTCCACGACTGTATCCTTGAACATGTTGCGTATGCACCTCGTACTCAAATTCTTGCATGAGGAGCATCATGCCCTAAACTCGATCATGGCATGCTGCCGACACAACTTGGCCACAACATGGTCTTCTTCAAAATTCTCGTTCGTAGCCATGCCATGGCCATTACATAATATCCAAGCCACGGTGTCGTGGCACACTAAACACTAGGCCATTCCACAATATACAAACTTACGACCACGGCGTCGTCTTATTACCAGGCCAAGGCCAAGCCACAGCCACACTGCTGTGTCTATCTCCTCTGCAGGTCATGGCCAAACCACGGCCACGCTGTGGTCATCTCCTATACAGGACGTGGCCAATCCACGGCCACGCTGTCGTGGCCATCCCCTCTACAGGCCATGGCATGGCCGTGTCAATATCCTCTACAGGCCATGTCCAAGCAATGGTCAAACCATGACCACGCTGCTGGGGACATCTTCTCTACAGGCCATGGCCAAGCCACGACAATGCTATCGTGGCCATTTCCTCTACATGCCATGGTACACTCAAGGCACCGTGGCATAATTTTCCCAAGCCATGACCAAGCCATGGACACTTACGATGCCGTGGCATATTTTGTACAAGTTGTGGCCATGCCATGGCCATTCACGATAACGTGGCAAAATTTTGTCAGGCCATGTCCACTCATGGTGCCATGGCATATATCTCGCTAGGGCATGATGCTGCCACAACCATTCAAGATACGACCACGGTGTCTGGCATATCTTGCTAGGCCATGGCAGCACCCACGGTGTTGTGTCATATTTCTGACAAGGTTATGGCAACGCCATGGCTATCCATGATGTCGTGGCACATTCCTATTAGGCCATGACTACTTCATGACCATTCAACTCACTGTCATGATGCCGCGACGTATTCTTTGCTAATATATAACTATGACATGGCCTCCAACGCGTTAGTCACATGATATGGCATATTCCAGAGGCTCACTATAATACGAGACTGAGTGACACTAACACTCCACGTGGATTAACATGTTCAGAACTGACGCTTGACACATCATAGCTATGGGTTAGACAAAGCAAGAGGTTAAACATCAAAACATATCACATGGGGATTCTTCATGGGGTATTGGTTTGGTGTTTTACATCAACATGCGGCATGATAACACCCCATGATGAGAAAGTTACGAGTAGTTGTGACAGTTTAGAGCAGTTAGAGAGATGATGGAGTAATTTTCTAGAAGTTCTCGGAAATGTCCCAAGCATAAGGGGCATGACCTTACGATTACCTCCATGATCTCCATCTCTTAATCCCTTCATTACCTCCACTACTTACAAGGAAAACAGTGTGTACCTTGACAACTATAAATAGACCCCTTCGTCTATTCAGAATAATGAACAAGCTTATCATACAGAAGCTCTGTTTTTTCAAATTTCAACACACGTAACGCACAATTTATTATCACTGCAATTTCTTCAAATTTTCTACTTCCCTCCCCTAAGATCAACCCATTTTCTCTCTACGTGATGACAGGACAAAACGACAATTTTCTTGGTTTAGGCTTGTCATGTACAGTTTTGATTTTCAAACCTAAAGAAAGTACCACGACGATGTATTGTTTTTCCTATGAGTAATTTTTAGGTACTAACAATTGCCGACCACAGATGGAGATCAACCTCTCAGTTACGAATCGATTCTTAGATTTTCTCAAGATGGTTGATTATAAGAGCAGGTCAGAAACACTCAATCTCAAATCCATGCATTAAACACCGGCGGAACCCCTTTTTTTTCTCCAGAATTCGTCTTGATGTCCAAACTCCTTTAGAAGCTATAAATACTCAAAGCCCAACCATTATAGCTGATTTCAAGAAATTCTAAAATATCATCACAAATCAAGCTGATATTATCAATATCCAGAACGAGATGTTTCCACTTCTGAGATTTATTATAACTCAGGTATTAAAGGAGACAATAAACATTCGCCCTAGGTGGAATACTACTGAATTTCGGATTTAAGATGATGGTATTGATTCTCCTTCTGATTCCATGTCTCTAACAATGACGACGAAGACAAAGTACATACCAATGTTGAACGAGAAATGGAAAGGAGCAATCAACTTAGCTTTATTGCTTGTGAAAACTTGGAACAACCTTATCAAGATGAGAAAGAAGACGCGTCGGAATTATCACATCACATTGCAATACATCGAGAGCAGAACGACAGTCTGCAAATCCTTGCTGGAAAATTTGTATTTTCAAACTTTCTCCGAACTTCAGAAGGATGGCCAGCAATCCGTAATAACTTCTCCATCCTTGTTGAAAAAAAAAAGTCCCGTTAGAGAAGAAAGCCGTAGAGCCACATGTGGGAATAGAATACTCACAACAAGCAGCGCTTTGTCAAACCATCCATAATTGTTATCGCTAGCAAAGAAGTCAAGAGGAAGGATACTCCCCAACAAGTGTCTGTCTTCCGTACGTCACCCCAAATTAATATCTAGCCACCCCGAGGATAACACCAACCCAAGAACGATGCCCAACCAAAGCTCCACATCAATAACCGTCACATCAGTAGCCAAAAACAAACCCGACATTTCCAGATTTTCCATTCTCCATGGAAGAAGTCATTGAACTGTTGGATAAGTGGATACAAGATAGAACTATTAAGTTGCCGCCTATACGAGGTCCAACAACTGCCCAAGAGATGTTAGACCCGAAATATTTTCATTTTCATAAGTTCGTCAACCATCCAATTTATAGATGTAGAAAACCCTACTACTACATCCAAAGGATTTCAAACGTATGCAAAGAAGTAAATCAACGAAAGATATAGAAGAACACAAGATGTACGTGGTTCGGCATGATTACCTACGTCCACGGGGATGAAAGGATGATCTTATTACTTCACACAAGTTTACAAGGATGAAATGTTCTCAACAATACTCTATCTCTCCCCTCAGTTACTTATCAATTGCTTGCCTTTACCTCTCTACACGATCTCTATTTATAGTTGCAGGTGGTGATACATCGATATTACAGTGTTGGACCTGGTGTAGCTTCCTGGATGTTCTTCTCGGACGACTTGCTGACGCTTCGGTCGATCTTCCCTTTTGCTCGAGCCGAGTCATCTAGCCGAGTGGTGTCATCACCCGATGTCATTCGTTCGGTGGAGGTGGTCGACGTCGCCCTTTAGATTCTTGGCCGAGTCCCACTTCGACCGAGCTTCTCTTATCTCTTCACCAACTCTGTCAGTGCATTAATTACCCTCGAACCCGATGAGCATCACATCAGAACTTTTTTCCTTTATGTCGACCTCTCGAGCTGTCTCTATTCCTCTTTTCTCGCGCCCTGATCTGATGAGATGATTCAGTGCTTCTAGTACTTGCTTTTCTTGGTGCGCCCTTGGCCAGGATGGTTCCACTTGTCTCTGTGGATTATTTGCACCTACATTTATGCCCCTTCTTCCACTCGTGTGATCGACACGTGGGGAAGAAACCGCCTCGTCTTCCCACGTCCTCAGTCATGCCGGGTTTTGCGCCATGTTGTTCCCCACCTTCTTCAGTTATTGCGACCGGTTTACCTTCCTCGTCGGTTACCACAGGTGAGGTTTATAAGTCCGACCCTTAAACCTTATTTTCTTTTTACGTTTTCCTTAGCCATTTTTTCTCCCCTCTCTCCGTTCACCTCTGCTTTTTTCATTGCCATTAGTTATCCTCTCCACAGGTTTCCTTCCTTCTTTCTTCACTGTCCTGGGTCTTCTTTGTTTCCGTTGCCGCTGTAATTTCCGATTCCGGTCGTATTTTCACTCCTCCTGCCGTTTCCTCTACTAGCTTTCATGGCGTCTTCAACTCTTTCCATGACGGAAAAAAGGTGCGTGAGCTATGTGTTTTCTGATGAAGACGGTGTACCGCTTGATTCCCTGTTTGTTATAGAGAGCCCTTCTAAGCATGATTATCGTGCTCTGGATTCTATCTTTTCTGATAATCCTTCTTCGTTTTCATGTAGGGCTGACAAGAGAACTTCCAGAGACTTGTCGGATGAACAATTCGTCCAACAGTTGAAAGATGAGTTCGACCTTCATGGCTATGACGTTAGGCTCTTGTCGGGCCAAAAAAGGCGTTTTGAAGAAGGATGACGTTCTAAAGTTTCCACACTCGGCCGAGGCGACCATTGTCACTAGGGGCCAGTTAGAGCTCGGGTTGCGTTTTCCTTTGTACGATCCTAGCCGTTCATTTTGGTATGAGGCTCTTTCTAAGATCCGCCCGTCCCGCGCCTTGGCTCAGTGGAATGGCAACACCTTTTGTATTTTGTCCGAGTGGGAGAGGCGCAGTCGAGGCGAGTGTACTCCTACTACTTGGTCTACTTACGATCCTTCCCAGGCGGGTGACTATACTCCTGCCAGTTTTGCTGATAACTATCGGAGCGGAAGTGCTACCAATGGTGACCTCGCTGGTTTTGCTGCTAGCCCTCATCGCCATAAGACTCTTCCTGAGGGTGTCAA
Source organism: Papaver armeniacum (assembly GCA_023531295.1). Lineage (NCBI taxonomy): Eukaryota > Viridiplantae > Streptophyta > Magnoliopsida > Ranunculales > Papaveraceae > Papaver > Papaver armeniacum. The sequence continues at coordinate 227,399 of JAJJWW010017530.1, forward strand.
GAAGCTTTTATTGGACGAGGATCCCGAGGGTAAAAGTTCCAACAGGCATGCCCGTCATACTAACGATGCGGCTTGGGACCGAGTTCCTTTGGCTATCTCAAGTCCCCTTCTGAGTGGCAAGTTTCCTTCTCCGTCTGAGCCTTATCCCTCCTGGGTGGTCAATGTTGATCGAGTAAGTGTATTTCTCGGCTTTAGATTTATTTGATCGGCTCGGGCGACTGGTAGGGCGATGTTTTAATTTTTGTGTTTTTACAGTCCAAGTTCCAGAACGTTCCTTTCCGAGTCTCTCGTTCTTGAAAAAGGGATAGGGGTTACGGCGCGAGGGGCCAAGGAGGAGACATGGAAGGTAACAAATATACTGCTTCTTCTTTGCAGTACATGTACTTGCCCCTATTTGTTACCTTGAATGGTTCTGATATTGGCTCATGCGTAGAAGCTGAGGGTCGATAATGCTGGAGGTGTTTCGGCGAGGGATGGTGAGGATCTCGAGGATCGGCTGCCTTTATCACATTTCATGAGGAAGTCGCCTCAGAAAACTTTTGATGTTTCGTCTACCCTTGTAGGTGGGAAGCCCAGTGGAAAGGGCAAGGAGACTAAGGACGATCTATCCGTCCCGGAAAAAACTGTGCCCCAGCAGTCAGCTGGTAGAGGGGTTGTTCTTGTCGATGGTGTTGTGTATCTTGAATCTGATGGTGATGATGATGATGATCTTTTTTATGGAGAGGACGAAGCCGATGGTGATGAAGAGGAGCCGAAACAATCGGAAAGTCTGGTGGAAATAATGTGGTTACTCGGGAAGAAGAGAACACCACTTCTGGGGGCGAGTTTCTAGAGCCTCTTTCTCATGTGGTTCCTAATTCAGGGAGTAGCACCTCTTTTACTATCTCAGGACCTATGTGCAATTCCCTTGGAGCTCTTATTTCTCCTGAATTTGCCTCCCTGTCGGATGAAGATAAGATCAAAGCTGTCTCGTTGTATGATGCCGGCCTGAAGAGCACTTTGACCTGCTGGTGAGTTGTGTTGATCAGGTCATGCATTCATGTTATGGGGTAAGTGTTAATACTGTTGGTGTTTGTAGGATATCAATCGCTCGTTGTTAAACGCTGCCATTCAGCGTAGAGAGGTCGCCGAGAAATAGAATCTTCGTCTCTTATTACGGCAAGAGCGCGAGCGATCCCGGGGGCTGGAGAAGCGACTGGCCGAGACCCAAGGTAGTTACTTAGCTTTCACGTGTTTATGATTGATTCTGTAGTGCCAATATCCCGAGTTTAGTCTTGCCTTCCTAGCTAGAAACTTCTAGTGCGGAGGCCGATCTTTGCCACGAGGTATCGCTTGTTGAAGAGAGAAATTAATATAGAACGGGATCACGTTTCGAATTTACAACAGAGGATTGTCAACAAGGATGATAAAATCGATCGTCTGGAGACCGAGATTGAGGGTCTTCAAACCCAACTGCATCGTTACGAGACTTTTGAGTATGTCCCCGAGGAGATTGATAATCTTAGGGAGAGCTTAGATCGGTTCCAAGGCATCGCCGCCGATAAAACACTGTTGGCCGATAACTTAGAGAGTCGGTGTGGTCGGCTAAGGCTTCAGGTTCGAGATTTGCACGCAGATCGCATTCGGATCCTGGGGGAGAAGAATGCTGCCGAGAAGTGTAGCCAAGAATCCCTTGAGAAGCTTAGAGAGTCCAAGAAAGTCTCCGAGGAGTTGGAGTGGGTTTGTGCTCAATTATCAGGTTTGTAGATAGCATATTCTCGGCAGAGAGCCGAATGGAGTGATCATAAGAAGTACTTCCCCTCCAATGAGTTTAACGAGCAACGATATCTAGAACTTTCTTCTAAGATGTCTTCTCTCGAGTGTAGCTTGTCTGAGTATGAAGAGACCATTAGAGTAGTCACCCCTTTACTGGAAGGTGGTGTGCCTTGTATTTTGTTTTCCTTGTCGTTGTCTTAGTGCTGTTATTATGTAACTGACCGCTCTCGTGTTTTGGCAGCCGAGCAAAGGAATGTGGCATCGCTGGAAGAGGAGAATGCCCAATTGAAGGGGAAGGAGGCTCAATTACTCGGGCGGTGGCCACTTTGCCGAAGCGGCGTCGATGCAGCTGACACAAGACCTTGTTGCTGAAAAGGCGAAGTTCAATGATGAGCTCGTTGCGAAGGTCAAAGCCGGTGTAAAGGCGGTGCTTGATAAGAAACGAGCCGATGTTGCTGCTAAGAGGGCGATTCCGGGGCCAGTTCCTCCTAAATAGTAAGCTTGTCTTTTGTAGCGCTGCGTCGCTATTTCACCCTTTGCCATGGGTTGTAATCCGCTCGAACACCTTTGTTTTCTCGTACACTTTTTTAATGGGGTCTTTGCGTCGCCAACATGGTTGTTTTTCTTGCTATCTGACACTACTATTCGTGTTACCGTTCTTATTTATGTTATGCCGATGATGTATGGTTTGTTTCTACGACTAAGTTATGTATACCTGCATAAACATGAGTAGACCGGTTAATCGTAAATGTCATTTCTGTCGAACACACTCAACAGGGAGAGGGTCACCGGGCCCAATGCCATGTCCCGATTGAGGTATCTCATCACTGTCTTTCCAGATCTAGTGGCAGGGTAGTTGGTCCTTCCTAGTTTCTATGGGATCGATATCCCAAGAAGTTATCAATTAACTTTCTTGGGCAAGTGATTTCGGCCACTTGCGAGGGGAGCAATGTTGTCTGCTCGACTGACGAGTACTCATGCCTCGACAATCAGCCACTGGCTTCCAACCACCAGGGCCCTAAGGCTACCTCGGCACTTGCACACTGCCGTCGCCCCGAGTTCGAATAGCCCGTCTTAATGTAAGTCGCCCCGGCACTTGCACAATGCCATCGCCCCGGGTTCGAAATGACCATTCGAGTGTAAGCCGCCCCGACACTTGCACAATGCCATCGCCTCGGGTTCGAAACGGCCATTTAGATGCAATTGTCACATTTCCAACCCCACGTGGCCTTTCAAGGAAATAGCTGACAATGTATTATACCTGTTGTTAGGGGTGATATAGCTTTAATCGCTTAGCATTCCACGGTCGTGGCTCGGGTGTTCCGTCCGGTTTTAGTATCTTGTATGCCCCTTCGCCGACTTTCTCAACAATGGTATAGGGTCCTCCCCACCGTGCTGCTAGCTTTCCGTCTTTTTTATCACGTTCATAACTGGGTAGATCCTTTAGTACCAATTGCCCCGGCTGGAATTCTCTTGGTCGGACCCGCTTATTGTATTCTCGTTGTATTCTTCGCTGGTAATTTTCCATCTTTTGCAGGGTCATCTATCTTGTTTCTTATAGGTCGTCGAGCTTGGCCAAGATAAGATTTGCCGAGATGTTTCGCCTCCATGCTTCGGTCCTTGTTGTAGGTATCATCGCCTCTGTCGGAAGGATAGTCTCGGTCCCATATGTTAGCATGAAAGGTGATAACCCAGTTGCCTCTCTGCGAGTTGTCCTATATGCCCACAAAACGTTATAAAGTTCCTCGCACCATTCTCCGTATTCTCCATAAAGCTTCTTTTTCAAGTTGTCGGCGATGGTTTTGTTTGTGATCTCGGCCTGTCCGTTACTCTGAGGGTAAAGGGGCGTGGACTTTCTCTTTCGGATGTTGTAGGTATTGAATAATAAGTCGATATTCTTTCCCTGTAGCTGTTTGCCGTTGTCCGAGACGATTGTCGCTGGTACTCCAAAGCGACATATGATGTGCTCCCGAATGAACCGAAAAACATCTCTATCCCGGATATACTTCAATGGGGCAGCTTCTACCCATTTAGTAAAGTAGTCGGTTGCCACAATTAAGTATTTTCTCTGCCCCGATCCGACATGTAATGGTCCCACGATGTCGACCCCCCATTTGGCGAAGGGCCACGGACTGATTACTGAGTTTAACGTCACTGCTGGTGCATGTATCTTTTTGCCGAACTTTTGACACTCGTCACAGATGAGGGCCATATGCTTTGCGTCCTCATTCATGTAAGGCCATAAATATCCCATAGTCTTGGCTCGTGCTGCTAGGCTACGGCCCGAACTGTGGTTTCCCGCGGCCCCATAATGCAATTCGTTCAGGATAGTGTGCCCCTCTTCTTTACTCAGGCATCTTAATAATGGTCCAAGGTACGATTTTCTGTACAGAGTGCCGTCTCGGAGCTCGTATGCAGCTGCTTTGCTTTTAATTTTGTTGATCTCGGGTCGCCCCTTGGGAAGCTTTCCTGTTTCAAGATATTCGTGGATTGGTTTTCGCCAATCATCGGCCTTATATTTATCGGTAGTGGTTGCTGCTACGTGTGCGCCGATGTCCACTATCTCAGGCACTGATGGCATTAAGATCCTCATAATTCTGATGCCCTCCACACTTGCATCCGTTAGCATGGAAGCGATGTATGCTAGGGCATCCGAGTGGCGATTGTCTTTCCTACAGATGTTCCGGAACTTGATATTTGGTATTTGGCCGATGTAGAATTGGGCGAGTTCCCAATATTTTTGTAATAAGGGATCATGTATAGCGTACTGCCCGCTGATTTGTCGGATGACTAGCTGAGAGTCACTTGTTAGTCTTACGTCTTGGATTCCCATCTCCACTACCAGGCGTAGAGCATGGATCACTGCTTCGTATTTCGTGACGTTATTGGTCGCCTTAAATTCGAGTCTAAACGAGTGGACCATCTTTTTTCCTTTTGGCGTCGTGAAGACCAATCCTAGGCCTGACCCGTCTTTATTAGATGATCCGTCCACAAAAACTTCCCAACGTGTCGGGTTGCATGTCTCGAGTAGGTCGGATGGGTCCTCTTGGTCTTCCTTCATTCCTGGGATGTCTTCCACTTCATCTTCGTCGCTCGGGGGAAGTGCGCGCGTAAAGTCTGCGCCTTCGCTTGTGCCTTTCCGCCGTTCTCATCTCATAGAAAATATCGAATTGCTTGATCTGTGCGCTCCACTTGGAGATCCGTCCCGATCTAGCTGCGTTGTAGAGTACTGATTCTATGGAGGATTTTGTGAGGACCCGAATTTTGTGAGTTTGGAAATACGTCCGAAGTTTTTGAGTTGCAAATACCAAAGCTAATATCAATTGCTCGATTCTGGTATAGTTCCTCTCCGATGGGTTCATGGTTTTACTTATGAAATACACCGGCTTTTCTTCCCCTTTCACGGTCTTGACTAATACGGCACTAATGGCATAACTGGTCGCCCCTAGGTATAGGGTTAATACTTCCTCGGGCTCGGGCCTTTGTAACACCGGCAGGCTAGCGAGATGCTGTTTAATTTTCTGAAATGCCTCCTCGCATTCCTTAGTCCATTTGAACTTTTCTCCTTTCCTTAATGTCCCGAAGAAGTCTTTGCACTTGTCGGATGATCGAGAGATGAATCGCCCCAAGGATGCCAAGTTCCCATTTAACCGTTGTACGTCCTTAATCGTCACGGGTGATGGCATTTCTACTACTGCTCGGATCTTATCTGGGTCTGCTTCGATACCTTTGTCGGTAATTATGTACCCTAGAAATTTGCTCGAGGTGACCCAGAAAGTGCACTTAGCAGGGTTCACCCTCATCTTGAAGCTTCTCATAATCTGAAATATGTCCCGGAGGTCGCCGATGTGGTTAGTGGCCACCTTGATTTTGACCAACATGTCGTCCACATATACCTCGATGGTGTGATGTATTTTATCTTCGAACATATCTTCTACTAATCTTTGGTATGTGGCGCCTGCATTTCTCAGTCCGAACGGCATTTTGGTGTAACAGTATAACCCTCTGGGTGTGAAGAACGATGTATGCTCTTGGTCCTCAGGGGCCAAGGGGATCTGGTTGTACCCCGAGTACCCGTCCATGAGTGTTATTGCCTTGTATCCGACTATGGATTCTACTAGATGATCGATGTTGGGGAGGGGGAAGCTGTCCTTCGGGCAAGCTTTATTCAAGTCGCTGAAGTCGATGCAGACGCGAACACCTCCATTCCTTTTGGGGACTATCACCATGTTAGATATCCATTATGGGTATTGAGCTTTTCGAATGATTCCTGCTATTTGCAACTTTTTTAGTTCGGCCTCCACCACTGCTTGTAGCTCGGGTGTGATTCTCCTCATCTTTTGTCGGATCGGCTTGACCTTGGGGTCTATTCTCAAGTGATGTGAGCAGACTTCTGGGTCAATTCCTTCCATATCGTGCATTTGCCAGGCGAATATGTCCATGTGTTCTTTCAAGAGAGTTATCAGCTGTTGTGTCTGTTCGTCCGTTAACAGAGACCCTACTTTCACCATTTTAGGCTCTTCCTCAGTGCCTATTGACATGTCGAGTGGGTTCTAAGGCCGAGAAATTAGGCTTTGGCTCGTCGACTATTGTCGGCTCCTTAGATTGCTATAAGATCTCCTCCTTGTCAGCTTCGTAGGTGGTGATGGCTTGTGATATCACCTTCTCTAGCTCTTCCCCCGCTTTTATTTCCCTAGCTTTGTTCTTTTCCTGACGTTTCCTCGATCGTCTTTCTTCATTCTCGAGGAAGTTGAGACTTTGGATATCGATTTGTACGCGCCCAATACCTACACTACCCCTCGATAGGATGGAAACCGCAATCTCTGGTGGTAAGCCGAGGCGAACCCTTTGATTCCCGCCAACCAGGGTCGACCAAGAATTGCTTCATAGGGCGACACAACGTCGACCACACAGAAGGTGGTGAGCGTGTCTAGGAACCCTTCCCCATCCGAGACTCTGAGGGTGACTTCTCCTTTTGGTACCAGCCAGCTTTCTTCTGCAACTCATTGAAGCCGTAGATTCGATAGGTCGACGGGATTAGGATATCATCGAGATAGCTCCATTCTTTTGAAGGTGTCGTAAAATAAGACCTCGATCAAATGCCATGTCCATCAACCCTTTGATCCTTCGGACACCCCATTCTTCAATGAGTAGGGTTATCACTAGGGGATCCCCATGTGCTTGACCATTCAACGGGACGTACTTCGCTGAGAAAGTGATCGGCTGCATCATCCAAGATTCCATGGGCAGAGTTTTGGCCACACTGCATATTTCTTTTCCCGCCCGATCTCTTTTGTGGATCCTTGAAGTGATGCCGGTTCCTAGATCAAACCCCTGAGTTGCCGAGTGCGAGATGGTGTTGCAAGCGAACTGGGTACCACGATTGATCCTTATCTGGTGCACTGGTGCGTCGGGCTGGGCTGATGTCGACGATGTTTTGACAAAATGTCACAAATATCCATCTCGGATCAGGTGCTGGACGATATCTTTTACCTCTCGACAATCATTAGTCGAATGGCCACGGAACTGGTGGTAATGGCAAAACTCGGGATGGTTCCTTGTTTCGTCGAACTGGACTCCCCTAGTCTTCGCGTATCGGATATCGTTCCTCTTTTCGACTTCCTTGAATATTTCTTCCAATGGTGCATTTAGTGGGGTGTAAGATCTGGGTTCGTGGCGAGGCTTTTTTCCTTTCTCGACCCAAATTTTCTTGTTCTCCCATGATGTTGTGTGCTCGGCCTTTTCTCAGATCGCTTCGGTGCTTCTCGTGGGGTTGCCTCTGTTGTAGCGCTTGCTTCTTGTATTCCTCTATCCTGTGCTCCTTCCTGTATTTCCTCCAAGGCAATGTAGTGTTCTTGCATCTTCCTGATTTCTCTTAACGTTTTAGGCTTCTCGGTGTACATTGCTACCTAAATAGGATCTGACTTCCCTAATGAATTTTCGAACCCGAATATCTGTTGATCGACCGGTACCTTTCCGATGTCAGTACATAACTTCCTCCATCTGTCTGTTAGAGACCGAAGCGGTTCCCTGAATCTTCGTGCAAGTGTAAAGAGCTTATTAACTCTGGGCCGAGCTATACTGTTATGCATGTAAGTTTCAAGGAAGGTTTCCACCAAGACTGCATAATTGCCAACGGATTCATCGGGAAGGGTGTAAAATCAGTTCTTTGCCTCACCCTCCAAACTGGTCGGGAAGAATTTGCACATGACCACATCGTAATTCTTCCATTGTAACAAGGACATGCTGTACATTTTGATATGCTCTCCAGCGTCGCCCGTGTCGTCAAACCTGGATGGGAAGATCGGCAATGTACATTTGGGGGGAAAGGAACCCGATCCAATTCCTTGGTAAACAGTGTCTTTTGTGCTTCACTAATTACTTCTGCCAACTTATCGTCCTCGCCGTTTCCTGTCAGTTTCTTGACCATCTGCTCAAGCTGCTCGATCTTTTGTTTGGTTATCGCATCCGTACCCTCATTGGTCGCCTCTTCCTCGGTCGAAGAATCCTCGTGCGGGCCATACCCTCCCCCTGATCGGTTAGGGTCGGGCATGCGTTCTTGGATTGGGGGTAGGGTTGGAGTGTTCCTCGACTGGGTGTTATTGCTAGAAGCGCCTCGGCTCGACGACCCTCTTGACCCAGCTCTCCTGTTATGAGTCGGTAGTTTTCATGTTCTAAGGCTAGGTTCCTTCTCTGCAGCTCTCTCATAAGTTCTTCTTGCCTTCTTTGGCTTGCCAAGATAGCAAGTAACATTGGGTCGGTACTCTCGTGGCTAGAGTGGCCGTTTACTTGGTTTCCTGCTACATTGGGGGGTGCAGTTGGAGGTCTTGTCGGGGGGACAGCGGGAGGAACGGTTGGAGCTATGGGATGATCGGCCGCCACTGGTGGGATGTCTCGGTCGAGGTCGCCCCTTCCTAAGCGCACTCGCCTAAGCCTCTCACCTTCTCGTTCTAGTTCACACTGGTACTCTGTCGGTTGTCTTTCTCGCCCCCGTTCCTCCTGTATCATCTGCACTTCCTCCTCTTCCTCAGTGTCCGATGCAGTTCTTCCGTCCACCATGTCGCCCTGCATTATCTGGCTCGGGTTGATCCTCAGTGTCCTAAGCGGGAGATCGTCGTCTCGGCCTAAATCGACCTCCTCATCAACAGTAGCCATGCCTCTGCCTAGTGCCAGAGTCTCGTCCTGGTTATTTTGTCGATGATCTTCGTGTTGGGAATCCGTCAGTCCTTCTTGTACGCTAGATCCCGCTGCGGCTCGGTTCCTAAGGATTCTACTTGTCCTGGAGGTACTCACCATCGCCTTCAGTATTTCCCTTGTTCCTCGGCTCGCCCATCCGTCCCTACCTACGTCAGCAAAGTACACAGCACTTACTTCAAACTTTTTTCGAAAAAGTTAAGGATGAAGTACAGCAGTTCTGCTGTGTAAGGTGGAAAAAGTTTTCTCAGTACACTTCCATTTATGCTAGCGTGTTGACCTCAGCAATCGAGTAGGTTTGACCGCAAGAGGACAATTTTTGAAAAGCTGTCTCAACACATCGCTTTCGGTACTTTTTCTACGTATTAATCATTATTTTTCCTAACATTCCAAATGCCAGAAGTCATTAATCATCCGTATGTTAGGTCGGAGGATTTCTTTCTTGACTATAGTTGATGATACGATAACATTTACCGATTATTATGCCGACCGTCTACATCGATCTTTTGTGAGGCTTTTAGCGTAGGGTCAAGATGAGGCTTAATAATGAAGCACCCACTAAAACTCCTTTCAGCCGTAGTTTTCGGAAAACTGAACTTGATGATTTCAAGTTAGTCTTGCCTCTACCCTTGTCATACTTTGTTTTAGCTAACTAAGAAGATCCAAACAACGAAGTAACGTTTCAACTTAGCTTCTAGGTCATCAAAGATGATCCATTCGGGAGCTTTTGATGTGTTATTACATTTTACCTTAGATCGACGACAAGGCGACCTTTGCCGTAAAAGTTTGTACTCCAACGAAAACATTTATCTTTACATAATTTGTCAAACTTACTCGACCGGAATCCCTTATTCATAAGGTAAGAGATCTCCCGGCTCTTGTTTGATGGGGTTAAGACGATGAAGTTAACTAAACAAGTTTTTTCTTTTAAACTAAATTTCCGCAAGCTTTTCATGAACTCAAGTAAGTAAAAGCAAAGGTAACAACATTGAGATTTTGACCACAAAGGTGAACTTGAAATAACAAATCTAGCAGCCCACGGATTTTAACCATTAGAGATGAAAAGAAAAAAGGTCAGCAAGGTGGAATTTCATTCTTAGCTTCTACCAACATCAAAAGATGTTATTTCGGGAGCTTATTGATCTTCTCATAACCCGCTTAGACAACTTAGACAAACAGCCTAGTTTGATGATTTAATCTTGATGACTCGACTCAAACGAAAACAGAAGCGGTTAATACTAGCAAAACAATCCTACCTCAAAACTCAACAAGGTTTTGCTAAGAAAACAAAGACAAGAACTTCTCACAAATTTTTCCTATCATCACTCTTAACCAAAAGAGTTTCTCCCTTAGCTTCAACTAACACGCAAGGTGACTTAGGAGCTTGGATTTCTCTCTTTTGGTAACCGATTTCAAGGTATCCGAAGATGTTACACGGTCCCCTTAGTCGGCGCCAAAATGTAGATGTAGAAAACCCTACTACTACATCCAAAGGATTTCAAACGTATGCAAAGAACTAAATCAACGAAAGATATAGAAGAATACAATATGTACGTGGTTCGGCATGATTACCAATGTCCACGGGGATGAAAGGATGATCTTATTACTTCACACAAGTTTACAAGGATGAAATGTTCTCAACAATACTCTATCTCTCCCCTCGCCTACTTATCAATTGCTTGACTTTACCTCTCTACACGATCTCTATTTATAGTTGCGGTGGTGATACATCGATATTAAAGTGTTGGACCTGGTGTAGCTTCCTCGGATGTTCTTCTCGGACGACTTGCCGACGCTTCTCGGTCGATCTTCCCTTTGCTCGAGCCGAGTCATCTAGCCGAGTGGTGTCATCACCCGATGTCATTCGTTCGGTGGAGGTGGTCGACGTCGCCCTTTAGATTCTTGGTCGAGTCCCACTTCGACCGTGCTTCTCTTATCTCTTCACCAACTCTGTCAGTGTATTAATTACCCGATGTCATCCCTTTTGCTCGAGCTGAGTCATCTAGCCGAGTGGTGTCATCACCCGATGTCATTCGTTCGGTGGAGGTGGTCGACGTCGCCCTTTAGATTCTTGGTCGAGTCCCACTTCGACCGTGCTTCTCTTATCTCTTCACCAACTCTGTCAGTGTATTAATTACCCTCGAACCCGATGAGCATCACATCGAACTTTTCTCCTTTATGTAGACCTCTCGAGTTGTCTCTATTCCTTTTTCTCGCGCCTGCACCGATGAGATGATTCAGTGCTTCTAGTACTTGCTTTTCTTGGTGCGCCTTTGGCCAAGATGGTTCCACCTGTCTCTGTGGATTATTTGCACCTACACAATTGGTGAATGGAATGGTCTGAAGCGCGTCTTCAAGGAGGAGATATATTCATGATAATTGCACTTGGGGTCTGAAAGTGTTCACAAAGGCCATATCCCTGTCAGGAGCTTCACTCTTTATGGAAAATCAAATTACCGAACCTTCCAGTCCATGACGGAACATATGTGTAAGATTGCTTACCTTTCTAAGGCTCGGCGCAAGGACATCTTCACCGCTGTTAATTGTATTATTTCTGGTAAGCGCTTACTCTTTGCTGAAAAAGTTAAGGCTGATCCTAAGCCTACTTTGGAGGATATAGTCAACAAGAGCAATGAGATGTCGGGATGAGGACTTATCGCTACTGCTTTACTCAAGGATGTCGAGTTTGGGAAGACGCTGATCGATGCCAGGACGAATATCAACATCATAACCATCAAGACTCTGAGAGTTGTAGGGGTTTCTAGATGCGAGGCCACACATTCGCCAATCACGATTACAAATTATGGAGGAAAACCCAAGAATGGTTGCGGCTACATCACCCTTTGAGTAAAAATAGGTGATGTACATATGCATTTCAAGTTTCACATTGTTCAAGAAGATACGAACTACGATATGGTTCTGGGACGTACGTGAATCCATAACAACAAGGCAAGTATTGATGCATCTCTACAAAAATTACCAAGGGACACACTTGAGGACGTCAACAAGCCAACAAACACAAAAATTGCTCACTTCCAGAACATCACCAAGCATCGGATCGGATGCGAAAAAATTTCCTAGTGGAGAGGTGATGTTGTACACCGGTGGATTTTTCCTACAAGTAAGTTTTATTCAGCAACTCTCTTTACAACTAGTGTCCCACATCCCATCAAGGCTTGGGGACCTGACTTGGATATCAACCCCACCGTGACTCGTCGATGTGAATGGTAAGTCGATCCTTTCCAAAATTTTACCAAATGGATAGGGGTCGCCTCTACTTAGAGTATCAAAACCAATAACCTAATCATCCTGAAGATGTGTCACGAAGCTGAGATACCAAAATCCAATTCCTTTTTAAGTTAGATACCTGGTCAAGAAAGCTACTGTTTCTTTTGAAGAAGAGTTGTATCTAATTATTGAAACTATACTAGGTGGATACTACAAGATTGTCAATATTGGTCAGCCCAGAAGGGATAGTCATACATGGAAAGTGGCTCGAAGTTGTCAAGGCTTAAGCACTTCAAAGACTGTCATACTATTTCCTGTTCCTCCAAAATTTCGCAATATCTTGCATCCATACTTAGGATTTCAATTTCGATTAAACAAAATATTATTTTGCTTTTAGAAAATCCATTGCAAACATTCACACAAAAATCCACCTACTCAAAATTCCAAAATTAAACCACAAAAATCCAGGAATCTCATAGACACATAAAAACTTCAAAAATTACTACCTAGAAAGAAATCCTTGAAAACCCGCTCGGCATCATCAGCATATGCTCTCTCTACTGTTCAAGGGTTTCGGTTGCAAGCCTTGACTCATGGGATGGCCTTTCAACCTCATTTCTAGACTTGTTAACTACCTCCAAGTCAGAAAACGCGCCTACTTCCTTCAAGTTCCCCTGAATGGCCCTCATAAGATGATGAAACCATCCAACGTTAAACTTAGTCGTTTCGAATTCCTCCAAGGCAATCTCGCAACTGGAACACTACTTCAAAAATTTCTCAACGAGGAAGAAAGATCATCTCTTGCATGGCTGGATGTAGCATGGACACCTTCCTCTCGGAGTACGATAGTTTCTATAATTTCCTACAAAAAAGTGTCCGAACTTATTCCACACCTTGGTATACAACTCGAAGTGGAAGGAACAACGAAACTTCCAATGCACACGTGTTCATACCGGATTCTATCAAACTTGAAATGAAAGACAACTCTAGCATTCGGATATTCAACTGGTGCAATTTCCATCTCACCGGCATCCGGTACAATAACAACACTTGGAGCGTTATACTCAAGAAAGACATCGGATGGATCCTTCTCATGATTTTATATTATAAAATATGGATCATCGGCAGCGTTACTCATGGTAATCTCCAAGCCTCACTTCACAAGTTCTTTTCCTTGTTTCGGGTTGTACCCCACTGTAAAATCATAAAGGTGTTACAATTAGCAAAAGACAGTTCAAACATGGAAACTCAAGAACGAGTCATGGAATTCACAAAGTATTTTCTTTAGCAACCTAAAACATTCATTACAAAGTGTTTTGGGGTGTGGCTTATGGTATAGAAAGTTTCGTGTAGTTTTGCAAAAACTTCGTTAGAGTCGATTTACACCGCCCTCTGGAAGAACTGGCGGCGCTAATTCCTAAAAAGGTTTGGGTATGAGTTATATATCTATTGATTTGTATGGATGTCTACTACAATATACTAAAATGGCATGTAAATCATATATATGGGATGAAACATATAGCTATTATGCTAAAGCCAATGGAGTCTGGAAAATTTGCACGGGATTACAAATTAAAAATGTGCATGCATGGTTCACTGACCAAACAAGTTCGAATCGATGATTTTTTTTTTCATCATATATCTTGGTCTCTTACATTCAGAGTTGGGATCAAACGTCGGAATCCGACATCGTAAGAAGATTTTAAGGCTTCGGAGACAATGGCGTATAAATGAGGGTTTCCATATGGTATTCAATAATCTCAACGTCAGATAGACCTCATCTACTTAGAGAGACAATTACCTCAGCCATGTTACTCGGTATCGGAGTCCACCGCAAGTCTCATCTACAACTTCGGTCCGTCATCAACTCCTTAGGACAGCTTCCGCTATTCCAAATCTCGCTACCATGGGATACAACTTCAGGCTGTCATCAACTCCATGGATGACCATATCGTGTCTATTACTTCCTTGTTGATGTCATCACTAGCAACTAACACTTGCATAATCAGACCCTAAGCACCGAAGTCTGCTACTCGCTCATAAGAGAGTCTAAGTCTGCGCCAAGGACAGTGTCCAGGATGAAGAAGATCTAAGTAACTACTCTTGAACTGAGTTTCAAATTTTAAATATCTTTTGTCTTATTGTCACCATCTAGTGACGAAACATTACTATTCTGCGCTAAGTAGGGGACTCAATGTTGATGCTATTTTTTTTTTGACAAGGGAAAAACTTGTAAAATCGCCTTTGAACTCTGTATCAAAGACATATCTATAAATATATATGTGTTAGGGATTCACCTATTTGAAACCTCAGTATTCTATATAGGTTTATAAAGTATTTTAGTACTTATATTATACTCATATCTATATTGAATCTATATTGATTGGGCATCTTCTAGATGGATTGGCCACTAGTGTAGAGCAACATTGTCCTTAGAATGACATTTGTGCTCGCATAAGATATACTATCCCCAAAACTCCTCGTGTCACTGGATACTGAAGCGCTCGCATAAGCTCGCTCTACTTACTAGTGTTGTCTTCACACACGATTGCTCCACTGAATCTCTCTGCGAGGTTTCACGTTCTCTACTTGTATAGGAAATGATCGACTATCACACATATCCACGGCTCTCTACTAGCAATAAAATGATTAATGGATTAATCCAATTGTACACTTGAACAATCTAGAAATCAATCATAAACCCTAAATATAGTGAAAACAACATTGATGATTAAAACTTCAAACAAACTTGTATTACTAATCAAGCTTCACACTTTGAACATTGAATTCATGCTGAATCAACAAAACTTTAGCTACTCATATTACAAAGAAGAAGAAGATGATGAAAGAATTCATGGTTTCCCCGTAAAGGGGTAAACCCTAGGTTTAAGATGTAGAAGTTGTGATATGAGATGTAGATATATATTTTGGAGAACCTTGGATGTCTTATTTTATAGCTTTTAATGCTTAGCCTTCAAGAATCGTAGTCGATTAATGAATCCGACCCTAAAAAGTTGGAAAGAAAGGCCTCAAAAGAGTTCGTGAAATTTTGCCTTTTGTGTACGTGCTAGTTATGCGTACCCTACCTATTCTAAAACTCCTGGGAATTTCGAACGCGTACCCTTACAATTCACGAAATTCCAAATACCAACGGTAGATGTACCTGTTAGAGCATTGCTGGTCGAACTCACAAGTGTTGATATCTCAAGCTTGTTGTAAAAACTATATCTTGATTTCTAGTCTACAATTAGTTAAGTCTCGGATGAGGATAGAAGATGTAATTGATAAACGAACATCACTAGTCATCATTGCATTCTACCGTTTGAAGGCGAATCGAAGCTTTTGGAGAACTTCATCAACAAAAGGTAAGTGAAGACCAGCGATTTAACCATGAATTTATGTTTAGGTGGGCTATTTTTTTGTGATGAGTTCCAAATTTCATTCATATCGTCTGCAACAAAAATAAATGCAATAAAATATCTAAAGTGAACAAGGTGCGCAACACGTTGTCTTTCCGTTGAAGCGCAAAACTTTGAATCAAATTTGTTCACCTTATAGAGTGTATCTACAATTGCGTTACATTTTATATGAATCACGCAAAACAGAACTCTAAATTATATCGACAGTAATTATGATTTGACAAGGCGGCCGAAGGATGGCGATTTTTTTTCTTCGGGTTTTTAAATTATTATTTTGTTTGCATAAATATAAAAACAATTATTAATTATTTTATTTTTTTTTGCTAAAAATAATTATTAATTTGTAAAATATTATAATATATGCTTTTCTATATTATTTTTTTAAAATTTGTGCATATAAGCATGATAAGCTATGACATTTTTTCTGTTTATCCATGTAATTATGCGACATTTTATGATTTACATTTTTTATATTTGTCCCCAATACATAACACAACATTTTAAGATTTTGAATTACATACTGGCAGTGAAAACTAATTCTTTGGATCCATGCACATTGTAAACGTGTCCTCTCACCCTCCTCTCATATCATTTAACAACAAACTGTATTGTGTATCATTAGATCTTAGCTATATATGTCACCGATCGTTAGATCTTCTTCAAGATACGTTCTCTTTCATTGGGCTATATAAATTTTGACCTGGGCTTTTCAATTTTTACTAAGAAGTTACCATGGCGAATATGAGCTTTTATTGATTTTTTTTTTTGTTGGGGGGGGGGGGGGGTTGCAGCCTAGGTAAGCCACCCCCCACCTCCGTCACTGGTGAAGACTGGACCACCTATTTCTCAAGTTATATTCACCTTTCTATCTTTGAGACGTTGTCGCGTAACAAATTAAACTATCGTAAGCATATCAAGAATTTCGAGTCAAGATTCTTCTTGTAGATAGTCCTCGAAATATGACTAAGCTCAATAAATATTTCATACTTGATGAATTTCGGTTATGAATAATTTATTGTTCACAATCAAAATCATAATTCAAGATTATCATTCGAAATAGACTGGAACAGTGATATGTGTCATTGATGTTATTCGGGAATGTTTCGAATCAATTTAGAGAAATATAGAACTACTATAAATTCAGATATAAGACAGTATACATATCAATCTTACAAACTGGGAAAACTATTATAAGTCTGAAACCGCAATACAAGTACTCAGTACACGTAGCGGAGTAGCTATATGTCGACAAACAGGAACTCGTGAATCCGGATTGGTACGAAAACCAATACGCGTAATTGAAAGGAACAGTTGGCTACTAAACCGGTTTGGTATCCATACCGGTACACGTACCAGAAAAGTTCTGTGGACTCCAGAACGTGGATATGTACAAATGGTTCCCATACCAGACGCATACCATAAAAGTTTTGTGGACTCCGGAACTCGTTATGTTTGAATGGTATCGATACTAGTACGTATACCGAAATAGTTCTGTGAACTCCAGAACTCGGTTATGTCTTAAGGTTTACAACCGGTACATGTACCGTGACATAACTGTTCATGAACATGGTAAGTACTTGTAATTTGTACGCCTACTTACCATGTCGATTAAATTCTTATGCACATAAAATTATTTCTCCGAGATATTAGCATTTGAATAATCAGATTATTATTTATAAAACACCATAGACATATTTGATCACTTGATTGTGACTCGAGTTAAGTCTTAAGTGTTTATGTAAATGTTCAAGCTTATAGTTCAGTTGGCTAACTTTGGATAACCATTCATGAGCGTGGTCTTATACACGGTTCGGTTACAGTTCATCCTAACCAGAGTGTATATCTTGATTATGTAAATCAGATTCAAAGATTCATCTAACGGTGGATGTTATTTGCTTGGTTCCAAATCTATCTTAGCTTTAAACTAAACAACCTATGCTTTGAATTCTATATCGTGGAAACCTCAAACAACTGGGATCTTTCAATCCCGACACTACTTATTGGTGTGTCCTAGTTGTTACTAGAGTCGTCATCTCCAGAAACCCTTTTAGGGTTTAACGACTACAAAGACTTCATAGGGATTCGTGAAACCAGGTCCAACTATTGTTTATCTGATAGCTCGAGTATCCTGATCTTAATCGATTGTTGAGCTGCTTACTTGATCGATATATATATAGTAATAATCAAAGTTCTTTTCGTCTCAAACTTTGTTGATTCCATAAGTTTTATCTTGTGATGTGAATAATAATCTAGGCTGCACTTCGGGTTGCATAAGTCCGGATTTTGAGGTTATCTAGACTTTGTCTATTGTTATCGATTTTCATTACCTTGATCATTGATCAAAAAGGAAATCACATATATAGGCTTATTCATTGGTAGGAATATTGGTTTAAAGTCTTCAATTGAGTTGAATCAACTCTTAGTTGGTGTGAGGTCAGCTAAGGGAATCAATTGTGCGGAGTCCTGCTGGGATTCAAGAGGCGTAAGGAACACGACTATAACCGGAATTATTGTGAGGGTTTAATTCGGTCTCAACTAAATTCGGTCCGAAGTTAATTGGTAGTAGGCTAGTGTGTGTAGCGGCTTAGTACAGTTTGGTGTTCAGTATGAACTAGGTCCCAGGATTTTTCTGCATTTTCGGTTTCCTCGTTAACAAAACTTCTGGTATCTGTGTTATTTCTTTTCCGCATTATATTGTTTATCTTTATAATTGAAATACCACAGGTTGTACGTAAATCAATCATAGTAGATACATCCGGCCTTGTTTGTTGGATACGACTTGATTGATTACTTGGGAAATTGATCTTTGGAATCACCCAAGTACTCTCACGCATAAATCAAAGTTCACGGACTAGTCTCTCGTAAACTTTTTCGTGTGAGAGATAGAGATATAACTCTAGATACTATTCCTTTATTGAGATTCATTAAGTTGAACTTTAGAATTGTGTTAAGTTTATCCATACAAATTGCCTAAGAAAAAGTTGGTGGTGTATTTTGGTACCCCCCGTGTTTTTCAATTGGTATCAGAGAAGGCAAACACGTTAAGACCTAACAAGTCTGTGTTTGAAGCAATCTGACTTTATGGACATGAGTAATATCTCGAAAAACGTATCTCTAGTTCAGAATCATTCGGACATGTTTCAAGGTTTTGGTTCACGTGAGAAAACTATCACATCTAATTCATCATCTAAAATTGTGGATAATCTGGGAGACACGCGTAGAAGAACATCTGGATGAACATTCTAAAGAAAGTGATTCTGATATCGATAAAGATGTTGATGAGGATATCTCACAATATACCAAGTTGTTTGACCATATCTTAAAGAGAAAAAGACAAACATCATGTCTTATTAGTTTTCTGACTCCTCATTATCGAGAAAACAAAAAATTGAGAAAGGTCCTTAACGGTTATGATTGTGATTATCATCTAATACAATCCCTTCTTAAGGATCGCGAAGAAGATGTGCGTTTAACAACTTGTGAATGTGAAAATCTTTGTAAAAATCTCATTGTGTTGGAAGAAATTAGTTTTAAAGATAGAGAAAGTGTTTTTCTCACTCGAGAAGGACAGCTTGAGGCTGATTTAACTACCGCACTTGATAATATCAAGTTGTTGGAAGAAATATTGAAAAATTAAATGCTAGTTCAAACAAATCAACCACTATGATAGGAGCAAGTAAAAATCATCGTGATATACGAGGTTTGGGCTATAAGGGAATAAATGCTCCAAGTATTAGCAAAGAGGTAAAATTTGTCAAGGATAGTACTTCCTCTCAACCAAAGGTTTTCACTGATGGTAAAAGTGAAATACCCATATCGACAGATTGAAGTTCGGAAGAGCAAATTATATCAACCTCCAAATTCAGCACACACGAATACAGGTAATTGATCAGTGCCTAATAATGCATATATCTAGATCATTTTGTTGTTGTTTGTCACATCTCTAGTGTTTGAGGTGTTCTATTTTATGACAAAATCTTGTATTTTGTGCATATGTCCATTAGCGAGTAATTTTTGTCATAATAATCTCATTTGTACAATGTTATAGGTGGTTGAGTAAACGGTGGATAAGAGAAGCAGTTGGGTGAACCAAAGGGAGTGACCATAGAGGATCGATGGCGTGAGAAAATGCAAGGGAGTAGTCAAGTTCTGGTGATGGGGTCAAAAGTCGACATGATAATGCTTTTCCCATTCAGAGAATAAGCATAGATAGCCAAAAGCAAAGTCTCTTGTATACCTAAGCTAGGTGTTCGTGTACAACATCCAAGCTTCCCTTGTTTTCATTTCCCTTACCCATCTCCGTCTGTCTTTATCGAAACCTAACTCTTACCCATTTTCACCGACAACCAGCTCCACCTCCCTGTCAATTTCAGTATTTAACTCCGACCACCTCTGTCCCCTTCTCTTTCAATCTATCAAACCCATACCTCTATCACCACCGTTCCCTGTCAGATTACATTCTTAATCTCTATATTCATCATCTATTTCAGTCCTAGACCTAGACTATGGATCTTACAAGAATAGGTCTGCTAATTGGTTCTCAAGAGTGACTTGAATTGACAAGCTATGTCTGAAATTGTTGTTCCTTCAAACACCAACAAAAAGCAGCACCGAATTGATAACTGAACACAAGCAGTATGCGTTATCAAATCGGCTGAATCTGAGTTTGCATCACCAACAGCAGCATCAAGAGCATGATGTGAAATCTGAATCAATGTTTTGAGACATGAAGACAAATTTAGGCGCGCATGGTGGATGTGTACTTTCAATTCTGCTGCAGTGGTGAGTTGTAATCTATGAAATCCCTAAATTTATGCTTGGGTATTTCTTGATTTTGGGGATTATGAGTATGGGGTTCTTGTATAAATGGAGGAGGAGTTTGTATTTTAAACTTAAGCCCGGAGTATCCGGTGCAAGCTGTAATGTTAGTTTTAGGTATTGAGTTTGTTTCAATGTTTATCATGTTCTAAATACTTTTGCTAGGGTTTAGATGAAGCCCTAGTTTGCTACTTGTTATTTATGTTAATGGCAGTAACCTTGTTGTGTTGAAATGTTCAGAATAAAATTAAGTCTTAGGACTTCAACACTTTACTTTCATAGTGTATGTCATGCATCCATTGTAGTTAGAACAATCATGTGTTGTAAAATTGCAACTCATGCATAATCTCATGTATTGATCTTTTGATTAGCTGTGCCTTGAAAAGATAGTTAATGCTTAGAAGAAATACCTTAGTTGTGATTGGATAATTCATACAATAATCACCTTCGATATACAAAAGACTTGTATCTCCCCTGTTATCAGTTATAGGGACAAGGTTAGTATCATTAGAAGAATAACTAGTGTAAGTTAGCGGTGGATTCAACTGCCCTATACTCTCCTTATTATTTGTTCTACTACATCTTGCTTTGCATCCTGCTTTACTATTTATGTTACTATCAAACATATTTGTCGTATCGACACAACAAACACCCTTTTGTTACATTGTGATATAAATCAGTTTAGTTTTCCTCTAGCTTCAACTCTACACCCACCAAGTCCATGTGGATCGACCTGTATTTGCCCTGTCCTACATAGTAGACACTGTGCACTTGCAATTAATATAATTTTAGGCATCTTTTCTTAGCCTACCAAGTTTTTGGCGCCACTGCCGGGGACTCGGTAGCGGTGTAATTGTTTCTTTGGTGTCACTTTACTGATTATGTGTTAGAAGATTGCATCCTGTTGATAAGTGTTAGCTGTAGTTTTAATCTTTCAGTCATCTACATCTTCATATTCTTGCATCTTTTCAGTTTACTCCATATTGCCATCTCATCAGTTTCATCTGTAATCTGCACCTTCCATTCTTTTTCAATTAGTTTAGTTGCATTCTGTTTTAGTGCATTATCATACCAGGATCATTGTAGTAGTAATAACATTCTGTAGTCAGTCACATATTTACATTTCTTTTGGTTTTCTTTCGAACTAGTTTACTTGCATCCTGCATCTTACACTACTTGTATCTATATTTAGTTTCTTTTATATCTTGTTACGCTCTGTAAGCATAGTTCTTTTTATTTAAGGTTTTCTGTTGCTTTTCAGTTTGTAGTCGACTTTCATCTGTTGCTTTGCTGTTGTATGGTAGTTTAGTTAGTCCATTTATTCACATATCCTGCATGGTTAAAACTGTCTTTGCATCTAGCTATCCAAGTAGCTTAGTTTATGTATTGATGATTTCTGCATTTCATAGTTCAAGCATATAACCATGGTAGATCATTATTCTATTCTAGTGTAACTTGCTCTCATTTCATTTGTTGTTAAAAAAAAAAAAAAAAAAAAAAAAAAAAAAAAACTCTGTCATCACATCCGTAGCTTAGGCTGTAAAATCTCATCGATAAATTAGTCATATAGGAGGTCAGTAAAAATCTCATCGCAAATTAGTCATATAGGTGTACGTAAAATCTCATGATAAATTAGTCCATTTGTTCACATATCCTGCATGGTTAAAACTGTCTTTGCATCTAGCTATCCAGTAGCTTAGTTTATGTATTGACAGATTTCTCTGTTTCATAGTTCAAGCATATAACCATCAGTAGATCATTATTCTATTCTAGTGTAACTTTCTCTCATTTCAGCTGTTGTTTAAAAAAAAAAAAAAAAAAAAAAAAAAAAAAAAAAAAAAAAAAACTATGTCATCACATCTTGTAGCTTAGGTCAGTAAAATCTCATCGTAAATTAGTCATATAGAGTGCCGTAGGTACCTTGAAGTGTTTTAGTTGTGTGTTACCACCATCTCGCAACTTTGTTGTAAGTTGAAGCCTTTGTACATTATAAGTTTTAATCACCCGCTTCATCATATATCTTGCATCTTTTTTAAGCTCTGTCATCGCATGACGTAGCTTCTAGTTTGTTGTACTCTATAAATTTTAATATCCTGTAACATATTGTTTTAATTTCTGAATAGGAGCTGAGTAGTATTAGGTGTTGCATAGTTGTTGTTCTTTTGCCTTGTTAGCATAACTAGATTCAGGGTAGGAATCTGTAACTGTAGTAGTAGCTCTAGTTTGTAAACTTAAACCATTCTGCATTCAAGTAATCTGAAGAAAAAAAAATGCATTCCTGTATTTGCTAATCGTAGTTCTAAAGCACCATCATTCTGTAAAACAATTAGTTATTCACTTCTTTTACTTTTAGTGTAGCATAGAGTATCCCATTTAATGTGTAGCTTAAAACTTTCTTTCATTGAATCATCCTTTTGTCTATATAGTTTTCATCTTGGCTCGATAGTATTAGCTGTAACTTCTCATATTTAGTGACTTTATTCTTTGTTACATAGTATTCTCTCTGCTTGCATTTATCATGTATCATACCATATATGTAGCTCAAATCTAGCTGGAATTATCTGTATCTGTATTTAAGATCTGTATATACTTGTTTAGATTCATCTCAGTAGTATAATCCATTTGTTTATAATTTGCATCCTAGTATTAGCTTTTTCAGTTTCATAGCATCACTGCATCTCGATATCTTGTGGCTCAGTTTGTACATTGGGTGAAGCTCTTGATTCTGTAATTTTCAGCATTAGTGCTCTCTCGACTTTGATTCATCTACTCAATTCTAGGAACTGAAGTTGTTTTGTTGAGCTAGCAGGTACTTGAAATCTCTGATGTGCTAACCCAAGGAGAGAGAAGAAGAAAAAGGCGCACGAAAATCTGTGGAAGTGCCTAACCCGGTTTTATACCGGCGGTATCATTCTCGACCCTCAAATTTCTGATACCTTCCATGATTACTTGTTGAACCTGTAACTCCTTGTTCATCCTAGAATCTCTGAACCTTTCGTACTCTGCTTTGAATGATACCCCATGTTGGCCTGCTAACCTAGTTGCCTGACAGAATATTGTCCAATCCCTGCAACATAGAGTATCTATTTAAGCATAGTTCTGTGATATCTGAGTGAACTGTTTGCTTGCTATCCGCCGGTCAATCTCTGAACTTCAGATGATTCTGTCTTGAATGATTTGCCGTACTCACTAGGTAAACTAGTTGTCTGACTGAAAATTTACCATAACCCTGTGAAAGTGAACAACATGTTTACATGATTGAATCTGTTATTTATTTGTGTATTTCTATTCTCGGCAAAACTCATTTTTGTGTGCATTCGGCCCTGAATCTGATTGTCACACGTCCTTCGTTTCCTGGTCTGAGCTGTAAAGACCCTCAAGCTCGTCAACGCTATTGAACAAGTCAAGGGAATTTTTAGCCGATAATAACTCGATTAGTTTAAAACGAACGTTAATTATTAGAAATTAATCTAACAACGATCTAGATATGAAACTAGTACCATCGGTTAGATCTCGAAAAGTTATGCGAAATGGACTACTCGAACGTGTGAATCAGATATCGGATGAAGAAGAAAACATCAAGACAATATGAAGGGTAAAATCATCATTTCCGGAAAAACGCTTTTGATGCAACAAGGACACGTTGTGGCTTTCCCTTATCAGATTCTTGGGTGCCTTTAACATTTTGGTCGACCTTATCCCTAGCTGATCGAGAGGATAACTCTCATTCTCCTTTTCCTCGTCTTCTTCATTCTTCTTTCTTCTTCTCTCTTTTCCTTCTCCTCTGTTCTTCCTCCTCTGCGAGCGATTGAGGTCTTGTGATAGGTGTAGAATACACCGTATTTACTATATAGAGTTTATGCTTTCTTTGCTATTTTTCTTGTAAATTATGTATCTTATGTGTGCTTTTGAGCTTATTAGGTGCAATGGAGTCATTTGGAGCAAAAAGACCAATTGGAACTCGTTCAAATACAAGATTTCTACTTTTCATTGTGTAGAGGACGAGAAGATGAGGACAATGCCGAAAGAATGGAGTCATTCCGAGTTCGTATGAAGAAGTTATGGGCAAAAGAAGAACTTGACAGACTAAAAAGGTCAAAATGGTTATTTCCTAGGCAAGTGCTATTGCTATCCCACCGTTAAGGGGCAACCATATCTACAGGAGCACTACACAGTGACCAGCAAAGGTTAAGGGGCAACTCTAGGAGGAGTATTAAATAACAGCCATCGAATGCTAAGGGGCTACTAGCTGGGTACCCCTTATCTGCCTTACCTGGGTGGTGGTATCCCATCTCATTTCTTACAGCCAACCTAAATTTGGGTGAGAATTTATTTCTTCTCATGAGTGTCGACACCGAAACTGAGAGAAAGAGAGAAGGCTTGACACAATGACCATGGATTGAGTTCGCAGCGATGATTGACGAGATTGAGAGAAAATCGATGCGAGTGAGAAGAGAAATGGATAAGTAGGGGAAGGAAGGATTAATTGAAGTTTGGTTGAGCTTGTGGAGTGATGTTGGCAGAGATGATGATTATCATGGATTGATGTGGAGATGGAGTTATTGGTGGATCGAGTTGGTCGTATCTTTGATTCGCAGAGGATAGGAAGAAGAGATTTCGTGAATCTGGTGGAGAGGGTTTATTAGAAAAGAGGGAAGAGTTGAGTTCGAGCTAGGGTTATGATCAAATCTTAGTGTGAAGAAGTTAGGGTTCGAGCAAGAAATCAGAGAGGATATGCATTGCTGTTGTCGAAGAAGGTTGGGTTTGATACGAAATTAGGAATGGAAGTGTAAATCGGAGAAGGCTCTGAGAAGAATGAATTTCCGGTTGAAGTTTGGTTGAGCTCTGATATGGTATTATGAAGCTACAAGTGGTACAGGGCTGACAAGACAAAGCTTGGTGTGGGTGGTGTTGGCTGAAGCCTGGAGTGGTTGAGAACTGAAATTTTAGTAATGGTAAGTCATGGTGATGGAAATCTTTGTTTCGGTGAATACTTAGATGTATGCTAGGTTTGCAGTGCGATGCGGTGGTGAAGTCTGTGTATGTGGAATGGCTGAGTTATGAGCTGGTCTGGGTATTGATGTTGGGTTGGAATAGTGGAGCTGAGTTGCAGCTGGGAATGACTCACAGGGCCACAGATAGATTGCAGGCAGCTCAATGAGGTGATTGTGGCCTGATAGCAATGCACAGGATTGACTGATGGCTCTGCACTTGGAGTTTCTTTGGTGGCTCGGGGAAGAATATGAGCTACGGGTGATGGCATTGGAACTCACTGGGTTTGTCTTGCATCTATGTTGAATGGCCAGGGTGGTGCACAAGTGGATGGAGCAAATGTAAGTTGCGGGCAAGACAAACAAGGTGGTGGTTACGAGTTCTTTGTGCTATTGCGGAGGTGATCCGAGTGATAAGCTACATGATTTGCGAGAGTGTTTAAGGTGCATTGAAGTCCCGAGGAGGCTGCGGGGCAAGTAGTAGGACTTGGGCCAAGTTCGGGGCATGAAGTACAACTAGTGGATTTGCAAGCGGTGTAGTTTGTGATTAGGTCTTTGGGGATGAGCAATGGAGTTGGAATGCTTGCCGTGGAACTGAAACCATTGGTAATGGATGTTTACGGTGGTGGCTGGGCTAGGCTGGCTCGAGCTTAAGCTAGAGAGATGGCATCTTTGGAACAGGGGCTTTGTGTGATGTAATTGCGAGGCAAGAGAAGGCTCGGGGGCAAGCTGGTGATCTTTATTCTCGGTGCGGCGCATTGAGCCATGAGATTCTGAGGCTTTAAGTTGAGACGAGGGGAGAGTTGAGTTGCTTTGCCATGGATTTGTGGTGAATGTATGCAGGTCAATGGCTTATCTTTGTGATGGTTCGGGGAAGGTGGCGGCAAATGGCTGCGGGAGGGTCAGTGGAGATTGGTTGCTTGGCACAGGAGTTTGAAGGACAAGTGAACCAGAGACTGAGTTTTGGATGCTGGTGATTAGGAGATAAAATGTGATTGAATAGAAGCTGTGAAGTGTCAAGGCAGTGGTGCTGTTTGAGAACGCACAGTCATTACGGTTGGAGGAGTAGTAGCATAGCCATCATGGCTGGTGTAGTCCAGGCCTAATGGTTGCAGTGAAGCACAATGATTGTGCTACAAGTCTGTCCAAGTGCAACTAGCTTGTCCAAACTCGAGAACTAGCCTAGGCCAAGGTGACTAGCCCCAGATGGACCCGGTTTAACTCAGCTGATCCAGTTTTGACCCGATCCGACTCACCCGTTGACCTGACCCGATCCGATCCGTTGACCGGTGGCCGGGCGGACTTTGCCGGTCACCGGGGCTGTTTTCCGGCGACTTTCCGGCCGATTTCCGGCCACAATACCAGTTTTCCGGCGAGCATATTTTTGGGATATATTTTCACATGGGTTTCTCACACATGTTTCATGGGCTTGGTGGACTTTTTGGTGATGGACTTTGAAGACCTAATTTTGGAAAGTGTGAAGGCTATAAGAAGAAGGAGTTTCTATTCTTTTAAATCACGTATTTTCTACTGGAGTTTTGGAGGAGAGCGATTCTACTAGGGTTTGCTTCCATTTTATTTTACATGTTCTTCATTTTATTTTTGATAATAATTATGTTGAATCAAAATACTATGAGTAACTAATTACTATTTATTGGTTATGGGATAATAAGTGGATTTCACAAATAAGTTTTGATTCAATGAATTAGTTTTGTCTCAAATTTATTGTTTATGATTCATTGTTAATATTGATATTTGATTTGATAGTTTGTTTGGTTGAGTCCGGAATCGATCCGATCTACTTTCATATCTAGAGCTATATTAGGGTTTTCAATACTGAAAAACGTTGTCTATCCCGATTTTGAGTAGCATAAATGTGGGTAGTGCTTGTAGTGATATATCCTACTAGTCACATATGAATCATAACTTAGGTTAAATCGAATTAGTGCTTTTACACATTTTGGTTGCCTTGATTAGTCTTATTCCATAGAACTCATTGCTTTTAGGAGTTAAATCTATTTGTGCTTTTACACTTTAGGTTGCTTTCTAGGAAGAATTCACATATGCATCTTTTAATGTGGTTGTGATGAAATCGGGGAATTAGCGGGATACTCTTGCGATCAAGGTATCCTAGGACTTTTTAGTAAATGAGAGATTAAAATTTCAATTCTAGTCATTGTTGATAATTCAAGTTTGTGAATGAAACTATCCCGTGACCAATACTTTCTCCTTATTGATAAATTTTATTATTACTTTGCTTTCAATTTATTTTTATTGCTTTGAAACATCAACATCCCCCTTGGTTACTAAGAAACTGAAAATTTGCATAACAACATAAGCCTCTCTGTGGATACGAACTCTTTCTTATTGCATACTACTTTATTTTAGTGAAGCAAGAAAGTGAAATTATTTTTGATGGGTGACAACCGATCAAATTTTTGCATGATTCTTAGGTAGGCATACGGCTTGTTATTAAGTTTTTAGTTTCTTTTTACAATTTCTGCTTTTATACTTGCTTTTCGTTTATTGTCTTGTTTCTCACTTGTTTGCGAGAATTGTTTTTCAGGTACTAATCCCTGGCTTCCAAAGATTGGAATTACCAAAGGTGCGGGATAGCTACTCGTAGAGGCACAATACTCCAACCAAGGCAAGACACAACGGAAGAACAAGTCTTGGAAGTAGAACACGAAGCTCTTCATCAAGAAGAGGAAGAAGAGGTTCCATTCGTAGGAGAACCACTAATTGAAGAGGAAGAAGCAATGGGTGACAATGCAAACCGTACACTCAAGGATTTGGCTTCTCATAGGCTTGATGCACAACAATGGTGTATCCAAACAAACTCCACTTTCGAGATCAAGCCGGGGTTGCTTAGAGAATTGCCAAAGTTCCATGGTATGGCGAATGAGGACCCAAACAAGCATCTCATGGAGTTCTATACCATTGTCAAGGCTATGCTTCCAGCGGAGACTGAAGTCGATGGTGCAATGATGAAAGTTTTTCCATTTTCTATGGTGGACAGCGCTAAGGATTGGTTGTATTGTTTGCCACCTGGGAGTGTCACTACATGGAACGGGTTGAAGAAAATCTTTCTAGAGAGATATTTTCCTGCGTCTAAGGCCACTCAAATTCGCAAAGAGATTTGTGGAATAAAGCAACATGTTGGAGAATCATTGTATGAATGTTGGGAGAGGTACAAAGAGATTGGTGGCAAGCTGTCCACACCATCAAGTTAGTGATGCTATGATAATCCGAGTACTTCTACGAAGGTCTCCAATCAAGTGATAGATATCTTCTAGACGCTGCGGGTGGTGGTGCTCTAGTGAACAAGACGGTGGCCCAAGCTGCCGAGTTGATTGAAAGCATGGGCTGCGAACTCGCAACAATTCTACACAAGAGGTGAACCAATGGTAAAAGGCAGGTGCATGAAGTTAGTGATTCATCATCATCACACCGTGATCAAAGGATGGACAATATGGAGCAAATGATTCAAAGGATGGCTGCGGTTATTTTACCTTCACATGGTGAAGAGATGGAGCAAGCTAGTGCGGTTTTTCCAAACCAACAAAGAAGGTATGATCCCTACTCCAACACCTACAATCCGGGATGGAGAGATCATCCAAATTTCAGCTATGCCAACAAGCAAGGTGCGGTCCAACAACCAAATTTCAATCGTTCGAGTGGATTTCAACCACAACAACAACAATTCCAACAACAACATGACAACAATTTCAACTGCAACAGCAACAATTTCAAAGCAACCACAACAATCGGTTCAAGGTTCCGATATCGATGCAAAGTTACATACAATGATGCAAGGTATTTCTACCATGTTCAAGAGAGCCAACAAGAAACTAAGAGTGCTATCAAGGATTTGCAGACTCAAGTAGGCTCCATGGCGGTTGATATCAACAATTTGAAGGCACAAAATAGTGGGAGACTTCCTTCTCAACCTATCAACCCAAAAGAGGGCGTTAATGCAATTACATTGAGAAGTGGTACACAACTTGTGCAACCCGAAGTTCTGATTTGGGTGAAGAGAAGCTCCAAAGGAGCCGGTTTTGGAAGAAAAGAGGATGAAATTCCCCAAACACTCGAGGTACCAATTCCTAACTCTAAAACTCCGGTCTCTACTTATGTTCCTCCTATACCTTTTCCTCGCAGATTTGCAAGTTCAAAGAGGCGGAACTAGAAAAGGAGATTTTAGACGTTCTTAGGAAGATTCATGTGAATATACCACTCCTTGATGCTATCAAGCAAGTTCCCAAGTATGCAAAAGTGTTGAAGGACTTGTGTACCAATAAGCAAAGGCTCAAAGGTAATGAAGTGTTGAGTGTGGGGGAGAATGCTTGACAATCTTACAACACAAACTCCCACTGAAATGCAAAGACCGGGTAGCTTTGACATTCCCGTCACAATTGGTAACACCACTTTTAATAAAGCAATGTTGGATTTAGGTGCATCCGTTAATGTTATGCTGCATCTATGTACAATTCACTTAATCTAGGTCCTTTGAAAAAGCTGGAATTGTGTTGCAATTAGCCGATCGTTCTAATGTCTACCCAATGGGTATTGTCGAGGATGTTCTTGTGCGGGTTAATCAACTTGTATTCCCAGCTGACTTTTGTGTGTTAGAGATGGATGAAGGTTCACCGGACTCGTCTCTTCCATTGCTACTTGGGCGTCCCTTCATGAAAACGGCGAAAACCATTATTGATGTGGACAAGGAACGTTGACTATGGAGTTCGATGGAGAAATAATACGTTTCAACATTTTCGAGACGATTAGATATCCTAGTGATGTCCACTCTTGTTTCTCCGTTGATGTTTTGGATACATTAGCTCAACAAGTGTTTGAATTGAATCATGATGATGCTTTGGAAACCTGTTTTAACTACAACCATGGATGACGGTGTTGAGTGTGGTAACGAAGTTAAGGAAGCCCTTGGTGATCTCAACTCACTACAAGGATGTCAGGAAACTCACAATATCTCTTTTATTTCTTTACCACGCAATGATGAACAACTTTACCTTCTATTGTTAAATCTCCAAAGTTGGAATTGAAACCTCTTCCAAGTCACTTAAAGTACTTGTACTTGGGTGATAATGAAGAGTTACCTGTGATTGTTTCTAACGAGCTTAGTGAATTACGGGAGCAAAAACTTCTACGGGTGTTAAGGAAGCACAAGACGGCCATAGGATGGACAATCGCCGACATCAAGGGTATAAGCCCTGCCGTTTGTATGCATAAGATTCGTTTGGAGGACGATGCAAAGCCTACAAGGGACGCGCAACGTCGTTTGAACCCTCCCATGATGGAAGTTGTGAAAAAGGAGATACTCAAGCTCTTGGAAGTGGGTGTTATCTACCCCATATCCGATAGCAAGTGGGTGAGCCAGTACAAGTTGTACCAAAGAAATCGGGGTAACGGTGGTAGAGAATGATGAAAATGAACTTGTCCCAACTCGTGTGCAAACCGGTTGGAGGGTTTGTATTGATTATAGAAAGTTGAATGCCACTACTAGGAAGGATCATTTTCCTTTACCCTTTATTGATCAAATGCTTGAACGTTTAGCTGGACATGCTTATTATTGCTTCCTTGATGGTTATTCGTGGTACAATCAGTTGTGATAGCACTTAGGAGGACCAAGAGAAAACTACTTTCACTTGTCCTTTGCACTTTTTGCTTATAGAAGGATGCCTTTTGGCTTGTGCAATGCTCCACTACCTTTCAAAGGTGTATGGTAAGTATTTTCTCCGAGTATGTTGAAAACATCATTGAAGTGTTTATGGATGACTTTAGTGTTTTTGGTGATTCATTTGATCTATGTTTGAACAACTTGTCATTAATCCTTGAAAGATGTGTTGAAACAAATCTTGTGCTAAATTGGGAGAAGTGCCATTTCATGGTAACTCATGGCATAGTTTTAGGCCATATAATATCTTCTAAGGGCTTGGAAGTTGATAAAGCTAAGATAGACCTTATTCGTGCTCTAACCCTCCCACTACGGTGAGGGAGATACGTTCTTTTCTTGGTCATGCAGGTTTCTATCGTAGATTTATCAAGGATTTTTCCAAGATAGCATCACCACTTTGCAATTTATTGCAAAAGATGTGGTTTTTAACTTCGATGAGAAGTGTATGGCGGCATTCAATCGTTTGAAAGAACTTTTGATTTCAGCCCCTATCATTAAACCACCGGATTGGAGCAAGCCGTTTGAGCTAATGTGTGATGCTAGTGACTACGCGGTTGGTGCGGTGCTTGGGCAACGGAGGGGAAGATACCTCATGCTATTTACTATGCTTCTAGAACGTTAAATGAAGCCCAACAAAACTACACAACCACTCGAAAAAGAGTTTTTAGCTATTGTATTTGCATTGGAGAAATTTCGCTCTTATCTAATTGGTACAAAAGTTGTTGTCTTTTCTCGACCATGCAGCTCTTAGGTACTTGCTAATGAAGAAAGAAGCGAAACCAAGGCTCATACGATGGATTCTACTCTTGCAAGAGTTTGATATTGAGATCAAGGACAAGAAAGGAATTGAGAACACCGTTGCGGATCACTTGAGCCGTCTTGCATGGACAAGGAAGCTATCCCATTGCGTGAAAGCTTCCGGATGAGCAACTATTCTCAATTGCCTTTGGAGAACCATGGTATTGATATTGTGAATTACTTGTAACTAAACAAATCCCGACGAACTTGTCTCGTCTTTGAGAGGGACAAACTTAAGAGGTTAGGGAACCGATACATATGGGATGATCCATACTTATGGAAACATGGCAGCGACCAAGTAATAAGAAGGTGCGTTCCGAATCCGAGTTTAATTCTATCTTGTCATTTTGTCACTCCTATGCTTGCGGAGGACATTTTGGAAGTAAAAGAACCGCTTACAAGGTACTTGAAAGCGGTTTCTATTGGCCAACCTTGTTTAAGGATGCATATACATTTTGTACAACTTGTGATAGGTGCCAAAGAACGAGGCAATCTAGGTGCCCGAAATCAAATGCCACAAACTTTTATTCAATTTATTGAAGTTTTTGATGTATGGGGTATAGATTTTATGGGTCCTTTTGTCAACTCGCATGGGAATTATTACATCTTACTTGCTGTTGATTATGTCTCTAAATGGGTGGAGGCTAAGGCCACCCCTACTAATGATTCCAAGGTTGTTTTGATTTTGTGCAAACTAATATTTTTGCAAGGTTTGGAATTCCAAGAGCCATAATTAGCGATGGAGGTTCTCACTTCAACAATGAGTTTTTACAAAGCTTATTGAAGAAGTACAATGTGTCGCACAAGGTTGCAACACCTTATCATCCTCAAACAAATGGACAAGCCGAGGTGTCTAACCTGGGAGGTGAAATCCATACTTGAGAAGACGGTGAATCCAACAAGGAAAGATTGGAGCATGCGGCTAAATGATGCTTTGTGGGCATATAGAACCGCATACAAGACACCTATTGGGATGTCTCCCTTTAGGCTTGTGTATGGTAAACCTTGTCACTTACCCGTGGAGATTGAGCATAAGGCGTTTTGGGCGATTAAACAATGCAACATGGAGATGGATGGGGCTGGAAAGCAAAGGAAGTTGCAACTCCAAGAGCTAGAAGAGCTTCGCAATGATGCATTTGAAAGCTCTCGCATTTATAAGGAAAAAAACGAAGGCCTTTCATGATACTATGATTTCTAGAAAACAATTTTGTGTTGGGCAGAAAGTGCTTTTGTTTAATACTCGCTTGCATTTATTCCGGGCAAATTAAGATCACGTTGGATCGGACCTTTTATTGTTACTAATGTGTTTTCTCATGGTGCAAGTAGAAATTCGTAGCATTGCTACAGCAAGGAACTTAAAGTTAACGGGCACCGTTTAAAACCATATTATGAGAATTTCACTCCGAAGTGGTGGAAGGAGCTAATTTTGTGGATGCACTCCCTCTGGAGGAGTCATAGAAAGCAAGGAGATAGTCGGGCTTTGACGACTTTAAACCAAGCGCTAAGTGGGAGGCAACCCACCGGTTTTGTATCTTTACCTTTATCTTTTTATTTTTAAGCATTTTATCTTTATTTTCTTGTTTTTGCATATCATTTGCGGAATTTCCCACCTTGAACCTTCTTTGGATGATTCAATTTTACATTGAGGACAATGTAAAGTTTAAGTGTGGGGGAGCATTTATATGTTTGTATAGTTTGTTTTATGCGTTTAGTAGTTTTATGCCAAAAAAAAAAAAAAAATAGAAAAAAAAAAACAAGAAAAAATTTGTGCTTTTGAACTCGAAATCTAGAAACTTGTGCCTTTAGGTGACACCATTAGTGGATGGAACCATTTTGAATGCGGGAGTTGAGGAACCAATTAACTAAAAGGGACGAACATAGCTCATGAAATCATAAATTATATGATAGTTGTTACCATATCTCGAATATCACCATATCACATGCTATTTTTATTTTTCCATATTTTTCTATTGTTCTCTAAGTGCTTTGGTGGGTCACTAAAAATCGACGTGTTATTACTGCTAGGATGAAATAGAGTGGTTGAGTTACTAAAAAAAAAAAAAAAAAAAAAAAAAAAAAAAAAAAAAAAAAAAAAATGAAAAAAAAAATATAAAAAAAGAAAAAAAAAAGGACCGATCAATTAGACCAAAACGGAATAAAAAGACACTTGGGAATAGCGGTATGTGTGAAACGTAGTCCCTGTCTCCGTCGCCTAAACAAGCGTGGAATGCAGGATCCAAGGCAACTATCATGTACTTGCTGACAAGAAGCATGCGCTTGGATCCAAAAGATCTAATCATGCCGTCTAAAAAATTGGATCCAGTTTGATCCAATCAAAAAAAAAAAAAAAAATATATATATATATATATTATTGTGTTGAATAAAGTCACTTTTGGTTCCCTTGTATATGCCAATTGATTGATGTAGCATTCAGCACTAAGTAGCTCAATCCAATAGGATTAGGTTCATCTCAGTGTGATGACCTTCAGACAGGATATGGGAAACATCGAACACTTGTGAACATTCGCCAACATCTATATCTTTACCCATCTTCTTAATCTTTTCATTGTGATTGTGGTTTGTTAGTTTCCGAGTATTGTGGCTTGTTCAACTATCTAATTAAAGCTTTATTTACTAATATTTGAATTGAATTTGCAAGGTACCTCCTCCCGTAGTCACTATGGATTCGTTCATTGATTTGTCACGAATAGACGGAGTTTGAAATATAGGTTTTGTAGGTATATCTCTAGTAAACCTTCACGAGACTATAACTCGTCCACTAGGGACACTTAGTGGTTTAAAGGCTTGTTATTTACGCTAAAAGTGACCGTAGCCTCGACGACACGGAGTTGTTGTATTTTATTGTTTTGTTTGATTTGCTCGAGGACAAGCAAAGTCTAAGTGTGGGGGAATCTGATAGGTGTAGAATACACCGTATTTACTATATAGAGTTTATGCTTTCTTTGCTATTTTTCTTGTAAATTATGTATCTTATGTGTGCTTTTGAGCTTATTAGGTGCAATGGAGTCATTTGGAGCAAAAAGACCAATTGGAACTCGTTCAAATACAAGATTTCTACTTTTCATTGTGTAGAGGACGAGAAGATGAGGACAATGCCGAAAGAATGGAGTCATTCCGAGTTCGTATGAAGAAGTTATGGGCAAAGAAGAACTTGACAGACTAAAAAAGGTCAAAATGGTTATTTCCTAGGCAAGTGCTATTGCTATCCCACCGTTAAGGGGCAACCATATCTACAGGAGCACTACACGGTGACCAGCAAAGGTTAAGGGGCAACTCTAGGAGGAGTATTAAATAATGACCATCGAATGCTAAGGGGCTACTATTTGGGTACCCCTTATCCGCCTTACCAGGTGGTGGTATCCCATCTCATTTCTTACAGCCAACCTAAATTTGGGTGAGAATTTATTTCTTCTCATGAGTGTCGACACCGAAACTCGAGAGAAAGAGAGAAGCACACGAGCAGCCATGGATTGAGTTCGCAGCGATGATTGACGAGATTGAGAGAAAATCGATCTGAGTGAGAAGAGAAATGGATAAGTAGGGGGAAGGAAGGATTAATTGAAGTTTGGTTGAGCTTGTGGAGTGATGTTGGCAGAGATGATGATTATCATGGATTGATGTGGAGATGGAGTTATTGGTGGATCGAGTTGGTCGTATGTCTTGATTCATGCAGAGGATAGGAAGAAGAGATTTCGTGAATCTGGTGGAGAGGGTTTATTAGAAAAGAGGGAAGAGTTGATTTCTGAGCTAGGGTTATGATCAAATCTTAGTGTGAAGAAGTTAGGGTTCAAGCAAGAAATCAGAGAGGATATGCCGCTGCTGCTGTCGAAGAAGGTTGGGTTTGATCTGAAATTAGGAATGGAAGTGTAAATCGGAGAAGGCTCTGAGAAGAATGAATTTCCGGTTGAAGTTTGGTTGAGCTCTGATATGGTATTATGAAGCTACAAGTGGTACAGGGCTGACAAGACAAAGCTTGGTGTGGGTGGTGTTGGTCAAGCACGGGTGGTTGAGAACGAGGTTAGTAATGGTAAGTTTGTGGTGATGGAAATCTTTGTTTGGTGTGAATACTTAGATGTATGCTAGGTTTGCGGTGTCGATGCGGTGGTGAAGTTTGTGTATGTGGAATGGCTGAGTTATGAGCTGGTCTGGGTATTGATGTTGGGTTGGAATAGTGGAGCTGAGTTGCAGCTGGGAATGACTCACAGGGCCACAGATAGATTGCAGGCAGCTCAATGAGGTGATTGTGGCCTGATAGCAATGCACAGGATTGACTGATGGCTCTGCACTTGGAGTTTGCTGGTGGCTCAGGGAAGAATATGAGCTACAGGTGATGGCATTGGAACTCAGTGGTTTGTCTTGCTGACTATGTTGAATGGCGAGGGTGGTGCACAAGTGGATGGAGCAAATGTAAGTTGCGGGCAAGACAGACAAGGTGGTGGTTACGAGTTCTTTGTGCTATTGCGGGGTGATCGAGTGATAAGCTACATGATTTGCAGGCTGTTTAAGCTGCATTGAAGTCTGAGGAGGCTGCAGGGCAAGTAGTAGGACTTGGGCCAAGTTCAGGCATGAAGTACAACTAGTGGATTTGCAAGCAGCTGTAGTTTGTGATTAGGTGCTGGGGATGAGCAATGGAGTTGGAATGCTTGCCGGGGAACTGAACAAATTGGTAATGGATGTTTCGGTGGTGAAATTTGGGGCTAGGCTGGCCTGAGCTTAAGCTAGAGAGATGGCATGCTGGAACAGGGGGCTTTGTGTGATGTAATTGCAGGCAAGAGAAGGCTCAGGGCAAGCTGGTGATGCTGTTACAGTGCAGGCGCATTGAGCCATGAAGTTACAGGCTTTAAGTTGAGACGGGGAGAGTTGAGTTAAGCGCCATGGATTTGTGGTGAATGTATGCAGGTCAATGGCTTATGCTGTGATGGTTCGGGAAGGTGGCAGTGCAGCTGCAGGAGGGTCAGGTGGAGATTGGTTGCTGGCCTGGGAGTTTGAAGGACAAGTGAACCAGAGACTGAGTTTTGGATGCTGGTGATTAGGAGATAAAATGTGATTGAATAGAAGCGTGAAGTGTCAAGGCGGTGGTCTTGTTTGAGAACGCATACTGAGTCATTACGGTTGGAGGAGTAGTAGCATAGCCATCATGGCTGGTGTAGTCCAGGCCTAATGGTTGCAGTGAAGCACAATGATTGTGCTACAAGTCTGTCCAAGTGCAACTAGCCCAGTCCAAACTCAGAACTAGCCTAGGCCAAGGTGACTAGCCCCGACGGACCGGTTTAACTCACCTGATCCGATTTTGACCCGATCCGACTCACCCGTTGACCTGACCCGATCCGATCCGTTGACCGGTGGCGGCGGACTTTCTACGGTCACTGTGGGGCTGTTTTAGGCGACTTTCCAGGCCGATTTAAGCCACAATACCGAGTTTTCGGCGAGCATATTTTTTGGGATATATTTTCACATGGGTTTCTCACACATGTTTCATGGGCTTAGTGGACTTTTTGGTGATGGACTTTGAAGACCTAATTTTGGAAAGTGTGAAGGCTATAAGAAGAAGGAGTTTCTATTCTTTTAAATCACGTATTTTCTCTTGGAGTTTTGGAGAGAGCGATTCTACTAGGGTTTGCTTCCATTTTATTTTACATGTTCTTCATTTTATTTTTGATAATAATTATGTTGAATCAAAATACTATGAGTAACTAATTACTATTTATTGGTTATGGGATAATAAGTGGATTTCACAAATAAGTTTTGATTCAATGAATTAGTTTTGTCTCAAATTTATTGTTTATGATTCATTGTTAATATTGATATTTGATTTGATAGTTTGTTTGGTTGAGTCCGGAATCGATCCGATCTACTTCTAGAGCTATATTAGGGTTTTCAATACGAAAACGTTGTCTATCCCTGATTTTGAGTAGCATAAATGTGGGTAGTGCTTGTAGTGATATATCCTACTAGTCACATATGAATCATAACTTGGGTTAAATCGAATTAGTGCTTTTACACATTTTGGTTGCCTTGATTAGTCTTATTCCATAGAACTCATTGCTTTTAGGGAGTTAAATCTATTTGTGCTTTTACACTTTAGGTTGCTTTCTAGGAAGAATTCACATATGCATCTTTTAATGTGGTTGTGATGAAATCAGGGAATTAGCGGGATACTCTTGCGATCAAGGTATCCTAGGACTTTTAGTAAATGAGAGATTAAAATTTCAATTCTAGTCATTGTTGATAATTCAAGTTTGTGAATGAAACTATCCCGTGACCAATACTTTCTCCTTATTGATAAATTTTATTATTACTTTGCTTTCAATTTATTTTTATTGCTTTGAAACATCAACATCCCCCCTTGGTTACTAAGAAACTGAAAATTTGCATAACAACATAAGCCTCTCTGTGGATACGAACTCTTTCTTATTGCATACTACTTTATTTTAGTGAAGCAAGAAAGTGAAATTATTTTTGACCGGGTGACAACCGATCATCTTGCATGAGAGAATCATATCTTAAGGGTGTATAAAGGAACAAGGTGTTGGTATTTTGCTAATTATGAAGAAGAAGATGGTACTGCTGTGAATTGTAAAGAAGAACAGATAGAAAATGTTAGGGTTTCTGTAATTAAATTCGAGAAGATGAATAAGAAGAAGTTAAAGAGATGGGTTTGTTCATAATCGATCGATGTTTAATTGAAGCTGTAGAGTTGTTTTAGGATTCTATCAGTGAACTAGGGTTTCATGTAGATGTTCATATGAGATTAGAAGGTGTAATTGGTAGTTTGGGGGATGATTGAAGGTGGGTATTGTGTTAATTTAACAGTTGAGGTGATGAGTTAATAAATCAAGAGAATTAAGGTTTGTGTTTGTTCTTCCCAAATTAGGAATTAGGGTTTCAGTGTTGAATTTGGAGTCTACTGTGGATAGAGGATAGTGATGAAGATCATGTGGTGTTGATAGATGGTAGTTGAGTAAATTAAGGTGGAATTTCAAGTATAATCAAGATTCAGGCAAGGAAGTAGCTTTTCAGTGGATGCAGGTTCTTGGGTAAGTTCTTATTTTCCTTAATTGTGTTATTTGAAGAATGAATTGTTGAGGTTAAAGATATTGGAATGAAACTGTATAGTAGTGGTTTAGTTTTATGTTGATTTACAAAGAGTGATTGTGACTGAATGAACAAGATATTGGTGTTGGTGAACTTTGTAGGAGTTGTTGGGTATGGATGCGAGATCATTTTATTGTGAATTTAAGTTGAACTCTTAATGGTGTTATTGTGAGATGATGGCATTGGCTGGATTGTGATGTTATTAGTATTCTTGAGGCTGTTATGGTCATGGACTAGGTTTCTGTAGTGAATACCAAGTTGGGAAGATGTGATTGATTTGGTGATGGTGCTCTTGTGTTTTATTTGATAGTGTTGGTGAGGTGCGAGTTATTGAGCTGTGTGTGTGTATATATGTGTGTCTGGTGGTGGTATGAATGAACTGGGAGTAATGAGTATGTAACAAGAGTTTGTGAACTGAGTTGGAGGTATGTAGTTTTGTTGGTGGCATTGCAGATTAATTAAGGAAGATTATTTGAATGGATGTGTTGAGTTAGAAGAGTGATAGAGATGTGGGAGTGGTGATTGTGGAATCACGGTTGGTAGTTCTTTGAGAGCTTGCAGCTCTTTGCTATTGCGAGGTAGGCCTAATTTGTATTTGTAATTGAAAATTGAAGTTTATTTTAATGATTGGATTAATGTATTATTAGATTGAAGTTGAATTTGGGTTAGGATTGTAGAGTTAGAACTATAGATGTGTAAAAAGAACCTTTAGCCAATGATTGAACTTATTGATGCGGTTCGGTTTTATTTAACCGACTCGGTTAATCCGGACCGAGTCAAATCGGGTTGAATCGGGTTTGACCCACCGAGTCACTAGTCTTGACTCGTAGACCATTGACCCGGACATTGACCTGACCTTGGACGTTGATTGTTGGTTGACCTTTGACCATACGTTGACCGTTAGTTGACTTAGATGGACCGAGACCTTTTGTTAACGGTAGGTTTAATGGGTCGGCGGGAGTAAGCCCGCGGGTCGTGGGCTTGGGCTTAGGATTAATCTTTCTTAATTAGATGGATTTAACCCCTTATGGTCCGAATTAGCCTTTGATTCCTTCTACAAAGTTGTAGATATTCATAAGACTTAGTTATTGGACTATAGAACCAACCTAATAGAATTAGTAAATCCTTATATTTTCTACATATAGATATTGAAAAGGTGTAGAACCATAAGTGGGCTTAGAACCATTGGATAGAATTGTATGATTCTTGTATGAGCCATCTTGGCTAGATTCTTAGAGTGCTTGTATGATTACGAGTTAGTTATTAACAACGATCGATTCAAAGGATGAACCGTTGGACCGTGGATCTCGAGGTAGGCGTGGCTTGTCATCAAAAGAGGTGGGAATTTATATTTAACTCTTTGGTGATTATTGTTGTTTTCTCTTACCAAAGTTTATGTTTAACAAATTCATGCATTGTCCGAATGTGTATTCCTTGCATTATTCGGTTTTAAATTAGAAAGTTCATTATCTTTTTTAATCTTTCCATTGATTGGAAAGGAATTGCAATGCTCTGTTTGTCTTCATGAATTGTTTGGGAAATAAGAATTTCCATTTGATTGTTTGGAAATGAGAATTTCCATCTGTGGTATATAGGGTATTGCTCCTTCAT
Organism: Papaver armeniacum; assembly: GCA_023531295.1. Lineage (NCBI taxonomy): Eukaryota > Viridiplantae > Streptophyta > Magnoliopsida > Ranunculales > Papaveraceae > Papaver > Papaver armeniacum. Next base: position 268,021 of record JAJJWW010017530.1, read on the forward strand.
TTATACCGAGCTTTTATTATCTAGGTGCGGGACAAGTTCACCATATTATTATCTAGTGCTTGGACGAGTCACCATATTATACATTGTTTGGAAGGAGTTAGTTCCATATACATGATTGTTTACCTCTGTGAATCGATTGTGTTTAGTGTTAGGGATAACATGAATTGTTTTCAAATCATTTCCAATGATTACTTGAAAGTTAAATGTTATTTTCACTGGGCGCCCCTTTAGGGATGATGTGCTCACTCTTTCCCACTTTCAGTTTCAGAGACAGGTCAGAGTTGCGCAGCGAAAGCTTCGAGGAGTTGAGTCTGTTAGTTGGTTAACTTGAGTTATGTTTATTATGTTGTATATTCTATTGGCAAATCGAATGACTATTGTATATGTATCATTTGAGAGGAGTTCTTGTATATATATTTCAGAGAGGGGCTAGTATTTGGGTTAATTTTTGTAGCAGATTTATTAATTAAATGTTTAAGTATATGATTTAGATCCTTATTGCCTCTTTATTTAGTTAATCTCGTGGATTAGTTAGCTGCTAGCTTTGGGGGGTGCTACAGTGTTGGTATCAGAGCTCACTATTAGATCTTACGTGGGAAAAGATAGGAATAGCCAGTGCTAGTTAGTGAAATAGATTAACTTAGAATTGGGTTGGGTTTGTGAGATAAATCTTAATCACTAAAAGCTATCAATAATTAAAAGATTTATTTGATTTATTGATTGATTTGTTTGTTTGATTGTTTGTTTATGTAATGAAGTAAAAATTGTAGGGTACACCAATAACTTTAGATAAAAGGTATTTGAGAATAAATAATCTAAGAAGTATGAACACGTAGACAACTTAATACGATAAAAATAGTGAGATTAACATTATTGTAAATCACATAGAAACTTACTGAACATATTGACTTATACGAAGAGTAAACAAAATATAATTATATAAATGTTAATAATATATTTTGGGATTTAATAATATTTGTAACAGTAGTTAGAATAATATTTAAACCATCAATATCATAATAAAAATATTACTATAGTAATTACAGACGACGATAATAATAATAATAATTTTAATAAAGTAATGAATAACATTTATCAATTAGTATCATATTGTACATGAGTTAACTAAAATCTCATTGAAGATATATAACGATAATAAAATAATAATAATTTTGAGTAAATAGTTATAGGAATCTGATAGCACTCATTTACGATTAAGTTTTGTAAATTAAATTAATTACAAATTAGGGATATATGTTTTGCGTCTAAACTAGATAGTTGATATAATATATATTAGGCATTTGACTTAAGGAATGGAGGATATAATATATAAAATAAAAAAACACTTGTTAGAAATCTTGTACCGAAATTATCTTTGGGTAACAAATAATCCAGTAAATTCTTAGAATGAAACAAATATACGTGAAATAGTAATAATAGTATTTGGATGCTTAGTGTAATATGAGGATTAAAAGGAAATAAATTTATATATTGATAGGTCTTCGGAAATAGATTCAATCATCTTTTGAAATGGGAATTAGTATGACGAACTTAAACTATTAGAATTTAAATTAGTATTATGTTAAGCATAACTCAAAATTTAAATCACATTAACAAATATATAGCGATAAAATAATAATTAGGATTAAATAGCTATGGGAGATTAGTAGTACTTGTCTACAGTTAAATTTTGTAAGCTTAACTAATAGGAAATTAGAAGTAGATGTTTTGCATCTAAACCAGATAGTTACGGTAAGATTATTAAAGATAGATTTAATAATGTGATGATATTATGTCAGATAAAATGATTAATCTTGTTAGTAGCCTTATATTAAATAATCTTTAGTCATATAAAAGATTTAATGAACTTCTAGTCTAGAATAAAACAAATACATGAAATGTCTACTCTAGTAACTGGAACCATTAATCTATTTAAAGTAGAAATGAAGTTAAGATGTAAGAGTAGTTAATACATATACATAACAAGATTTTTGCGTATTCAATAAAATTTTAAGAGTAATTAAGATAATAGTTCGACCACTAATGTCATTAATAATAAATGATAATAAGATCATTAATAATCATAATAAAGCAATATTAATAATTATCAAATAGTATTGTATGGAATTTTATCTAATCAAAACCTTACTAGTATATATAACGATAAAAGAAATAATTAGGAATCAAACAGTTACGCAAAATTATTAGTAAGTGTCTACTGTCAGATTTTAAAAAAATTAAATAAAAAAATTAGAGATACATTCTAGTACCATGAAACCAGATAATTAAGGTAACACTTATTAAGTTAGACTTAAGAACGTGAGGAGATACTGTGTAAAAATAGAAGGACCAGGTTTCTTAGTAAATTTTATACCTAAATTATCTTTAGTTCAATAACTGATTTAGTAAATTATTAAAATTAAAGAAATACACGTGAAGAAATAATAATAATATTTAGATACTTAGTATAAAAATATTTGAAAGAAAAATAAATTAGAATATTAATAAGATACTTTATATTAATAGGAAAATCTAAAGACTAATGAGATACATTAAAATTTTATGCAGACTCAATTAAATCATATTAAATTACCAACGTTAATGTCATTATTTTATAAGTTATAGCATACGAATTCAATAGGAATAAATAAAGTCGGCTATAATAATCTTTACGTGAATGTAGAATCATATTTAAATATTAAGACCTAGTATCAATAAACCAATAACGATAATAATAATAACATTGAGAATAGTAACACAACTGATAATGACTTCTCAATAATTATGCTAATAGAAAATCTAAAATAGATAATATTTGGAAAACTTATATATTGTATAACAGTAAAATTAAAATGTTAGATATTATAAATTAGGCTGAAATCGAATTTGATAAAATAAATAAATTCAGATGACTAAATTGTTTAAAATGACGTAAACTATTTATATATTTTCCGAAAGTAAATTTATAAGACTTACACCAATTACAATAAAACTTTAGAGACTAATTAATATTTTAATACTTAGTTAATCGTAATAAGTTTACGCTTAGTTAATCCAGCACTGGGGAATAGTGAAGGTTGTGTTTTCTCTGTTCGTAGGAAGGCATTGTTGGGCTTGGCCAACCTTGACAGGGCAACTGCATACAGAGATGGCCGATCATAGAAGTTTGGTATAACTCTTTAGGAAACCGATAGATACAATTTCACTTAGAAAGATTCGTAGGATTCTTCCTTGAAGTTAAAGTCAGATATTTTATAAAATAGAAATTAGCGTAAGGAACTTAGAGACTAAAAGTTATAGTTTTCCATTATAAAGATTAGTGTAAGAAACTTGGACTTCCCTATTTGATAGAATTTAAATCAGCACAGTTGAACCTAGAGCCACAAATTTTAGTTGTAGAAAGCCATATAGGTTTGTGGTTTGTGTTATGTTGTTTGCGCTTAGATAAGAGATGGAATCACTTTATAAGGTGGGGAGTTTTGGAAGACTAGAAGGATGGTTCGATTTTCGAGGACGAAAATATATAAGGTGGGGAGAATGTAAAGGCCCTCAAGCTTGTCAACACTATTAGACCAGTCAAGGGACGTTTTAGCCGATAATAACTCGATTAGTTTAAAACAAACGTTAATTATTAGAAAATAATCTAACAACAATCTAGATACGAAACTAGTACCATCGGTTAGATCTCGAAAAGTTATGCGAAATGGACTACTCGCACGTGTGAATCGGGATATCGGATGAAGAAGAAAACATCAAGACAATATGAAGGGTAAAATCGTCATTTCAAAAAAAACACTTTTGATGCAACAAGGACACATTGTGGCTTTCCCTTATCAGATTCTTGGGTGCCTTTAACATTTTGGTTGACCTTATCCCTAGCTGATCGAGAGGATAACTCTCATTCTCTTTTTCCTCGTCTTCTTCATTCTTCTTTCTCCTTCTCTCTTTTCCTTCTCCTCTGTTCTTCCTCCTATGCGAGCGATTGAGGTCTGCCATGAGAGAATCATATCTTAAGAGTGTATAAATGAACAAGGTGTTGGTGTTTTGCTAATTATGAAGAAGAAGATGGTAATGCTGTGAGTTGTAAAGAAGAACAGATAGAAAATATTAGGGTTTCTGTAATTGAATTCGAGAATCCAAGTAAGGATAAATAATAAGAAGTTAAAGAGATGGGTTTGTTCATAATCGATCGATGTTTAATTGAATCTATAGAGTTATCTGAGGATTCAATCAGTGAACTAGGGTTTCGTGTAGATGTTCATATGAGATTAAAAGGTGTAATTGGGAGTTTGAGGGATGATTGAAGGTGGGTATTATGTTAATTTAATAGTTGAGGTGATGAGTTGATAAATCAGAGAATTAAGGTTTGTGTTTGTTCTTCCCCAAATTAGGAATTAGGGTTTCGGTGTTGAATTTGGAGTCTACTGTGGATAGAGGATAGTGATGAAGATCATGTGGTGTTGATAGATGGTAGTTGAGTGGATTAAGGTGGAATTTCAAGTATAATCAAGATTCAGGCAAGGAAGTAGCTTTTCAGTGGATGCAGGTTCTTGGGTAAGTTCTTATGTGCCTTAATTGTGTTATTTGAAGAATGAATTGTTGAATTGTTGAAGTTAAAGATATTGGAATGAAAAGCGTATAGTAGTGGTTTAGTTTTATGTTGATTTACAAAGAGTGATTGTGATTGAATGAACAAGATATTGGTGTTGGTGAACTTGTAGGAGTTGTTGGGTATGGATGCAGGATCATTTTTTTGTGAATTTAAGTTGAACTCTTAATGGTGTTGTTGTGAGATGATGGCATTATTTGGATTGTGATGTTATTAGTATTCTTGAGGTTGTTATGGTCATGGACTAGGTTTGTGTAGTGAATACCAAGTTGGGAAGATGTGATTGATTTGGTGATGGTCTTTCTTGTGTTTTATTTGATAGTGTTGAGCTGAGGTGTAGAGTTATTGAAATTTTGTGTGTGTGTATATATGTGTGTCCGGTGGTGGTATGAATGAGCTGGGAGTAATGAGTATGTAACAAGAGTTTGAAGCTGGAGTTGGAGGTATGTAGTTTTGTTGGTGGCATTGAAGATTAATTAAGGAAGATTATTTGAATGGATGTGTTGAGTTAGAAGAGTGATAGAGATGTGGGAGTGGTGATTGTGGAATCACGGTTGGTAGTTCTTTGAGAGCTTGCATTCTACTGCTATTGCGAGGTAGTCCTAATTTGTATTTGTAATTGAAAATTGAAGTTTATTTTAATAATTGAATTAATGTATTATTAGATTGAAGTTGAACTTGGGTTAGGATTGTAGAGTTAGAACTATAGGCGTGTAAAAAGAACCTTTAGCCAATCGATTGAACTTATTGATGCAGTTCGGTTTATTTAAGCGGACTCGGTTAATCCGACCGAGTCGAATCGGGTTTGACCCCTTTGAGTCACTAGTCTTGACTCGTAGACCATTGACCCTGGACATTGATTCGACCTTGGACGTTGACCTGTTGCTTGACCTTTGACCACACGTTGACCGTTAGTTGACTTAGATGGACCAGACCTTTGTTAACGGGCGGTTTAATAGGTCGGGACGGAGTAAGCCGCGGGTCGTGGGCTTGGGCTTAGGATTAATCTTTCTTAATTAGATGGATCTGACCCCTTATGGTCCGAATTAGCCTTTGGTTCCTTCTACAAAGTTGTAGATATTCATAAGACTTAGTTATTGGACTATAAAACCAACCTAATAGAATTAGTAAATCCTTATATGTTCTACATATAGATATTGAAAAGGTGTAGAACCATAAGTGGGCTTGGAACCATTGGATATAATTGTATGATTCTTGTATGAGCCATCTTGGCTAGATTCTTAGAGTGCTTGTATGATTAACAGTTAGTTATTAACAACGATTGATTCAAAGGATGAACCAGTGGACCGTGGATCTCGAGGTAGGCGTGGCTTGTCATCAAAAGAGGTGGGAATTTATATTTAACTCTTTGGTGATTATTGTTGTTTTCTCTTACCAAAGTTTATGTTTAACAAATCCATGCATTGTCTGAATGTGTATTCCTTGCATTGTTCAGTTTTAAATTCCGAAAGTTCTGTTATCTTTTTTAATCTTTCCATTGATTGGAAAGGAATTGCAATGCTCTGTTTGTCTTCATGAATTGTTTGGGAAATAAGAATTTCCATTTGATTGTTTGGAAATGAGAATTACCATCTGAGGTATATAGGGTACTGCTCCTTCATTTATACCGAGCTTTTATTATCTAGGTGCGGGACGAGTTCACCATATTATTATCTAGGTGCGGGACGAGTCACCATATTATACATTGTTTGGAAGGAGTTAGTTCCATATACATGATTGTTTACCTCTGTGAATTGATCGTGTTTAGTGTTAGGGAAAACATGAATTGTTTTAAAATCATTTCCAATGATTACTTGAAAGTTAAATGTTATTTCCACTGCGCACCCCTTTTAGGGATGATGTGCTCACTCTTTCCCGCTTTCAGTTTCAGAGACATGTCAGAGTTGCGCAGCGAAAGCTTCGAGGAGTTGAGTCCGTTAGTTGGTTAACTCCGGTTATGTTTATTATGTTGTATATTATATTGGCAAATTGAATGACTATTGTATATGTATCATTTGAGAGGAGTTCTTGTATATATATTTCAGAGAGGGGCTAGTATTTGGGTTAATTTTTGTAGCAGATTTATTAATTAAATATTTAAGTATATGATTTAGATCCTTAGTGCCTCTTTATTTAGTTAATCTCGTGGATTAGTCAGCAGCTAGCTTTGGGGGTGCTACAGTGTTGGTATCAGAGCTCACTATTAGATCTTACATGGGAAAAGATAGGAATAGCTAGTGCTAGTTAGTGAAATAGATTAACTTAGAATTAGGTTGGGTTTGTGAGATAAATCTTAATCACTAATAGTAGCTATCAATAATTAAAAGATTTATTTGATTGATTGATTTGTTTGTTTGATTGTTTGTTTATGTAATGAAGTAAAAATTGTAGGGTACACCGACAACCAGCTCCGTCTGTATTTCTCGACAACCAGCTCCACCTCCCTGTCAATTTCAATATTCAACTCCGACCACCTCTGTCCCCTTCTCTTTCAATCTATCAAACCCATACCTCTATCACCACCGTTCCCTATCAGACTACACGCTTAATCTCTATATTCATCATCTATTTCAGTCCTAGACCTAGACTATGGATCTTACAAGAATAGGTCTGCTAATTGGTTCTCAAGAGTGACTGAATTGACAAGCTATGTCTGAAATTGTTGTTCCTTCAAACATTAAAAAAAGCAGCAACGAACTGACAAGTGAACATAACCAGCATGCGTTATCAAATCGGTTGAATCTGAGTTTGCATCACCAACAACAGCAGCAAGAGCATGATGTGAAATCTGAATCAATGTTTTGAGACATGAAGACAAATTTAGGCGCGCAGGGTGGATGTGTACTTTCAATTCTGCTGCAGTGGTGAGTTGTAATCTATCAAATCCCTAAATTTCTGCTTGGGTATTTCTTGATTTTGGGGATTATGAGTATGGGGTTCTTGTATAAATAGAGGAGGAATTTGTATTTTGAACTTAAGCCCGGAGTAGCCGGTGCAAGCTGTAATGTTAGTTTTAGGTATTGAGTTTGTTTCAATGTTTATCATGTTCTAAATACTTTTGCTAGGGTTTAGATGAAGCCCTAGTTTGCTACTTGTTATTTATGTTAATGGCAGTAACCTTGTTGTGTTGAAATGTTCGAGAATAAAATTAAGTCTTAGGACTTCAACACTTTACTTTCATAGTGTATGTCATGCATCCATTGTAGTTAGAACAATCCTGTGTTGTAAAATTGCAACTCATGCATAATCTCATGTATTGATCTTTTGATTAGCTGTGCCTTGAAAAGATAGTTAATGCTTAGAAGAAATACCTTAGTTGTGATTGGATAATTCATACAATAATCACCTTCGATATACAAAAGACTTGTATCTCCCCTGTTATCAGTTATAGGGACAAGGTTAGTATCATTAGAAAATAACTAGTGTAAGTTAGTGGTGGATTCAACTGCCCTATACTCTCCTTATTATTTGTTCTACTACATCTTGCTTTGCATCCTGCTTTACTATTTATGTTACTATCAAACATCTTTGTCGTATCGACACAACAAACACCCTTTTGTTACATTGTGATATAAATCAGTTTAGTTTTCCTCTAGCTTCAACTCTACACCCACCAAGTCCTTGTGGATCGACCTGCATTTGCCCTGTCCTACATAGTAGACATTGTGCACTTGCAGTTAATATAATTGTAGGCATCTTTCCTTAGCCTACCAGTAATAACACTCCTTATGTTAGTTATTACTATGGAAAAAACGGTCACCTGGAAAAAGAATGTCAATGTCATACGAAGCCTTTTCACAATTTTAATGATTATCAAAAGGATAACTTTGTAAAGACAAAGACAAGATCCGATGCTCCCAATTGGATAAAAATTATCTTGCACAAGAATAATCATTCCAATTTACATTCGAGAAATCTTGAAGAGAATAATGGGAAGAAGGGGATACCGAAGAAATCTGTCTCAGAAACACATAACCACAAAGTTTGAACCTTTAGACAAGGGTTGATCATACGATTTCTTAGCTCAGAAAACAGATTAATTCAAGGACTTTAGGAAGGCAAGGAGAAGGCTAAATACATGTAAGAATTTTTCAATAAATATGCCAATAGAGAGGTTAACACTCATGGCTCTGTTTCCTTACAGAGTGACGTCACATCAGATGCAAGGTTTTACGATTTTAACCCTAAGCTAAAAACCACCATCAACATTAAGTCCCCTGCTTAGCTCGGAACAGTGGCATTGTTACGGGGTAAGCATGAGATGGTGACAGACGAGGATGAAATCGGAATAGCAAGTCATGAGGAGATTGTCAGGAAGATTTGGCTAACCTTTGTCAGGAGGCATGCAGAATCTGTGATCCTTGCATTGGCGGCTTCGCATGAATTTGGCTTAGCCACAGAATGCTGGCGAGCTTTGCTTCCCGGAATGTTGGTGCCAACTTGGGCCATGGGGCTAATGCTGACGCTGCGGCTTCAGCCGCGGAGCGGTAACGATGACGTTACTGGCTTGGGCCACGAATCGGTGGATGGTGCTAGCTGGCTAGGTCACAGAACGTATGGAGATGGCGCTTGGCTTCAGTCCATGGAATGATGGAAGCTGGATTCAGTCTGTGGAATGGCGGGAACAACACTTGGAACTTTGGCTACCAATCAGCGAAGATGGAGCCGACGTTTTCGCAGGATGGGCAGAGATGGTGCAGCTTTGATCACGGAATGCTGGAGTCATGGCGTTGCTTGATAGGCTGTGGAGTGGGCGGAGATGGCGCTGCTTTGAGCGGTGAAAGTGGCGCTCCTTTGGCTATCTGACCGTTTTCTCCCGTTCCACATTAGGGTTTCGACGAGAGACTTCACCTGGTTGAGGCTGATTTTTTGGCCGCCGTGTAAACTCATTGTGTTTGCTCAGAATGCGTTTCTCTTTAGGGTTTCTACATTATATATCTTTGGTGTAATTAGGTTACCCTTTCAAAGACTTTCTCTGTTAAATCAGTATTTCCTTCTTCATGTCGAGCAGAAGCGAATCATCTTCGAGTCAGCCAGATTCTTGATCAAACGCAGCGGCCCGATTCTCGCAATAATTCCTCCGTCCGAATCATCCGAGTTAAGAAGATCATACCGAAGACGTTTTTATTGACCAATAGATATTTGTTTATTACCACAGCGAGTGAAAAAGAGAGAGTTTATTTTGTGCAGATATATCCATCTGGAACATGTGTGACCGTCGTCTATGATGATGATCTGACCACCCCCCTTCCTTCGAATACGAGCACACCAACCGGTTCGGATCTAGAAAATACCGATTTGGGTATCTCTTGCCATGAATATCCCAATGAAGGTTTGTCATTCGAAATCCGCATAAAGTGTTTATCTTCTAGCTACCGAAGCGTTGGTAGATTCCTAGTGCGAAAGGAATTCGTGACTCAGACACCAAAATATGGAGAAGATATGGCCATATTACTACCGGGGAACGTGGTGAAGCACTACTCGATTGCCTTGGTTACCACAGTGAACAGTCTCCTGCCCATGATTGTTGAAATGGAAGGCACATCCATCCGCGACGTCACAGAATCAACTATTTAAAAGTGGGAAAACATGGTGTCTACCTGTGAATCCCTTGAGTTTAACGTAAGTTGGTTGCGGCATCATCTTGACATTGTGAAGGTTGATAGAGCCGGTATCCTTGCCAACATCGTTCCTGCCACAAAAGCCATTTTGGAAGAGGAGAAGGCTCTGACCGTGGAATCTCAGAAGGTGGAAAAGGCAATCCAGGACTTGAAGAGTAAGACTGAAAGATATCAAAACAGGTTGAAGATGATGCTTTCAAGAAACTACAATCTATTGGATGGGCTTTTCTGAGTTGTGTAGTTGTGTGACACCTGGTTTTCCTTCTGGGTATCGAATGTATTATCATCATTTTTTTTTTGTATTGGTTTTGGAGAAATAAGAGAATTTTCATTATTATACTTCGATTAAATGAAATTTGATAACTGGGATGTGAAGGAAACAGAAAGATGCCTGGCTAGCCGTGCTATGAGACGGCGAGGGGTGGAGTAATAGTTAGGCGTAGTATGCCTTGAGCCATTTTCCATTGATGACTGCCTCTAGTTTGGCTCCATCTTCCTTGATGACCTTGTAGTATCCACTGTTATACGCTTTGGTGACCACATAATGCCCTTCCCATTTTGGGGAGAATTTTGGTGCTGACATATCTTGTTGGATGTGTTTGGCGGTCTTCAACACCAGATCCCCTACTTGAAAAACTCGAGGTTTCACAGCTTTGTCGTATGCTCGGTAAATTCTATTTTTGTATGCTTGCGCGTGATCTTATGCTTTAGCTCTTCTGGAATCGAAAGTGTCTAGCTCCGCTACCCTGGCATTTGATGTTTCGGCTTCATTCCATTGGACTTCACTTGCCTCGGCAATCCTAGCCGATGGGATTTTAATTTCTGCTGGGAGAATGGCGTCTGCACCGTAGACGAGAGAATATGGGGAGGCGCCAGTAGAGCTCCTTGGTGATGTCCGATAGGCCAAAAGCGCCATAGGCAATTGTTCGTGCCATGTTCAAGGGTTATCATGCACTGTCCAGCTGAGAATTCGAATTAGAGTCTTGTTGGTGCTTTCGGCATGCCCATTCCCTTGGGGGTAGTAAATGGTGGAGAAGACTTGTTTAATTCCATATTCTTCGAGTAACTCTCGTACTTGCTTGCTGGCAAAAGGAGTGCCGTTGTTGGTGATGATGTGTTTGGGCACGCCGAAACGACAAATGATATATTCCTTAATGAACGCTGCAATTGTGGCTCCAGTAGTCCCTCGTAAAGGGATGGCTTCGACCCATTTGGTGAAATACTCTGTTGCGGTTATTACATATTCATGCTATTTTGATGACGGCGTGTTGATCTTCCCAATGATGTCGAGTCCCCAACTATAAAACGGCTACGGACTACTTACCGAATGCAGGGGAGTAGAGGGTGCGTGGATAAGATTTCCATGAATTTGACATTTGTGGCATCTTTGAACAAAGGCAGCCGCATCGTCCTCCATGGTTAAATCTGTAGTATCTGATAGACACATTTTTGTGTCTGAATTGTCCTCGATGTTTGATCGGTTGTCAATCCGTCAAAAATAATTTCACTTTCTAACTCACTAAATATGAATGAATTACAAAGTAAGGAAGAGTTCGTATCCACAGAGAGGCAATTGTTGTTATGCGATTTTCAGTTTCTAAGGTAACCAAGGGGGGATGTTTGTTGTTTTAACGAAATACTAAAGTAAAAATAAAATAAAGCAAAGCAAATAATTGGAATAATCAATAAGGAGAAGATATTGGTCATGGGATAGTATCATTCACAAACATGTATTTTCATCAATGATTAGAATTGGTAATTTAATTTCTCATTTACTAATAGTCCTAGGATACCTTGATTGCAAGTATATCCCGCTAATTCCCTGTTTTCATCACAACCACATTAAAAGATGCATATGTGAATTCTTCCTAGAAAGCAACCTAAAGTGTAAAAGCACAATTAGATTTAAATCCCTAAAAGCAATAAGTTCTATGGAATAAGACTAATCAATGCAAACGAATGTGTAAAAGCACTAATCGTTTTAACAAAAGTTATGATTCACTTGTGACTAGTAGGATATATCACTACAAGCACTACCCACAATTATGCTACTTAGAAATCAGGGATAAACAACTTTTTCGTATTGAAAACCCTAATATAGCTCTAGAGATGAATGTAAATCGGATTGATTCCTGACTCAACCAAACAAACTATCAAATCATATAACACTATTAATTGTGAATCACAAATAATAAAATATTGAGACAAAACTAATTCATTGAATCATATAACATATTGAGAAATCAACTTTATCCCATAACCAATAATATTTGTTTAGCTACTCATAGCTATGGAGTTCATCATAAAAATATTAATTGAAAAGAAGAAGATGAACAAAAGCAAACCCTAGAAGCGTAAACAAAACCGGCTCTCCAAAGTTCCACGAAAAATATGTGATTCCCCAAAAGTAGTAGAAGTCTTTCCTTTAAATAACTCTCTTGTTTCCAAAATTAGGTCTAATCTTCAAAGTCCAAAAGATAGAAGTCCACCAAGCCCATGTGTGAAAAAAACCCATGTAAAAACTCTGCCCAAAAATGGTCGCCGGAAAACTGGTATTATGGTCAGAAATTGGCCGGAAAAGTCGCAGGCAAACTATCTCAGGTGACCAGCAAAGTCCACCCGGTCACCGGTCAACGAGTCAGGAACGAATCATTGAGTCAACTCGGTCTGGTCAACTGAGTGAACTCGGTCAATCACCGAGTCAGAACCAAATCAGCTTCTAACTAGCCTGACCAGGCTTGGCATGAGCTATTGCAGGCCTGAACTTCTGCGGCACAATCATTGTGCATCACCAACTCACATTCAGCCAAAATGGCTGTGCATTCTGCACTTCAGCTCTGCAACCTGAGCATTGCACACAAAACTGCTCATCTGCAGTTGCACAACTCCACAACATTCCATGACCTGTTCAACTTCCTTGTAACTCAGCCCATTACTTACTCCACACAATTCTACCAGTTTCAGCTGCCATTCTTGTTAACCACCATCTCTGTAGCAGCAACATTTCCGCTTCCTCCATCATTCCCTGTGTAACTCATAAGTCATTCCAGCTCAAGCTTCCACCCTTCTTCAGTTCATCTCAGTTGAACTCCTTTGGCAGAGACACCGTTCCCTTCGCAACCTGCTATGAGGCATCTCCACCAGAACCAACACCAATCTGTTGCCACCAAAGACTATTGATTTTCTCGCCATCGACCTTAGTGGCAAAAGACTACAACTATGCCACTTTCCTTGCTCAATTCTTTCACTGCAAACACAATATCACTTCATTCTTCAATTGCAATATCATTCTGCGATTCGGCTCCCAAAGATTGCTCTCTGCAGCTCGGTACCATCTTCACGCCCGCAACAACCACATTACAACTGCAATTTCAGCTCCTATTGCAACAACACTTGTATCCATTTGCATCTTTGCACCGATCTTCCATCGAGACCTTTATCTAGCCTCTGCACTCGCACAACAACACCGAGACTTGAGAACCACCATTCTCCCATTGCAGCGAACACTGCCTTCCATCCTTACACAATTCCACCTAATCCATGGAAATCATTTGCAATGCCATTCCCGTTTCCATTCTCAACTGCTCCATTGCATATCTGTTGTCATACACAGCCAACAATGGAAACTCGTCTTCACAGCGCTGCCAATTCAACCTGATGCTCAATCGAGCTCATCTCTGCTCGGCCTTAACCTTAACCATTGCCATCATTTCTCAAAGAACCGCACCACCAGGTCCATTATCCATTCCATTCTCTGCCTGCACCTGCACCTGGGTCTTCACCATTCTTCCTTTCCATTCCGAGCCATACCACCATCATCACCAATACCATCTGAGTTGCAACCACTGACTCAATTGCAACTCAATCTACCAGAATCACCTCCCTGAGTTCACACATCAAACCCCAACAGATTAAATTGCCGTAGCATCATCGTCTCCATTTCAGATTCATCTCTGAATTTCAATATCTTCCATGTCTTGATTTTCCAGCCACAAAACCCTAGTTCAACTAGTTTCTTTATCATCTTCTTCTCTGAGTCCATAAAACCCATATCTCGACCCTTTTCAGCAAACCCATATCGATTTCACCCATCAATTTATCTTTGATTAAGTCATCACCTCAATGAGAAAATCAACGGCAACACCATCCTATATCTTATGTGTTCTTCATAACCAGCAAAACCCATCTTTAACTTCTTCATTACAAACCCTAACAAGGACTCTGATTTCTATGAAAACCCCCAAATCCATTTCGAATTCAAAACCCTAACATCTTCTCAGATTCAAATAACAACACAGATTTGTTCTTCATCCGATTTCTTCCTTCAAAATCTCAATCAATCACCACCTCCTTCTGCTTCAATTTCTCTGTGAATCTCTTGATTTCTTCTAACTATTTCGGAGTAACAACAGTGAAAGAATCGCTTTTTCTCCTTCTCAATTTCGGGGTAGTGTAATACAATGATTGTGAGAGGAAGAGTCTCTCGATTTAGGGCTGTGCGGGCTAATGGATATTGCCACCCTAGAGAGGTAGATAAGGGCCAACTAAGGTGATTCTAGGAACCACTCATTAGATAAGGGCCATCATGGTTGTTTGGCCCCCTTTTGCTTCTCTAGACTAAGTTGTAGTGGCACTCTTCTATCGTCGGCTTGGCTCAATAACAATTGCACATGAGATGGCGCTTTTGCCTTTTACACTCCAAATGGACGATTTCTCTTTCTTTTGCTCATAATGACTCCAATGTACCTAAACACTCAAAAGCAAACATAAGATACATAATTTACAAGAAAACCCCAAAGAAAGCATAAACAATAGATAATATCACGGTGTTTACAACACCTATCGAGTTGTATTGTTAGAACTCTATTTTTGTACTAATATTGTGTTTTTATGTATTTTTAGGAAATAAACATTTTCGAAAAAATTGGCTCGAAAAAGTGTTAAAGGTACCCCGGAGGACACATACTATTCGGACTCGCGGTTTTGAATAAGGGGCATCCAATTACTAAGGGGCACACTAGCTGCTATTTGCACCCAAGATACCCCAGTTGCTAAAGGGACCCCCAGTATGGTTAGGGGGACACCATCTTCATTATTCAAATTCTAATTTTGGCGGGAAAAGAAGTTCTCACCTGCGAAGTTTGTGAATCGATTTCTGGACAGGTTTGGAGGAGATTAAATAGCTGGAACTAGCATAGAATATCCTGTTTTTATTAAACAAGGTTGGTATGTCTGTTTAAACAGAATAACTTGGGCTATTTCGTCGGAGATAAGGAAACATGGGAGTACGTGGATGGTAGGATTTTCTGCATTAAACTCGAGCAGATTTGGTGAGATTTTCTTGCCGAATTTGTTTGAGGACGAGCTGTCACGGTCAACAAAAGGTGGTAACTGCTTTAGATTCTATAATTAAGGGATGATTCTTCGGTTGGTACAAAACAGGGCAAGTGTTTGTCTACGTGAAGATAACTCGGGATTTGGTTGAGACTGAGTGTGGCAAGTGAGTGTTTTCACGAGCTTGCTGGAGTTCGACAGAAGGTGACAGCGTGGAGAAGATATTCGACAAAGCAATGAAGCCGTGTAGAAGTAGAAAAAGAAAAAGATTTCTTTTTATTCCCGTGACTGCATGAGAATTATTTTGAAGATATAGAGTTATTGCGAAGATTTCTGGGATGTTGGGAGTATATAAAGGCTTTACGGGAGTCATAGAGCGTGGGGGGAGAGTTTTGGGAGAGTTTATAACATTACAGAGCCAAGAAATTCAAGTGGCAGAGAATCACCGTTTCTCTGCTTTGTGAAGAACATTAGACCCTAGGAGACGATCGTTGTGCTATAGTGCCAACGACACTTCACTCATATCGTTCTCTACCATGTGATTCGATTTGTAACAAAAATAACTGTTACAAATCCGGTTTTATCATTTTTACTCCCAATTCATTATCTGTAAACACTTTGAGCAATGAATAAATATTTTAAGCATGTTTCCGACGTGATGAGTTAAACCCCAACACTGGGACGACGGAGGAAGACGAATTTCATACATGGGTAAAATTATTTAACTCTTTTTAAGACTTTTGCATTAATTTTAATTGAAATGTGATTTGAATTAATTGGTTGTCATTTAATTTGATGAGGTATGCTTAGCTTAAATGTTTTGATACATCATGCTTAGGATTTACAACTAATCTTTTGAGAATCTACCTTGGCAAAATCATAGTCCATGTTAATTTTATTTATTGAGCTTTAATTGTTGAGAATAAATAAATTGAACCTGATGTTATGAATTCGACGAAATCCTAGTCCCAGTAACTCTCTTCATCCTGTGAAAATATTATGTACATATTTTTTTTTTATTTTAGTTTATTAATTCTTAAGAATCAATCTCATCAAGTTCGAGTGAACGACAACTCTATTTACCAGCATCACTAAAAGCAGTGTAGAGACACAGCGATCTTCGTTGTACGGGAGATTTCATGACGGTTGGGGATGATAGTATCTGTTGAATCTTCCGAAAAGCCTCTTGTTGTAGTTTCGTCCAAACAAAACTTTCCCCCTTCTTCAGCAAGGGGGTGAATGAAGCAATAAGCCGATTTGAACCGGTATAAAACGCCGATTTAGTTTACCTTACCCATGAAGCTCTGGAGTTCTTTCACAGTTTGTGGAGGTGGCATCGTGAGGATGGCTTGGGTTTTGGCTGGGTCGACTTTGATTCCCTCGGCGGTCACCTGGAAACCTAGAAATTCGCCTGAACAGACGCCAAAGGCACACTTCAAAGGATTCATCTTCAGTTTGTATTCACGAGACCTTTCAAACACATGTCGCAGAACCTCTATATGGGCCGCCGGGTTTTTGACTTGACCACTATGTCATCCACGTGAGTCTTCAACTTGCTTATGCATCATATCATGGAAAATTGCGGTCATGGCGCGTTGGTAGGTGGCGCCAGCATTTTTCAAACCGAAAGGCATCACGGTATAGTAAAAGTTTCCGAGAGGAGTTCGAAAGCTGTCTTACTTGCGTCGTGCTCATACATCTTTATTTGATTGTAGCCGCTGTACCCGTCCATGAAAGAGAACATACCGTGTCCACTGGTGGCGTCTACTAGCATATCAATGTTAGGAAGAGGAAAACGTCCATGGGGCAGCATTTGTTCAGATCCCTAAAATCAACACAGCACCTGATTTGGCCGCTCTTCTTCTTTACTGGAACCACATTGGCCAACCAAGTGGGATGGTGAATGGGTTTGATGAAACTAGTGGTTAGTAATTTTTAAATTTTCGCCTTGATCTGTTCTTCCACATAGTGTCCGAGCTGTCTTGGAGATTGCTTGACCGGTTTGGATCCGGGTATTATATGTAGATGATGAGTGACCGGTTTCTCATTCAAGCCGGGCATTTCCTCGTACGTCCACGCGAATACATCTTGATATTCCTTAAGAAGGTCCACAAGTTTTGCACATTCGTCGGCACATAGAGTTGAGCTAATGGAGATAGGCGCGGAAATTCCTCGCTTCCGATGTTGACAACTTCGAGTTCATCGTGGTGGAGTTGGTTCCATCCTTTAGTTGTCGTGGTGCATCCGGCACCTCCTCTTGTGACTCATTCTTTGTGATTGCATTCCATTGGGAGGAGAGACGGGTGGTAGTCTCCCCGCTAATTGCTAATAACGGCGCCGATATACGGTTTTCCCTTTTTCGTCACGACTTGCAATAAACGCCGCTCCCGCTTGGTATGAGTATGAGCCATACTTCCGTTTGATGAGGAGAAATTGGCGTGCTTTTCTTTCGGAGAGATGGTGCGAGATCGGGTCTCTTTGTGCAGCGATGCAAGCCTGTCCTCTTCTTCGATTGGCGTCCATGTCGGGAGTGGAGTACGGTGGAATTTGCCCGACGAGCCCCGCGAATTTTCCTTCGGTTCGAACATCTCCATACCACAGATTGGTGTATAAGGAGATAATGACGCGGGAATGCGAATAACTTCTTCATTCAACATGGTCTTTAGGCACTGGTGATAAATTGAAGGAATGATCATGTTATCGTGGAGCCACGGTCTTTTCAGTATCATGTGGTATTCTGGCTCCTTCTCGATTACTTCGAACTTTACCTTCGACTGGATTGGTCCCATCAATGATTCGGGTTGATGTATCCATACGTACTAGTTTGGTTGCCTTCAAATCTGTCATCATGGTAGGTCGTCGTATAATTTTGCTTGGCCGACCTTGGCTGTCCTGAGCGTTCTGAAAGTAATAAAATTGGAGGACACTCCCGTGTCGATGAGGGCCCTTTTGAACTCCGAATCCTTGATGCGAGCAGTGACGTGTAGGGCCCAGTTATGTCCTTCTTCCGCTATCATGTCGTCTTCAGTAAATGTAACATTGTTGACGGACATCTCTGATATTCTTGAAATCTCCGAGCGTAAAGGAACCAAACACGCGTCTAGGGCTATTTGATTAATCGCGGTAAATGTCTCTGCTCGTTGGTCCTTTGAAAGCTGCAGAAGTTCACATAAACTTTCCACCAATGTGGCTTCTTCCTGGTTCACCGGTTTCTGATTAGTGGTGAAGTTGTTGACCTGAGAACGATCATTCGGGGCGTCAGTCCCCAGTGTTGGAATTTCCGGGGCGAGTGAGACACTCAAATCCGATGTAATTCTGACAAGAAAGTTGAGTATGATATTTATCGTCTCCTTCATCAGGTCTATGTTCCTTGTGTGAACCTCCTGAACCCGTGC
Organism: Papaver armeniacum; assembly: GCA_023531295.1. Taxonomy (NCBI): domain Eukaryota; kingdom Viridiplantae; phylum Streptophyta; class Magnoliopsida; order Ranunculales; family Papaveraceae; genus Papaver; species Papaver armeniacum. The sequence continues at coordinate 286,980 of JAJJWW010017530.1, forward strand.
CAATTCGGCCAATCATGGAATTTCTTCATTGGCTGCGCCATTAGGTGCCGTGTTGGGGAAAGAGACATCGCCATTCGCCAGAGTATGAGTGGAATTTGGGATCATGGACTCAGTTCTAAGACCGACCATCTTTCGAAATTGGAGTTGCAACCGAGAGATTTAATCTCATTTGTGGTCGCCAATTGTTTATGGGTAAAAATCGTTTCTGCTGATTTTGGTAATTTCGAGTGTGTGGATGAGAAACGAATCTAAACCCTAAACAATGCACTGCACGTGAGTACTTTTGATTCGAGAGATCAATCTGTACAATCCTGACCTAAACCAAGAAATGGTCGTTCCAGGCTTGCTTCGGTCACATAGTGAAGGAGAAGGGTTGGTCTTAGGGAGGGAAGCGAAAAGAGTGTTGAGACCAGAATCGTTGATTCTGATGGTGTGGTTGTTTATGACTTGTATCTGAAAGTAGAACTGGCTAGCAGGATGGAAAGCTACCAGGTGATTTCTAGATACTGTGTTGTTGCCGACCAAAACTTGTTGTTTCGTGGTAAATAGGTGAAATCTATTTATACAAGTCATATTGAAACGTACCATGGTCTCGTAGGAAATGGAAACGATTGAGTGGTGGAAGAATAGAGTAACGTGTAACTGTCAGGCATTATGCTTCCATGATGAAGGAAGTGAATTAGTTTACATCGTTACTTTCATCACCACTAATTGTCCCACTTCATGACACTTTCTTATAACGGGCGTATTGTACGCCGCACGCTGTAAACCACCAGACCAATACCCTGATGAGTATCCCCCAGTTTGTGACATGTTTGATGTCTCGAGTGTTTTCGTGGAAAACGTGTAGCAGGTTGCTATGTGTGGCAAGTCAAAGTCAAGAGACTTGCCATAGGAAAATAGCGTGTGATGCTATTAGGCTTGCCTTGGCCGGCCGCCTAAAACTTACCACAAGTCCTTCAGTTTGGTGGCGAACTTGAATGGCTGAGATTTCATCTCATGAAGAAGGGTAGCCGTTGATTATGGCTACATCTTTGTTGTGTAGAAAAGTGGCGCCATTAGCATAGTGGCGTCTGGCGTAGCCGTGGCAGCTATTTTGGCATATTGGTGTTAGACCCAAATATGGCTATGGCAACATTGGCCCTGTTTTCACATCGATCCCAACGCTATGGGAAACGTTATTTGGCTTGGTTGGCATAGCAATTTTTCCCAAATTAGGGTTTGGCATGTTGAAACCCTAATTAGTGCGTGGCCAAGGCTTGGATTTGGCGCCGTAATCAAAAGTTAGAGCTTGGCTGCGTGGCCAAGGCTAGGTTTTGGCATCGTGGCCAAAGTTAGAGCTTGGCGCCGTGGCCAAGGATAGGTTTTGGCGCCGTGGCCAAAGTTATAGCTTGGCGGCGTGGCCAAGGCTAGGTTTTGGCGCCGTGTCCAAAGTTAGGGCTTGGCGGCATGTTACTGCGGCAGAGTGGCATGTTGGCATGCCGATTAATATGTTGTTGTGGCATGGCGCGTTTGGCTTTCCAGTTAGTATGGTGGCGCGACAGGGTGCATTTGGCCTTTAATGTATGGTGGCGGGTTTAGAGCGACTTGATTGGTCAAAAAAGGGGCCGACCAAACATGGCGCGGCCGCACCTCTAGTGCTCGTGGCGCATTTAAAGTGACCTAATTGGTCGGTAGGAAGGAGAGGGGCCGGCCAAGCATGGGCGTGGATACACTTCTGGCGTGAGTGTGGCGGCTTTAGAGTGACCTGATTGGTCGATGGAAAAAGGGGGCGACAAGTATGGGCCCAGCCACAACTTATGTGTGTGTGGCGAGTTTAAGGCGACTTGATTGGTCGAGGGAAATAGGGCCAGTTTAGGATGGGGCGTGGCTAATGGCAAATGGCGCCGGCTGGCCTAAGGCATGGCCACGCCTCCCTTTCTACTGCTCCTATCTTGCGGCTCCCTATTTTCTGATTTTGGGCAAGATTCTGCGTCTACTAATCCATGGCGGATTAATTACCTAGTTTGCCTAGGCTTAAATTTCGACAAGCAAGGTCTGATATACTGCGCAAGGCGCAAAACCCTAACTTTTTCAAGTTAGCCAGGGTAATCGATTGAATTTTATGTCTTGACACATAGTTCTTTTAAGTTCATTGCCAGAGAGCAGCATGCTTTCTGATTGAATACCTTATGCAAAGACATTATCCTTGATATTTGGAAATTCGTGCTACTCTGCTGCGAGTGAACACAAATTGTCATTCCATACCAACCTTAAGGGTTCAGCCAGAGAACATAGCATCGAAAGTATTCAAAGAAACTTATATTAAGTGAATATGGGCAAGGCGCAGAAATTCTGAGAACATCCGGGATGGTTGCTACATGTGCCAAACGGATAAATTTCATGTAAATATATTGAACGACTCAATAAATATGCCAATAGAGAGGTTAACACTCATGGATCCGTTTCCTTACAGAGTGACGTCACATCAGATGCAAGGTTTTACGATTTTAACCCTAAGCCAAAAACCAACATCAACACTAAGCTAGGTGTTCGTGTACAACATCCAAGCTTCCCTTGTTTTCATTTACCTTACCCATCTCCGTCTGTCTTTCTCGAAACCTAACTCTTACCCATTTTCACCGACAACCAGACTCTACCTCCCTGTCAATTTCGGTATTCAACTCCGACCACCTTTGTCCCCTTCTCTTTCAATCTATCAAACCTATACCTCTATCACCACCGTGTTCCCGTCGGATTACATGCTTAATCTCTATATTCATCATCTATTTCAGTCCTAGACCTAGACTATGGATCTTACAAGAATAGGTATGCTAATTGGTTCTCAAGAGTGACTGAATTGACAAGCTATGTCTCGAAATTGTTGTTCCTTCAAACACCAACAAAAAGCGCGCGAATTGACAAGTGAACACAAGCGGCATGCGTTATCAAATCGGGTGAATACGAGTTTGCATCACCAACAACAAAGCAAAGCAAGAGCATGATGTGAAATCTGAATCAATATTTTGAGACATAAGACAAAATTAGGCGCGCGCAGGTGGATGTGTACTTTCAATCTCTGCTGCGGTGGTGAGTTGTAATCTATCAAATCCCTAAATTTCTGCTTGGGTATTTCTTGATTTTGGGGATTATGAGTATGGGGTTCTTGTATAAATGGAGGAGGAGTTTGTATTTTGAACTTAAGCGGAGTAGCGGTGCAAGCTATAATGTTAGTTTTAGGTATTGGGTTTGTTTCAATGTTTAGCATGTTCTAAATACTTTTGCTATGGTTTAGATGAAGCCCTAGTTTGCTACTTGTTATTTATGTTAATGGCAGTAACCTTGTTGTGCTGAAATGTTCAGAATAAAATTCAGTCTTAGGACTTCAACACTTTACTTTCACAGTGTATGCCATGCATCCATTGTAGTTAGAACAATCCTGTGTTGTAGAACTGCAACTCATGCATAATCTCATATATTGATCTTTTGATTAGATGTGCCTTGAAAAGATAGTTAATGCTTAGAAGAAATACCTTAGTTGTGATTGGATAATTCATACAATAATCACCTTAGATATACAGAAGACTTGTATCTCCCCTGTTATTAGTTATAAGGACAAGGTTAGTATCATTAGAAGAATAACTAGTGTAAGTTAGTGGTGGATTCAACTGCCCTATACTCTCCTTATCATTTGTTCTACTACATCTTGCTTTGCATCCTGCTTTACTATTTATGTTACTATCAAACATCTTTGTCGTATCGACACAACAAACACCCTTTTGTTACATTGTGATATAAATCAGTTTAGTTTTCCTCTAGCTTCAACTCTACACCCACCAAGTCCCTGTATTTGCCCTGTCCTACATAGTAGACATTGTGCACTTGCAGTTAATATAATTGTAGGCATTGATAGGTGTCTAAAACACCTAATTCTATAACTACTATTTATGCTTTCTTTGCTACTTTTCTTGTAAATTATGTATCTTATGTTTAGTTTTGAGCTTATTAGGTGCAATGGAGTCATTTGGAGCAAAAGAAGAAGAAAGAGTCCATTTGGAGCGAAAATACACGAATGTCATTTCATGTGCAAATGTTATTGGGAGCGGAGCCGTGCCGACCCAACTATTGCAGCTTAGTCTAGAGAAGCAAGGAAAAGACATCCTTGGTTGGCCCTTATCCAGTTCATCTAGGTGGCTGTATCATTTTCCTACACAAGACCTGAAAATCAGAGAGAAATCAATTCTCTATCAGTGCTTTCTCTTTCTCCTTCTTTACCCGAGAGAGGAAGAGATGGAGGCGCTGTTAATAACTTGAATTCAGAGAGAAAAGAGAAGCAACATCTCAGTTGCTGAATCAATTCGAGAATGAAATGGAGTTATGGTTTGAAAAATCAAAGCAACTGAAGTTAGGGTTTGGTTTCTGTTGCTCATGGAGGGATCTGAGATGAGTAGGTAGAAGATGGGTTTGTCTAAGAGATGAAATCATTGGGTTTTATTTTTCTTTCTCTCTTCCTGAAATAGAGAACCCATGGCGAAAGTTGTCTGAGAGTTAGAGACACAGAGAAATTATCCAGAGAATTCAGGGAGAGACTGAGAAGATGAAGCTACAACGGATGCTTGAAGAAGAATCGGTGGAGGAGATTTCAAGTTTAGTTCATACTGGGCCTTGATTGAGAAGGGGATTGGAGAATCGAATCTGAGAAGAAGAAATTGGTGGTAGAACTGAAATGGGTTTGCTAGGGAATTATCGGAATAAGGGTTGATTGAATCCGAAACGAAGATGTGAATATGAAGAAGTTAGGGTTTGATCAATTGAATCTAAAATTAGTGAGGATGATGATTTGAGGTTGTTGGTTAAATGGGTTTTGAAGAATCAGTTAGAACCGATGGAAGAAGATGCAACTACAGTAGTGTTGGCAGAGTTGAATTTGTGAATGGGGTTTTGATGGATTTCTGAATTTGAGATAAAGAACTAAATTGATTCTGCTGAGATGGAAGAAAGGGGATCTGAATCGGTTAGGGTTTCTTGAGAATTGAAGATACTGGTCGGGGGTGCAATGAATTGTTTAAGCTCAGCTGCAGGTGGTGGTCACTGTGAAGCATGAGAAATACAGATGATGGATGAATGTGTGAAGAAGAATGAGTTGGAGCTTCTAAAGCTGAGTGCAACTGCAAGAATTGAGCTGCAAGGAGGAAGGACAAGTTACTATTTCAGATGGTATATGTAAGCAATTACAAGGGTAGCTGAGTACATTAGGATGTGCTGTTACAATGTGCTACTAGTGTTTGTTGGCTGCAATGGTGTTGTGCTGGATGAGATGAAAGCTACTGAATAAGCTTAAATGAATGTTTGGTTGCGGTTCGAGATGGAGGAATTGGTGGTACTTGAAATTACAAAAATGGTGATTGCAAGATGGTGAACTGAGTATGGAGGATGGATTGTAGGCTGAGTTGAAGTCCTAAAGCGACTAAACCATGTTGCAGGTGGCCTGTGATGGTGCAATGGTTCAGTATTTGTGGTTTATGAAGGGAGTGGAGCTATAGATGAGTTTATAATGGTCGAGCCATGAGTTGTATGAGTGAGAGATGGAGCGTGATTAGTTGCTTTGTGTTGCAAAGTAGAAGCTGAATGAATACCATATAGATGTATGTCTAGGATGTACGTAAGGGAAGTTATGGGAGGCGCAAGGCTAGGATGGTGTTTGTCATTTGTCCCATTTGCGAGTAAGAACTGGATTGTTGAAATGCAATAGCGAGAGATGGGTTAAGAGATAGTGGTGTTAATGATCTTTGGGAATGACTTGAATGTGAATTGGTGGTAACATAAATGTTGTGCATTGAACTCTATAATGCAGGTTCACTTGTGAATTGTGAATAAGTGAATACTTGGGTATGGAATTGAGGTTAAGAAGATGCAAATGGGTCTGGTTGTGCAAGGCGTGCAGTGATGCACCGAGCTGTAGAAGGGTGCGGCGTCGGCATTTGTGATTGTTTGTTCTTGCTTTACGGGGAAGAACGAGCTGAGATTGTGTCTTTGCTTGCAATGGGTTCATGGGTATTGCAAATGTAGCAAGATATGGTGGAGTCTGTTAGGGGTGATACTGAGGCGCAATTCAATATGGTACTGGAGCAATGGTGGATTGAACTCGCAAGTGAGGTAACTGGATTGGTCTTTATTTCGATGTTTGAATGAAGCTACAGTGCAGGTGGAATGCGGTAGTGATGCTAATGCAATCGGCTAGCTTGAGATCTTTGAGAAGAATGAGTCGCAACGTGAAGTCAGAATAATATGTTGGTGTTAGCTTGTATTGCAGTGTCTGTGAATGCAAGGAAGTTTATTGATGTGTAGCCACGAGATAGAGTATGAGTTACAAGATGCAGTTGGGCGATCTTGTGGCTAAGGGATTGAATGAATGGTTGTTGCTGTGAAAGGTACAGGTCACTACATATGTTGCTGCCAAGATTGAATCAAATTAGGAATTACAGGTTTTAGTGCCTATTGGTGTATGGCTGTGATGATGGGTTTAAAGCGATGGTGGGAACTGAAGGCTGCAGGATGTGGTGGTACTATACAAGATCGAAAGTGCATTTGAAATGGTTAATTGAATTGCAAGTGAGAGTATGGAGTTACAGATGATGAGCTGCAGTTAAATGCAGCTGCAATGAGAAGGATCTGGTGCTGGCAAGATGAATTTGCAGGAATTGGTAGAGAAGCTGTAGCTGGAGTGGAGTTGTGATGCACCACAATGGTGCAACACAGATGTTCTGGCTCATGCACAAGCTCAGGCCTATGCAATGGCCTAGAAGGCTAGAACCAAGTCAGCTGAGTTAGCCTCTGACTCAGACTTGATTACCTCACTCAGCTGATTCACCCATCTGACCCTGACTCGGTCTGACTTCTGAGTTGACCCGAGTTGACTCGACCGAGCTGACTCGTTGACCGGGTGGACTTTGCCGGTCACCTGATATATATTTTCCGACCAACTTCCGGCCGTAATACCAGTTTTCCGGCGACTATTTTGGGGGCATATTTTCTACATGGGTTTTTCTCACACATGGGCTTGGTGGACTTCTATCTAGTGGACTTTTGAGATTAGACCTAATTTTGGAAAGCAAAGCTATTTAAAGGAAAGATTTCTACAACTTTGGATCACGTATTATTCTTGGGAACTTGGAGAGAGCCGCTTTTGTTTACGCTTCTAGGGTTTGCTTTTGTTCATCTTCTTCTATTCAATTAATATTTTTATGATGAACTCCATAGCTATGAGTAGCTAAACACATATTATTGGTTATGGGATAAAGTTGATTTCTCAACATGTTATTTAAATCTATGAATTAATTTTGTCTCAATACTTTATTGTTTATGATTCATTATTAATATTGTCATATGATTTGATTGTTTGTTTGGTTGAGTCCGGAATCAATCCGATTTACATTCATCTCTATTGCTAGATTAGGGTTTTCAATACGAAATAGTTGTTTGTCCCTGATTCTATGTAGCATAGTGTGGTTATTACTTGTAGTGATACATCTTTATAATTGCATGTGAATCATAACCTTGGTTAAATTGAATTAGTGCTTTTACACGTTTGATTGCCTTGATTAGTCTTATTCCATAGAACTTAGTGCTTTGAGGGAGTTAAACTTAATTGTGTTTTTACACTTTAGGTTGCTTTCTAAGAAGAATTCACATATCCATATTTTAATGTGGTTGTGATGAAATCAGGGAATTAGCGGGATATACTTGCGATCAAGGTATCCTAGGACTTTTAGTAAATGAGAGATTAAATTATCAATTCTAATCATTTATGAAAATACATGTTTGTGAATGATACTATCCCGTGACCAATATCTTCTCCTTATTGATTATTCAAATTATTTTATTGCTTTCAATTATTTTTATTTCTTAGATAAAACAAAAATCCCCCCCTTGGTTACTTTAGAAACTGAAATTTATAACAACAATTGCCTCTCTGTGGATACGAACTCATTCTTATCACGTACTTCATTTATATTTAGTAGAGTGAGAAAGTGAAATTATTTTTGCTCGGCTGACAACTGGTCAAATTTTGGCGCGGCTGCCGGGGAGGCATACGGCTTGTTATTAAGTTTTTAGTTTCTTTTTATAATATCTGCTTTTATCTTTGCTTTTTGTTTCTTGTCTTGTTTCTCACTTGTTTTCGAGAATTGTTTTCAGGTACCTAATCCCTGGCTTCTAAAGATTGGAACTATCCAAGGTGCGGGATAGCTACTCGAAGAGGCAAAATACTCCAACCAAGTCAAGACACAACAGAAAATCAAGAGTTAGAAGTGGGAGAAGAGTTACAACTAGAAGGAGAACAAGAGGTTCCGGGTGAACAAGAACCACCTTTTGAAGAAAAAGAAGAAGCAATGGGTGATGCAAATCGTTCACTCAAGGACTTGGCTTCTCATAGGCTTGATACACAACAGGGGTGTATTCAAACAAACTCTACTTTTGAGATCAAGCCGGGGTTGCTTAGAGAATTACCAAAATTCCATGGCATGGTGAATGAAGACCCAAACAAGCATCTTATGGACTTCCACACCATTGTCACGGCCATGCTTCCAGCGGATGTTGAGGCGGATGGTGCAATGTTAAAAGTTTTCCGTTTCTCTTTGATGGATAGTGCTAAGGATTGGTTGTACTATTTGCCTCCCGGAAGTGTCACGACATGGAATGGGCTGAAGAAAATCTTTTTAGAGAGATATTTTCCTGCATCAAAGGCTACTCAAATTCGCAAGGAGATTTGTGGGATGGAGCAAAATGTGGGAGAATCCTTATATGAATGTTGGGAACGATACAAGAGATTGGTGGCAAGCTGCCCTCACCACCAATTCAGTGACGCTATGATCATCCAATACTTCTATGAAGGACTTCAATCAAGTGATAGGAATCTTCTTGACGCTGCGGGTGGTGGTGCACTAGTGAGCAAGACGGTGGCACAAGCTAGAGAGTTGATTGAAAACATGGCAGCAAACTCCCAACAGTTTTTGAGTCGTGGTTCGGATGTGCTTCTTAGGAAAGTAAATGAAGTGATCGAGGTTAAGGAACTTCGTCAACAAATGGGTAATATGACAACAATGATGCAACAAGTTGCAGCCGCGGTGATACCAAGCTCCTCTCAAGCTTATGAAGACGAGCAAGCTAATGCGGTCTTTCCGAATCAACAAAGACGGTATGATCCATACTCCAACACTTACAATCCAAGATGGAGAGATCACCCCAATTTTAGCTATGCCAACAAGCAAGGTGCAATCCAACAACCTACTTTCAACCGTCCGAGTGGATTTCAACCACAACAACAACAATTTCAGCAACCACAAGCACAACAATCAATGCAAAATCAAGGTTCCGATATCGATACAAAGCTTCAAACTTTTATGCAAGGCATTTCCACCATGTTTAAAGAAAGTCAGCAGGAAACTAAGAGTTCTATCAAGGAGTTGCAGACACAAATGGGCTCCATGGCTATTGAGTTGAACCAATTGAAGGCAAAAAATAGTGGGAAACTCCCTTCTCAACCTATTAACCCAAAAGAGGGTGGCAATGCTATTACGTTGAGAAGTGGTACACAACTTGTGCAACCCGAAGTTACTGATTCGGGCAAGGTGGAAACACCAAAGGAACCTGTTTTGGAGGAGGAGAATGAGGATTCTCCCCAAACTTCTGAGGTACCTATTCCTAACTCTAAAACTCCGGTTTCTACTTATGTTCCTCCTTTACATTTTCCTCGCAGATTTGCAAGTTCTAAGAAGGCGGAACAAAAGGAGATTTTAGACGTTCTAAAGAAGATCCATGTGAACATACCACTCATTGATGCTATTAAGCAAGTTCCAAAGTATGCAAAGGTGTTGAAGGACTTGTGTACCAATAAGCAAAGGCTCAAAGGTAATGAAGTGCTTAGTGTGGGGGAGAATGCTTCGGCAATCTTACAACACAAACTCCCACTTAAGTGCAAGGATCCCGGTAGTTTTGATATTCCCATCACAATTGATAACACAACATTTAACAAAGCTATGTTGGATTTAGGTGCATCCGTTAATGTTATGCCTGCATCAATGTATAATTCACTTGATCTTGGTCCTCTTAAAAAGGCTGAAATTGTATTGCAATTAGCCGATCGCTCTAATGTCTACCCAATGGGTATTGTTGAGGATGTTCTTGTGCAGGTTAATCAACTTGTATTTCCAGCTGACTTTTGTGTGTTAGAGATGAATGAAGGTTCACCGGACTCGTCTCTTCCATTGCTACTTGGGCGTCCCTTCATGAAAACGGCGAAAACCATAATTGATGTGGACAAGGGAACGTTGACCATGGAGTTTGATGGAGAAACAATACGTTTCAACATTTTCGAGTCGATGAGATATCCTAGTGATGTCCACTCTTGTTTCTCCATTGATGTTATGGATACATTGGCACAACAAATGTTTGAATTAAACGGTGATGATGCTTTGGAAACCGTGTTAACTACATCCATGGATAATGGTGTAGAGTGTGGTAATGAAGTCAAGGAAGCCCTTGGTGATCTTAATTCACTACAAGGATGCCCGGAAACTCATAATATCTCTTTTATTTCTTTACCATGCAGTGATGAAAAGCTTGTACCTTCAATTGTTAAATCTCCAATTTTAGAATTGAAACCTCTTCCCGATCACCTAAAGTACTTGTACTTGGGTGATAATGAAGAGTTACCTGTGATTGTTTCTAACAAGCTTAGTGAATTACAGGAGCAAAAACTTCTAAGGGTGCTAAGGAAGTACAAGACGGCCATAGGATGGACAATTGCCGATATCAAGGGTATAAGCCTTAGTTTGTATGCACAAGATACGTTTGGAGGACGATGCAAAGCCTACAAGGGAAGCGCAACGTCGTTTGAATCCTCCCATGATGGAAGTTGTGAAAAAGGAAAATACTCAAGCTTTTGGAAGTGGGTGTTATCTACCGCATATCCGATAGCAAGTGGGTAAGCCCGGTACAAGTAGGTGTGACAGTGGTGGAGAATGATAAGAACGAACTTGTCCTAACTCGTGTGCAAACCGGTTGGAGGGTTTGTATTGATTATAGAAAATTGAATGCCACTACTAGAAAAGATCACTTTCCTTTACCTTTTATTGATCAAATGCTTGAACGTTTAGCTGGACACTCTTATTATTGCTTCCTTGATGGCTATTCAGGTTATAATCAGATTGTGATAGCGCCGGAAGATCAAGAGAAAACTACTTTCACTTGTGCTTTCGGTACTTTTGCTTATAGAAGGATGCCTTTTGGCTTGTGCAATGCTCTAGCTACCTTTCAAAGGTGTATGGTAAGTATCTTTTCAGAATATGTTGAAAACATAATCGAAGTGTTCATGGATGACTTTAGTGTCTTTGGTGATTCATTTGACCTTTGCTTGAACAACTTGTCTCTAATCCTTGAACGATGTGTTGAAAAAAACCTTGTGCTGAATTGGGAGAAGTGCCATTATATGGTAACTCATGGCATAGTTTTAGGCCATATAATATCTTCTAAAGGCTTGGAAGTCGATAAATCTAAGATAGACCTTATTTGTGCTTTAACCCCTCCCACTACGGTGAGGGAGATACGCTCTTTTCTTGGTCATGCAGGTTTATATCGTAGATTCATCAAGGACTTTTCCAAGATAGCATCACCACTTTGTAACTTATTTCAAAAAGATGTGGTTTTTAACTTTGATGAAAAGTGTATGGCGGCATTCAATCGTTTGAATGATTTCAGCCCCTATCATTAAACCACCGGATTGGAGTAAGCCTTTTGAGCTCATGTGTGATGCAAGTGACTATGCGGTTGGTGCGGTGCTTGGGCAACGTGTGGGGAAGATTCCTCATGCTATTTATTATGCTTCTAGAACGTTAAATGAGGCCCAACAAAACTACACAACCACTGAAAAGGAGTTGTTAGCCATTGTTTTTTCTTTGGAAAAGTTTCGCTCTTATCTAATTGGTACAAAAGTTGTTGTCTTTTCTGATCATGCAGCGCTTAAGTATTTGTTTACAAAGAAAGAGGCGGAACCAAGGCTCATACGATGGATATTACTCTTGCAAGAGTTTGATATTGAGATCAAAGACAAGAAAGGAATTGAGAACACCGTTGCGAATCACTTGAGCCATCTTGCTGTGGACAAGGAAGCTATCCCATTGCGTGAAAGTTTCCCGGATGAGCAACTATTCTCAATTGCCTTTGGAGAACCATGGTATCTTTGATATTGTTAATTACTTAGTTTCTAAACAAATCCCAAAGAACTTGTCTCGTCTTTGAGAGGGACAAACTTAAGAAGTTGGGGAACCAATACATATGGGATGATCCATACTTGTGGAAACATGGTAGTGACCAAGTAATAAGAAGGTGTGTTCCCGAATCTGAATTTAATTCTATCTTGTCTTTTTGTCACTCTTATGCTTGCGGAGGATATTTTGGGAGTAATAAAACCGCTCACAGGGTACTTGAAAGTGGTTTTTATTGGCCAACCTTGTTTAAGGATGCACATATATTTTGTACAACTTGTGATAGGTGCCAAAGAACAGGCAATCTAGGTGCCCGAAATCAAATGCCACAAACTTTTATTCAATTTATCGAAGTTTTTTATGTATGGGGTATTGATTTTATGGGTCCTTTTGTCAACTCCCATGGGAATTTTTATATCTTACTTGCTGTTGATTATGTCTCAAAATGGGTGGAAGCTAAGGCCACCCCAACTAATGATTCTAAAGTGGTTTTAGATTTTGTGCAAGCTAATATTTTTGCAAGGTTTGGAATTCCAAGAGCCATAATTAGAGATGGGGGTTCTCACTTCAAAAACAGGATCTTACAAAGCTTGTTGAAGAAGTACAATGTGTCGCACAAGATTGCAACGCCTTATTATCCCCAAACAAATTGACAAGCCGAGGTTTCTAACCGGGAGGTGAAATCCATTCTAGAGAAGACGGTGAACCCAACAAGGAAAGATTGGAGCATGCGGCTTAATGATACTTTGTGGGCTTATAGAACCGCATACAAGACACCTATCGGGATGTCTCCCTTTAGGCTTGTGTATGTGTTTATGGGTAAAAATCGTTTCTGCTGATTTCGGGAATTTCGGTGGGTGAGTGAGAAACTGGTTCAAACCCTAAACAAATGTACTGCACGTGAGCACTTTATAGATTCGAGAGATCAATCTGTACAAGTCCGGCCTAAACCAAGAAATGGTCGTTCCAAACTTGCTTCGGTCACAAAGTGGAGGAGAAGGGTTGATTTGGGGAGGAAGCAAAGAAAGGTGTTGAGGAGAGTAGTATCTCGACTTGTATCGAAAGTGAAAGCTTAGGAAGCTTGCAAGAGATGAAAGCTTTTTTTTGGGAGAGCTTGCAAAGTTGCCTTTCCGAGAGTGTAAGTGTAGTATATTTCTCCGACCGAGACATGTCGTCTGGGTGGAAATAGGTAAGACCTATTTATACAAGTCGAGATTGAAACGTACCCTGGCCTCATGAAGGAAGAGAGTAAAAGGGTGAAATAATGGGAGGAGGTGGTAACCGCATGGTGTTAATGGGTGAAAACGTTTTTCACCATTATTTCCTCTTTTATTTGACCGCTTTATTCCTTTTCACGCTTTCTTAATGTGAGCGTAGTGTACGTTGCATGCTGTGACCGCCAAACCAAAACCCTAGAAAACATCCCCAGTTTGTGTCGATGTCTCGAGTGTTGGTTGCATCTTGAGTGCAAGTGGCGTTTGCTAGTGGCGCGTGTGGCATGTGCCAATGGCATGTGCGGAATGCCTTGGTGGTAGGTTGCATGGTTTGCAAGTTAGGTTACCAGCGTGTATGTTTGGCATGTGCCAATGGCATGTGCGGAATGCCTTGGTGGTAGGTTGCACGGTTTGCAAGTTAGGTTACCGGCGTGTGTGTTTGGCATGTGCCAACGGCATGTGCGGAATGCCTTGGTGGTAGGTTGCACGGTTTGCAAGTTAGGCTACCCGGCGTGTGTGTTTGGCATGTGCCAATGGCTCGTGCGGCCATGTCGACCTAGTTGCAAGTCTTGCAAGCCTAGGGCGCTATATTTGGCGTAGGCCAAAGGCATAGCATGTTGCTTAGGAATATGGCTTGCAAAGGCACGTGTTGGCATGTGCCAATGGCACGTTGACCTAGGCCATGTTGACGCTAGTTGGCAAGTCTTGCAAACCTGCCAATGGGCGCTATGTTTGGCGTCTTGGGCCAAAGGCATAGCGGCTTGGAAATATGGCTTGCGGCACGTGTTGGCATGTGCCAATGGCACATGCGGCCATGTTGACCTAGTTGCAAGTCTTGCAAGCCTAGGGCGCTATATTTGGCGTGTGCCAATGGCATAGCGACTTGGAATATGGCTTGCGGCACGTATTGGCATGTGCCAATGGCATGTGCGGCCATGTTGACCTAGTTGCAAGTCTTGCAAGCCTAGGGCGCTATATTTGGCGTGTGCCAATGGCATAGCGACTTGGAATATGGCTTGCGGCACGTATTGGCATGTGCCAATGGCATGTGCGGCCATGTTGACCTAGTTGCAAGTCTTGCAAGCCTAGGGCGCTATATTTGGCGTGTGCCAATGGCATAGCGACTTGGAAATATGGCTTGGTTTGGCATTGTTGCCAATGATGCGCAGTATGCGGCTTGGTTTGGCATTGCTGCCATGGTGCGCAGAGTGCGGCTTGGTTTGGCATTGCTGCCATGGTGCGCAGAGTGCGGCTTGGTTTGGCATTGGTTGCCATGATGCGCAGAGTGTGGCTTGGTTTGGCATTGTTGCCATGAGTGTGGCAGCCATGGTGCGGCTTGGTTTGGCATGGTTGCCATGGTGCGCAGAGTGCGGCTTGGTTTGGCATGGTGCCATGGTGGTGCGGCGCATGAGAGTGCGGCTTGGTTTGGCATGGTGCCATGGTGCGCAGAGTGCGGCTTGGTTTGGCATGGTTGCCATGATGCGCAGAGTGCGGCTTGGTTTGGCATTGCTTGCCATGGTGCGCAGAGTGCGGCTTGGTTTGGCATTGTTGCCATGATGCGCAGAGTGCGGCTTGGTTTGGCATTCTTTGCCATGGTGCGCAGAGTGCGGCTTGGTTTGGCATGGTTGCCATGGTGCGCAGAGTGCGGCTTGGTTTGGCATTCTTTGCCATGGTCTTGCAGAGTGCGGCTTGGTTTGGCATGGTTGCCATGGTGCGCAGAGTGCGGCTTGGTTTGGCATTCTTTGCCATGGTGCGCGCAGAGTGCGGCTTGGTTTGGCATGGTTGCCATGATGCGCGCAGAGTGCGGCTTGGTTTGGCATTCTTTGCCATGGTGCGCAGAGTGCGGCTTGGTTTTGGAATTAGGGTTCGTGGTTGAAAACCCTAATCTGCGGTATTTTGAAAAAATACCCCTATTAATTATTTACACCTCGAGTTAAATGCTCTTAGTTAATGTGTTGCGGGTAACACTAGGTCATGGGGTTTTACGATTTTACCCTTGTCTAAAAACCACCATCAACATTAAGTCCCCGCTAGCTCGGAACAGGGGCTTTGTTGCGAGGTAAGCATAAGATGGTGATAAACTATTAACAAAGAAACCGTAAAAAAAAAAAAAATTGAAAGAGGCTTGTCGACCTTTTATAAATAGGATTTGGAATCCTTGCCTCCGGTAGTTTTGCACAAATCGGGAGGTCGGCATAATTGGTGGGCCGATGCGGCTTAGGCGACGTTGGGAAGTTGGCGTGAGTTGGGAACCGAGTTGGCTAGCTGGTTGGACCGGCGCAAAGTGTAGAAGCCGTGTGTGCTTGCAGGTCGGTGCAATTGGTGGGGCCGGTGCAGCTTGGACGACGTTGGGAAGTTGGCGTGAGTTGGGAAACTGAGTTGGCTAGCTGGTGGGACCGGCGCGAAGTGTAGAAGCCGTGCGTGCTTGCAGGCGTGACTTGGGCGGCATTGAGAAGTCGCAATTGGTGGGGCCGGTCCAATTTGGAAACCATGCTTGCAGGCGTGACTTGGGCGGCATTGGGAAGTCGCAATTGGTGGGGCCGGTCCAATTTGGAAACCATGCTTCTAGGCGTGACTTGGGGGGCATTGGGAAGTCGCACCCTTTGCGGGCCCGTTTCTTACACGCGTGATTTTGGTAAAAGGGAAATCCTTCCCTATTTCAAAGTCTTTCACGCCTATATATATATATATATATATATATATATATATAAAGCCCCTTTTTCCCCATTCTGCGCTTTATTCTTTCCTCTTTTCATACTAGCGGCAAAGAGAAACCACTTCCGGTATGTCTTCGAGTACTCTTCTCCCTCCTTTTTTTTTCACATAGGTATAAACCTTAAGAGTAGGCGCTTCCACAATCCTTGCATATGATTCCTTGGCGTGCCTCTTGTAGAAAATATTGTACGTATGCGACCAAGGGAATACTGCATATATTGTTTGAACCCGTGGGAAATATTGCATATATGAATTTTCGGTCCCGAAAGAAATATTTGAACCCCGAAGAAAATATGCGTGTGTATTTCGAACCCGTAGAGAAACTCCGTATGAATCCCGAAGAAGAATCTTTGTGTATATGCTTCATATGACTTCGAACCCGCAGGAAATATTGTATATATGATTTTTGCTTCTTGAGAGAAGTACCACGCGCGCAGTTTTGAACCAATAGAAAAATGCTCCATATATTTTTGAACCCGAAGAAGGATACTGTAGACACACTTGTACCCGTATAGAATGCCGTGTATATAGTCTCGAACCCGAAGAAAATACCGCGTATATAGTCTTGAACTCGAATAAAATACGTCTTCCTACCCCTTTCTCTTTTTTTTTTTTTTTTTTTTTTTTTTGGGTACGATTATGTGTCAGGGAGATAACTTCGCCTTTCTTCGTTTGTTTTGTGCAGACATCTTATTACCAAATTGTTATGAAGGAATTCGATAAGATGTTACTGGAACCAAATTTCACTTCGTCGAAGGATGCTCATAATTCCAAGCCGAACATAGATGATGAATTCTTCACTAGAGCCCTCGCCCCGCTCGGAAGAATCACCCAGGTTTCGTGCCGATTTTGCTAACCGGTGGTGAGGATGACAGGAAGACACGTTCGGTTCGCCCAGAGAGCACCATTCGGTTCTCTGTCTTCATAAAGGGTATATTCCTCTTCCAACATTGACTTCGAGGATGTGTCAAAGTCCATTGCGTTCTTTTGACAGATGGGTTGAGTTCATGGTGAGCGAGGAGCGTATAAATACCAACTTGACTCGAGCGCAGGTCATTGATCTTTGTCAAGACTTGGTAAATCTCCAGATTAGGAAGGACATCCCAGGCTTGGTTGCTTTCATCTCCGAGATGGTGTTCGGACACCCATACAATCATATGTAGATGGGGTGAGATAACTTTCTCCTTGGAGAGTGTGGCTCTCTTCTTCGAATCTTCCAGAATCGGGAACCTTAGAATCCAATTATCGAAAGTGAGGTGAAGATGCGGGATGACCTGGCCGCCAAGTTGGGGGATTTTGCTCGGAAAGACTCCATTGCGAAGTCGAAGGATTCTGGAGGAAAGAGGATGAAAGGTGCCCTTACGGTTGGTGGATATCTCAATGGTTTCCGGACGAGTTGGAGCCTGAACAGAAAAGCAGTGATCTTCATGTCGCGGCATTTTTGGCTCTCTGGTTATCCAGAGACATTTTTGATGGTTCGGCAAGAAAGGAATAAGATAGGAGTCTGTTAGAGATTCTTTGTGAAGTTGGCAAAGGGTGAAGTTCTTCCCATTGGCAAGTCTGTTCCTTGGTTCCCCGTATGTGCATCTGGATCACCTAGTTGCGAACATGCAAGTTTTGAATGGTTTCATGAAAGTGGATTCATATGTGCACGTTGCTTTTCGCAAGTCCGGCTATGGGAGCACTTCGAGAAGTATGCTCCAAACCGCTGCCTTCGCTTCCCGTGAGTTGGGGGGGCTCTCGAATTCTTCGATGGGTGAACAGGCGTCCAAGAGTTGGCGTGAGCTTGGTTAGTTTTCTTGATAAGTTGCATGAAATCAATTTTCGTCCATGGGGGCCGATCCATAAGTCAGTGATTCAAATGGACACCTTTGCTTCTGCTCCGCTCACGTCTTTGTCTTCTGATGACGATTTGAGTGCTGGTGAAAACCTGTTCATTCAGAGCTGCTCGCCTGGTTATATACCGTCTTTCTTCGTGGGATCTTTCCAGATAGCTGCTTATAATATTGACCGTGCTGCTCGTCACATGGGTTTTGATCAAGGGGTGCCTCTTGTTTACCGGCCAGTGATCCCTAAAGATTCATTGCGCGTCGCCCTTGACGCCAGTGTCCTTAAGCCGGGTATCCGTCTTTCCTTCTTTCAAATGGAAAGAGTAACTTCGACGACCTTCGGCTATAATGAGTTTTGGTGCAACGAGTTTACTATGTTCCGAGATTTTGTGAATAAGGTGGTGGAAAACGTTCGTTGCAAACCTTCCCCAGCAGTTCTGAAGGAGTATCCAATGTTGAGAGATCCCAAGCGAAAGTTGCCTAGCAATTCGGAAAGCCCCCAGGCCAAGGAACGGAGAACGAAGAACCGTGTTGGCGGGTTCCGGACGGTTTCACAAGATCCTCCCACGGCTCTTGTGTCTTTCAGTTCTTCCAATAACCAGGTATGTGTCGCCTCTTCATTGGTTTGTCTCAAAACACGTGAATTTCGGTCGAGAATATGTGTCTTGTTTCCTCCGGGGCTTCGGTAGTGTTAATGCTTTATTTGCCCTTGCACGTTGCCAGAGACGGCAGTTTCTTCAAGGAATTCGGCGGCACCGAGCCTACTCATAGTGATGATGAGTCGAGAAAGAAGAAAGTTCAACAAGCGAGAGTGATCCCTCCGGCAAGACCGGTTCTTCTTCGGGAAGTGGTTCGGTGAGTTTCGCGCTTCTTTTCTTTCTTCTTCTTCTGTTTCTTCTTTTGAAAAATGTCTAACTCAAGTTTGTAGGAGGAATCCGGTTCGGAGGACGATTCTGGGGTGGAGTCACACGAAAACTTGCCTTTGGTGACCACCGCCGGTGACTTGGAGATGGGAGTTAGCCAATTGTCGGGCACAGACGTGGTTCAAACGGTGGATGATTCTCTGATGGTTGTTGCCGTAGACATGGAAGAAGACCCTTTGCGAGTCGTGAGGCCACTTGCAGGCGCCATTTTTGATCCCCCGTACTTGGTTCCTTATCCAGGTCATGTGCTGGTTGGCGGCTTCAGCGTGCCGGCTAAGCATGAGGCGTTGTACACCAGAATCTGGGAGAAGCACGGACATATGGCTACAAACAAGAAAGTTACTAGTCGATTTGCGCTAGTTAAGCGTGTGGAAGAGGCTTTATCTTCCATTGAGGATATGCGTGAGGTAACTGGTCACATCGTTTCTGAAGACGTTATTGCCGACTGGGAGCACCATCGCGACGTGTGCGTAGAAAAGGAGTTTAATACTTCGTGGTTTGTCGAAGGCCTTGCCGAGATCCAAAAGTTGAAAGATGCAGCAATCGAAAGCCTTTCCGCCGAGGAGATTGCACGACAGGAGATGGAACTCGAAAAGCTTTCCAAGATGTTGACTATGAAGAGAGCGGCTCTTGAGGACGCAAAGTTGACTTTTTCCAAGAAGAGCAGACTTCTGTTGGACGATTTTCCTTGAACGTTTTTCTGTTAAACTTTCATTTAGGTTTTTTTTTTTTTTGAAAGACATATTGGATGTCTGGTTCAAAACTTGACCTTTGATAGACAGCTGGTAGCTTTTTAGGGTATTGGATTATTTCTGGGATGAATGGTTTTGGTAATATGACTCTGATTATGTTTTGGGAAAAGAATATTGCTTTTATGAAAGTGTGTGCTAGCAATAGGCACAAGACTCAAAAGTAGCATGACGGTTTTACTAAAAACCTAAAAATAGATTGTATATCTTGCCCACTGAATTTACTCACTTCATAGGTTTTGCGAACACGCCCCTCTCCATGTAAAAGGCGGTTCTTTCTTTGGTGGCTTTCTTTGGTAGCATCCCCAAAGAAGTCCCCAATTACCGGTAGCTTCTTGCCGAGTCCCAGTTTTGGTGTAGTTTTAACAACCGATAACCGGGTTGTCCGAGTCGGACCGGGTCGCAAGTCCCCAATCGCTGGTAGCATCTTCAACGAGTCCCCAATTTTCGGGTGTAGTTTTACAACCTGTAACGGGTCGTCTGGCGATTGATTCGGATCGAGTCGCTTTCCCCTACCATCTTGACATCCGGGTCGAAGAACGAGATCGACAGATCGACATTGTAGCCGATAGATCGATCCTCCCGTTGTGGTCGCCAATTGTTTATGGGTAAAAATCGTTTCGCCGATTTCGGTAATTTTGGTGGGTGAGTGAGAAACTGGTTCAAACCCTAAACAAATGTGCCGCACGTGAGCACTTTATAGATTCGAGAGATCAATCGTACAAGTCCGGCCTAAACCAAGAAATGGCCGTTCCAGACTTGCTTCGGTCACAAAGTGGAGGAGAAGGGTTGATTTGGGGAGGGAAGCAAAGAAAGGTGTTGAGGAGAGTAGTATCTCGACTTGTATCGTAAAGTGAAAGCTTAGGAAGCTTGCAAGAGATGAAAGCTTTTTTGGGAGAGCTTGCAAAGTTGCCTTTCCGAGAGTGTAAGTGTAGTATATTTCTCCCGACCGAGACACTGTGCCTCGGTGGAAATAGGTAAGACCTATTTATACAAGTCGAGATTGAAACGTACCCTGGCCTCATGAAGGAAGAGAGTAAAGGGTGAAATAATGGGAGGAGGTGGTAACCGCATGGTGTTAATGGGTGAAAACGTTTTTCACCATTATTTCCTCTTTTATTTGACCGCTTTATTCCTTTTCACGCTTTCTTAATGTGAGCGTAGTGTACGCTGCATGCTGTGACCGCCAAACCAAAACCCTAGAAAGCATCCCCCAGTTTGTTTTGATGTCTCGAGTGTTGGTTGCATCTTGAGTGCAAGTGGCGCTGCTAGTGGCGCGTGTGGCATGTGCCAATGGCATGTGCGGAATGCCTTGGTGGTAGGTTGCATGGTTTGCAAGTTAGGTTACCAGCGTGTATGTTTGGCATGTGCCAATGGCATGTGCGGAATGCCTTGGTGGTAGGTTGCACGGTTTGCAAGTTAGGTTACCAGCGTGTGTGTTTGGCATGTGCCAACGGCATGTGCGGAATGCCTTGGTGGTAGGTTGCACGGTTTGCAAGTTAGGCTACCAGCGTGTGTGTTTGGCATGTGCCAATGGCTCGTGCGGCCATGTCGACCTAGTTGCAAGTCTTGCAAGCCTAGGGCGCTATATTTGGCGTAGGCCAAAGGCATAGCGGCTTAGGAATATGGCTTGCGGCACGTGTTGGCATGTGCCAATGGCACGTGCGGCCATGTTGACCTAGTTGCAAGTCTTGCAAACCTAGGGCGCTATGTTTGGCGTGGGCCAAAGGCATAGCGGCTTGGAAATATGGCTTGCGGCACGTGTTGGCATGTGCCAATGGCACATGCGGCCATGTTGACCTAGTTGCAAGTCTTGCAAGCCTAGGGCGCTATATTTGGCGTGTGCCAATGGCATAGCGACTTGGAATATGGCTTGCGGCACGTATTGGCATGTGCCAATGGCATGTGCGGCCATGTTGACCTAGTTGCAAGTCTTTCAAGCCTAGGGCGCTATATTTGGCGTGTGCCAATGGCATAGCGACTTGGAATATGGCTTGCGGCACGTATTGGCATGTGCCAATGGCATGTGCGGCCATGTTGACCTAGTTGCAAGTCTTGCAAGCCTAGGGCGCTATATTTGGCGTGTGCCAATGGCATAGCGACTTGGAAATATGGCTTGCGGCACGTATTGGCATGTGCCAATGGCATGTGCGGCCATGTTGACCTAGTTGCAAGTCTTGCAAGCCTAGGGCGCTATATTTGGCGTGTGCCAATGGCATAGCGACTTGGAATATGGCTTGCGGCACGTATTGGCATGTGCCAATGGCATGTGCGGCCATGTTGACCTAGTTGCAAGTCTTGCAAGCCTAGGGCGCTATATTTGGCGTGTGCCAATGGCATAGCGACTTGGAATATGGCTTGCGGCACGTATTGGCATGTGCCAATGGCATGTGCGGCCATGTTGACCTAGTTGCAAGTCTTGCAAGCCTAGGGCGCTATATTTGGCGTGTGCCAATGGCATAGCGACTTGGAAATATGGCTTGGTTTGGCATTGTTGCCAATGATGCGCAGTATGCGGCTTGGTTTGGCATTGCTGCCATGGTGCGCAGAGTGCGGCTTGGTTTGGCATTGCTGCCATGGTGCGCAGAGTGCGGCTTGGTTTGGCATGGTTGCCATGATGCGCAGAGTGTGGCTTGGTTTGGCATTGCTGCCATGGTGCGCAGAGTGCGGCTTGGTTTGGCATGGTTGCCATGGTGCGCAGAGTGCGGCTTGGTTTGGCATGGTGCCATGGTGCGC
Organism: Papaver armeniacum; assembly: GCA_023531295.1. NCBI lineage: Eukaryota > Viridiplantae > Streptophyta > Magnoliopsida > Ranunculales > Papaveraceae > Papaver > Papaver armeniacum. The sequence continues at coordinate 309,388 of JAJJWW010017530.1, forward strand.
AGAGTGCGGCTTGGTTTGGCATGGTGCCATGGTGCGCAGAGTGCGGCTTGGTTTGGCATGGTTGCCATGATGCGCAGAGTGCGGCTTGGTTTGGCATTGCTGCCATGGTGCGCAGAGTGCGGCTTGGTTTGGCATGGTTGCCATGATGCGCAGAGTGCGGCTTGGTTTGGCATTGTTGCCATGGTGCGCAGAGTGCGGCTTGGTTTGGCATGGTTGCCATGGTGCGCAGAGTGCGGCTTGGTTTGGCATTGTTGCCATGGTGCGCAGAGTGCGGCTTGGTTTGGCATTGCTGCCATGGTGCGCAGAGTGCGGCTTGGTTTGGCATGGTTGCCATGATGCGCAGAGTGCGGCTTGGTTTGGCATTCTTTGCCATGGGTGCGCAGAGTGCGGCTTGGTTTTGGAATTAGGGTTCGTGTTGAAAACCCTAATCTGGGTATTTTGAAAAAATACCCCTATTAATTATTTACACCTGAGTTAAATGCTCTTAGTTAATGTGTTGCGGGTAACACTAGGTCATGGGGTTTTACGATTTTACCCCTTGTCTAAAAACCACCATCAACAGTATGGTAAACCTTGTCATTTACCCGTTGAAATTGAGCATAAGGCATTTTGGGCTATAAAGCAATGCAATAAGGAGATGGATGGGGCTGGAAAGCAAAGGAAGTTACAACTCCAAGAGCTAGAGGAGCTTCGCAATGATGCATTTGAAAGCTCACGCATTTACAAGGAGAAAACGAAGGCCTTTCATGATACTATGATTTTTAGAAAAAAAATTTGCATTAGGCAGAAAGTGCTTTTGTTTTATTCTCGCTTGCAATTATTTCCGGGTAAATTAAGGTCACGATGGATCGGACCTTTTATTGTTACTAATGTGTTTTCTCATGGTGCAGTAGAAATTCGTAGCATAGCTACATGCAAGGAACTTAAAGTGAATGGGCACCGGTTGAAACCATATTATGAGAATTTCACTTCCGAAGTGGTGGAAGGAGTTAACTTTGTGGATGTACTCCCTCTGGAGGAGTCATAGAAATCAAAGAGATAGTCGGGCTGGCGACTTTAAACCAAGCGCTAAATGGGAGGTAACCCATCGGATGAGTATTTCTTGTCTTGTATTTATTTCTTGTTTTTGTTTTTAGTTTTTCTTGTCTTGTTTTTTTTTTTCTGATTTCTTATCACATATCATGTTAGAATTTCCCACCTTGACTTACTTTGGACGATTCAACTTACATTGAGGACAATGTAAAGTTTAAGTGTGGGGGAGTGGTTAAGCATTTGCATTGTAAATTTTTCATGAATTTTTCAATTTTTTGTAAAATAGTGAATAAGAAAGCTCCAACTTGTAGTTAGTTTAGAGTCACATAGTATACATGTCGCTAAGATTACATCGAGATTCTCATAAGAGTGACTGAACTTAGAGATGACAGAGAACATGATCGGGTTTCTTAATTGTATGAGAGTTAAAGTTGGATTTAACCATGCCAGTGGCAAATAAGGTGCAGACTGAATTCGGTATTAGAGTAGTGGTCCCTTATAGTGGAGACTACCTATGTTACATCATGCGAGGCACCGACCTTCAATTCTTTGTACCTGTCTAAATATGTGCTTTTAGAGTGTGTGTCATTGTACGTAAATTTCGGGCAGAATGGTGAGCTGCCCAACCTCCCACCAATAGAAGCACCATTTTGATCTCTTGAGTGCTATTTTTATCAACCATGATGGTGACATCGAATTTCTAACTTACATACCACTTGTAATCTTGTTCGCAGTTAGCACCATCCGCTTTATCTCTCTCTACACCAACAGGTCCATAGAAACACTATCATCATCAACAAGAGGAGCATCACAAATTTGAAGGAAAGTTGAAGATGTTCAAGGTTTACAAGCAACAGTACAGAAATGAGCAGATTTCAGATTTGAGTAAAGCAACAAGACAAGGAGCATAATTTTTATAAGTTGAAGACTATTGTACAAGAGTGAAGATTATCAAGATGAGAATTCGAGAAGTTTATGATATCAAGACATACAAATTGTGAAGAATCAAGCGGTAAAGTACTTACACCATGGCCTTTGTACTTGCATTTTTTTTAATTATTTGTATTTCATTTTCTCTTGTCAAAAAAAAATAGAAAAAAAAAAGAAAAAAAAAAGAAAAAAAAAGAAAAAAAAAGAAAAAAAAAAGAAGAAAAAGAAAAGAGAGAAAAGAAAAATATATTGTATCATATTTTGGTTTGTTTTTAGTTTTGTATTCTTTCAATATAGCCAATGGAAGAAGAAATATCCATAATGAAGTTTCAAGCAATAAGGATTTAGAGGAAAAGAATTATATTGTCAAGATTCTACGAAGTTCAAGAGTTATCATCAAGAGTTGAAGACCGAAGACGAAGATGAAGACACCAATTGAAGACCGAAGAATTTTCTATGGATACTGTGAGAGTGGTGCTAGCTGCACGCCGAACGGATAACGAGGTAGTAAGCATATTCCCACCTTCGTTAAGTGGTTGATTTCCTTTCTTAGAGATCGTCAGAAAAAAAGGGTTTTCAAAATGAATAAAAGATGTGGGTTTTCAAAACAATTCGGAGGGTTTTACCTTCCTACTATTCAACGTGTCACAGGATTCTCTCTTCATTCCTACCTGGACACATGTGTGACCCATAAAAAGCTGTTTATTATTGAGAGGAACATCATAAAACCCTTTCTTGTGAGGCAGAGTCGAGACTTTTGATCACTCCGAACCCGAATTTCTTTCGAGAAGGAAAGGTTATTTCTCTCTCAACTTTTAAGAATGAGATTGTGTTCATTTATGTGTCTAACTTCTTATGACTAGTGTGCAGAATTTCTATGTCTTCTTAGCACGTTGGATGCTATCATTTCGGAGAACTAGTAAGTTGGAAAAGTAGATTTTGTGGGTATATATCTCTAGTAAACCCTCACGAGACTATAGCTCGTCCACTAGGGACACCTAGGGGTTCAAAGGCTTGTTATACGTGCTAAGTGTGACCGTAGCCTCGACGACACGGAGTTGTATGTATGTTTTAGAATTGTCTTGTTTGATTTGCTCGAGGACTAGCAAAGTCTAAGTGTGGGGGAATTTGATAGGTGTCTAAAACACCTAATTCTATAACTAGTATTTATGCTTTCTTTGCTACTTTTTTTGTAAATTATGTATCTTATGTTTACTTTTGAGCTTATTAGGTGCAATGGAGTCATTTGGAGCAAAAGAAGAAGAAAGAGTCCATTTGGAGTGAAAAGACATGAATGTCATTTCATGTGCAAATGTTATTGGGAGCGGAGCCGTGCCGACCCAACTATTGCAGCTTAGTCTAGATAAGCAAGGAAAAGACATCCTTGGTTGGCCCTTATCCAGTTCATCTGGGTGGCTGTATCATTTTCCTACACAAGACCTGAAAATCAGAGAGAAATCAATTCTCTATCAGTGCTTTCTCTTTCTCCTTCTTTACCCGAGAGAGGCAGAGATGGAGGCGCTGTTAATAACTTGAATTCAGAGAGAAAAGAGAAGCAACATCTCAGTTGCTGAATCAATTCGAGAATGAAATGGAGTTATGGTTTGAAAAATCAAAGCAACTGAAGTTAGGGTTTGGTTTCTGTTGCTCATGGAGGGATCTGAGATGAGTAGGTAGAAGATGGGTTTGTCTAAGAGATGAAATCATTGGGTTTTATTTTTCTTTCTCTCTTCCTGAAATAGAGAACCCATGGCGGCAGTTGTCTGAGAGTTAGAGACACATAGAAATTATCCAGAGAATTCAGGAAGAGACTGAGAAGATGAAGCTGCAACGGATGCTTGAAGAAGAATCGGTGGAGGAGATTTCAAGTTTAGTACTTACTGGGCCTTGATTGAGAAGGGGATTGGAGAATCGAATCTGAGAAGAAGAAATTGGTGGTAGAACTGAAATGGGTTTGCTAGGGAATTATCGGAATAAGGGTTGATTGAATCCGAAACGAAGATGTGAATATGAAGAAGTTAGGGTTTGATCAATTGAATCTAAAATTGGTGAGGATGATAATTTGAGGTTGTTGGTTAAATGGGTTTTGAAGAATCAGTTAGAATCGATGGAAGAAGATGCAACTACAGTAGTGTTGGCAGAGTTGAATTTGTGAATGGGGTTTTGATGGATTTCTGAATTTGAGATAAAGAACTAAATTGATTCTCATTGAGATGGAAGAAAGGGAATTTGAATCGGTTAGGTTAGATTTCTTGAGAATTGAAGATATGGTCAGGGGTGCAATGAATTGTTTAAGCTCAGTTGCAGGTGGTGGTCAATTATGTAACACCAGTGTTTTTAGCATGTCAAGCATGAGAAATACAGAGATGATGGATGAATGTGTGAAGAAGAATGAGTTGGAGCTTCTAGTAAACTGGGAGTTGAGAAAAGTCAAGGTGCATATGCGACTATGTACCAAGTAAGTTCATCTTAGTTTAAGAGTATAAATGATGCCTAAGCTCATTTAATTGAGTTGCTTAGGCAGGAAAAGGACAAGAATGGTGAGTTGCAAGGAGAAAGGACAAGTGCAATGGTGTTGTCTTTGCCAATATGAGATGTGGTAAGCTTAAATGTAAGCAATTACAAGGGTTGAGTACATTAGGATGTGTTACAATGTGCAACTAGGCAAATAAGCAAGTTTTTGCTTTCTTAATAAACCCTTTGCGGAACGAGATGAAAGCATGCTTACAAGGGCAATGAAGCTTAAATGAATGTTTGGTTGCAAAGGCGCGTCAAATTACTGATGGAGGAATTAGTTACCGAAATTACAAAAATGGTGATTGCAAGACTAGTGAACCTGAGTATGAAGGATGGATTATAGGCCGAGTTGAAGTCCTAAAGTAGCTAAACCATGTTGCAGGTGGCCTGTGATGGTGCAATGGTTCCGTAGCCGTGGTTTATGAAGGGAGTGGAGCTACGAGATGAGTTTATAATGGTCGAGCCGCAGTTGTATGAGCTGAGAGTTGGAACTGTGATTAGTTGCTTTGTGTTGCAGTAGAACTGAATGAATGCCATATAGATGTGTGTCTAGTCTGTACGTAAGGGAAGTTATGGGAGACTGCAAGGCTAGGATGGTTGATAGACGCATTTATGTGTCTAATTTGTCCTCAATGTTTCGTATTGTTAGTACTCGTTTTTGTCCTTATTATGGTGTTTTGTGTGTTTGTAGGTATTTTTTGGAAATAAAGATTGTTGGAAAATTTGGCTCGAAAAGTTGCTTGGAACACCCCCGGAGGACATTTGCTATTCGGACTCCCACTTTGGATAAGGGGTAACCCAATTGCTAAGGGGCACCCAACTGATATTCGCACCCCCAGCTGTTGGATAAGGGCTGACCTTCTTCTTCATTTCAAAGTTAAGTTTTGGCGGGAAAATATTCACACTACTGGCAGATTTTTAATTTGTCATTTGGAGGGGCTATAGTGTGATTCAATGGCTCAAATTTCATGGGAAGACTTGATTTATCGTAACAGGAGTGGTAAGGTTGATTGTTTCGGTTATAATTGGCTAGATAATCAGTGAGAAGAAAACAGGGCTACGTGGTTAAGAGAAGAAGATTTTCACGGGATTGTACGTGACTTATGTGCATGGCGTGAGATAGAAGTGTGATTGACTACATCTGAGGTGCGTACATAACGTGTTTGGAGGGTGTAAAGCACAAGAAAATTCGTGAGGAGTTAAAACAGGGAAATTATCCCGTGGAGAATAAAAATGATAATGGAGAAGATACGGGAATTATTTGGGAGTAATGAGGAGATATTCGAAGCCCTGTGTAGTATATATAGAGTGTTGGAGTATCATAGAAGGTTTATGGAGAGTTTGGGATAGTTTAGAGCATCACAGAGGCGCAAAATCAACACCCGGAAAAAATTGTTTCCGCTGGTGTAGTGAAGAACACGAAGAACATAAGACCCACAGGCGACCGTCGTTCTTCAACAGTGTTAACGACTCACATTTGTGGGTCGTAGTTCAGAGACAGTCTTAAATCAACAGTAACAACGACAGGAAGGTTTTATCGTTCTTTGCAACAGCTCGGTTTGTAACACTTATAACTGTTACAAACCCGGTTTTTTATTTGATATCTATCCTTTTCATCATTTGTAAGCACCTTTGAGCAATAAAATCATATTTTGAGCGTGTTTCCAACATGATGAGCTAAACCCCATTACTGGGACGACGGAGGAAGACGAATTTCATACATGGGTAAAATTATTTAATTCTTTTTTAGACTTTTGCATTAATTTTAATTAAAATATGATTTGAATTAATTGGTTGTCATTTAATTTGATGAGGTATGCTTAGCTTAAATGTTTTGATACATCATGCTTAGGATTTACAACCAATCTTTTAAGAATCTACCTTGGCAAAATCAGAGTCCATGTTAATTTTATTTATTGAGCTTTAATTGTTGAGAATAAATAAATTGAACCCTATGTTATGAATTCGACGAAGTCCTAGTCCCAGTAACTCCCTTCATCCTGTGACAATATTTTGTATATATATATATATATATTTTTTCTTTATCTTTAGTATTTTCTTTTATTAAAATTTAAAATTGATTTCAACAAGTCCGAGTGAACGACAACCCTTTCTTACTACAACATCATTGAAAATAATCATCAATTTTTGGCGCCGCCGATGCGGACTTGTGTATAGATTTGTTTTTAGGTTTTATTATTATTTTTTTTTTTTTACGCGTTTTGGTATTTCTGTTTGCTTTCAGATTTGGAGTGGAGCGAAAGAAAAAGAGAAAGTGCTGAAAAGAAAAGCAAAGCCAAAATAGGAAAGAAAAGAGAGATCCGAACGGAGTGAAGAAGAAAATTTTGTATAGTGTAATTATTATTATTTTTTTAGAAATTGTAATTAGGTAATTATTTTTGTAATTTTTATTTTTATTTTTGGACTTTTTAATTTTTGGACTTTTGGACATTATTTTTTTTTTAAAACCCTAAGGAAGGGTTATTTAAATACAAACTGCACAGGGAAGGACGACGATTACGATATCGTCTCGGCCCCTCGGGTTCGTACACTGACATAGGAGTCGGTGGCCCGAGTCGACTTCAACTGTTCATCCCCGTCTGGAACGGGAGGTAAGAATTCTAAACACCCGCGAATCCCCGTCGGCGGGTTTCTCTGGATGATTTCGTGTGAATATATGTCGAGGAACTGAATCCGGCTGCTTTAATTTCCTAGTAAAGGGTAAGGACTGGCCATACAAGATAAGAGTTCGGATTTCATCACCGTTCTCTTCTTTTGCCCGCCTTAGGAAAACGAAACCAAACACGAACCTAAGCATTAAAATTTGTAATAGAACGAGACCGATAGGGTAACGAGCTTAATAGGAAAGTCATTCGAAAAATATTGGTTACTCTTTTAGCATACTTCGAAGTTCATGATGGTTTCTGTGAAGTTGAATGCGTGACTGCGCCACCTTGTAATAGCGGTGAGGGCTTGGGTATCAAAGCTCCACGGAGCTTCCCTCGCCTTGATTCAACTTACTTTGACTCGGATTGATCCAGAGGGGTTTGCTCAGATTGTAACGAATTCCCTTTCGAAGGATTAAAAGCTAGTCTAGAAACAATCTAAGTGGAGCCATCATGCTTTTTGTTTGCTAGAAATCAGTAGGTTTGTTGTGGTCGAGTCAGCCTTGTTTGTGTTTGTGTAGAATTCCCTTTCAGTTAGGATGTCAAACTGGTATTATAACAGCCAATACAATGATTATCCGACTGAGTTTCAAAATGGACGTTACTACTTTGACCATAGTGTGAATAGTGGTTGGGAACATCAGCCTTTTCAAGGTTATGGCTCATACCATGATGTGCCCAATTACTATCCACACACGCACGGGTCATACGAGCAAAATTCTTATGTTTCTCCTTTAGAAGAGTCTCTCAGAAAATTAGAGGAGACGACACGTAAGTTAGCTAAGATGAGTAACTTAGTTTATGACGAAAGGAAAATTTCTATAGAGGAATCCCTCAAGATGATAGCTGAGACGAACGAAATAATTGCTCGAAATAATCTTGATTTCCAATACAGTGTTTCCAATAATACCCTTAAAAATGAGGATAGTTATTTGCATAATCAAGATGACGAGGATAAAATTGGTAACACTACTTGTTTAGATAAGGTTCGATCTTTTTCATGTTATTATAGTGATGATCATGATGTGGAAAGTGTTAATGAAGAATATGAAGTTTTTAGGCATAGTGATCAGGAATTTGTTTCTCCAATTGAGTTTTATAGTAATATTTCTGGTTTAAATCCAAATAATGTTAATAATTATTCACCTATTCAAAAGGATGAGGATTTGACTAGAAGTATCTCCGTTTTAGACGATGTAGAATTTCCTAGTTACAAAGCCGATAATGGTTTAGAGGAATGGGTTTATCCTGAGAATACTGTTTTAGAGTCCAAGGATTTAGAAACAATAGTCTTAGACGAAGAAGATGAACTCGTAGAGCTTTTAAATATGAGTGAGGATGCATCACCTGAGTATAACCTAGAAGAAGCAATTGACCATTTTCAGGATTCCGATGATCTAGAAATTAGGGAAATTGTAGCTAGTCTATCTAGAGACACCCAAAACTCTAAGTTTGGGGGTGATTATCACTCTCCTTGTGCCTTACCTTTAGCTCTTACAGAGATCCCTCACTTGGGACTTGACATATGTGCCTCAACCATTTTACAAGATTATCTTCATACATGTTTTCCTGAACCTAGTTGTGTCCATAAAGAAGTTCAGTTGTTAGAAACCCATCCTCTGGTTGATGTGGTTAACCAGGCTATGATACCACGATTGACTTTGTTTTCCCACCAAAAACCTTCCTTCCAATTGTGGGAACGTATAAGTTTCAGATGTGTCAATTATTAAGTTTTGAGACTAAACCTAATTACTTTAGGATATTAGGGTCGATACATTTGCTTAAGGAAGACCACCAATCTTATTGTGGTCAGCTGTGTAAGTCAAAACTGATTGACTTAGAGGATCCTCAATTATTCAGGTTATTATTATGTGCTTCTAAGTTTTTATTTGAGTTTTTTCAGACTCTAGAACCTGAACATTCGGATCTAACTCATGAGGAAACGCAACCCATGAAAATATGTTATCTAGACCCTTTTATAAAGCCTGAACCCGAACCACAACTAGATGTAGTGGTCTTAAAAATAGATAAGGGTGTGTTGGATATCTTCCTGGTCTGTTGCAGTCTCCTCTTCTTGTGGTTAGCACTTTTTGATCCAGATGACCCGCAGTTATTCCGGCTGCTGCTTTATGATTCTTCGAGGTGACTAATCTCTTCCAATGTCTGGCTGAAGACTTTAAACTTAGCACTTCTTGGGAGGTAACCCAATATTCATGCGACACGGTAATATCTTTCCTTATCTCTTTTCTTCAAGTGGTAACGGTTTCTCCTTGTTCATGTTTTTTAATTTCATCTTGAGAACATTGAGGACAATGTTAGATTTAAGTTTGGGGGTATGGGAGAAACTTTTTAGTTGCAGTAAATAAAACTCCAGAGCCTAGAAATTTATGTTTATTAAGGATGGCACTAACCAATCTAAGTGGATGGAAGCATCTTGGTTATAGGAGTTGAGGAACCAATATGATTAGATGGAAACATCTAGAAGAGTCTATTCATAAAAGCACAGAGCTCAGGTGTTAGAAAAGAAAACATGGTAGTTTCGCCATATCCTCGTGATGGAAACATCAAAAGAATCCTGATCACTTCTTTTTATTTTTCTTTTTACCATTGCTAGGGTGAAATAGAGTGACTGAGATACCAAAAAAAAAAAAAAAGAGACCAGACCACTAGACCAACCGGAATAAATACAATAAAGTCGACCACTGGTACCCCTGTATATGCCAGCTGAGTTGACCTAGAGTTAGGATTATCGACCTTTGGTTCCCTTGTATATGCCAAAGTGTGTTGATATTAGTCCGCACCAGTATCTCAGTCCATTAGGATAGGTTCACCTTAGTCAACATCTATGTTTTTCTCTACATCCATCTTCTTAATCTTTCCATGTGATTGGTTGACTCCGGTTTATGATGTCTAGAAACTATCTGAGTAGAGATCTGTCACTTTATATGAATTTTAGTATGCTTGAGTGCAAACTCGTGTACAACAATTGGAATTTCGCATCAGGGTACTTCCTCCTATAGTCAATAATTGTAGGCCAACCAAGGAGATTCTTTAGTGCCTTCCAAGGTTCTGCGTAGATAGCTAGGGTCTGGAGTAAAGGTTTTGTGGGTACACCTCTGGTAAACCCTCCGGAGACAACACTCCGCCACTAGGGCCACCTAGGGGTTCAAATGATTTTTATTTTCTAGAATAAATTTGCTCGAGGACTAGCAAATAATAAGTTTAGGGGTATTTGATAGACGCATTTATGTGTCTAATTTGTCCTCAATGTTTCGTATTGTTAGTACTCGTTTTTGTCCTTATTATGGTGTTTTGTGTGTTTGTAGGTATTTTTTGGAAATAAAGATTGTTGGAAAATTCGGCTCGAAAAGTTGCTTGGAACACCCCGGAGGACATTTTCTATTTGGACTCCCACTTTGGATAAGGGGTAACCCAATTGCTAAGGGGCACCCAACTGATATTCGCACCCCCAGCTGTTGGATAAGGGCTGACCTTCTTCTTCATTTCAAAGTTAAGTTTTGGTGGGAAAATATTCACACTACTGGCAGATTTTTAATTTGTCATTTGGAGGGGCTATAGTGTGATTCAATGGCTCAAATTTCATGGGAAGACTTGATTTATCGTAACAGGAGTGGTAAGGTTGATTGTTTCGGTTAGAATTGGCTAGATAATCAGTGAGAAGAAAACAGGGCTACGTGGTTAAGAGAAGAAGATTTTCACGGGATTGTACGTGACTTTATGTGCATGGTGTGAGATAGAAGTGTGATTGACTACATCTGAGGTGCGTACATAACGTGTTTGGAGGGTGTAATGCACAAGAAAATTCGTGAGGAGTTAAAACAGGGAAATTATCCCGTGGAGAATAAAAATGATAATGGAGAAGATACGGGAATTATTTGGGAGTAATGAGGAGATATTCGAAGCCCTGTGTAGTATATATAGAGTGTTGGAGTATCATAGAAGGTTTATGGAGAGTTTGGGATAGTTTAGAGCATCACAGAGGCGCAAAATCAACACCCGGAAAAAATTGTTTCCGCTGGTGTAGTGAAGAACACGAAGAACATAAGACCCACATGCGACCGTCGTTCTTCAACAGTGTTAACGACTCACATTTGTGGGTCGTAGTTCAGAGGCAGTCTTAAATCAACAGTAACAACGACAGGAAGGTTTTATCGTTCTTTGCAACAGCTCGGTTTGTAACACTTATAACTGTTACAAACCCGGTTTTTTATTTGATATCTATCCTTTTCATCATTTGTAAGCACCTTTGAGCAATAAAATCATATTTTGAGCGTGTTTCCAACATGATGAGCTAAACCCCATTACTGGGACGACGGAGGGGTAAAATTATTTAATTCTTTTTTTAAACTTTTGCATTAATTTTAATTGAAATATGATTTGAATTAATTGGTTGTCATTTAATTTGATGAGGTATGCTTAGCTTAAATGTTTTGATACATCATGCTTAGGATTTACAACCAATCTTTTAAGAATCTACCTTGGCAAAATTAGAGTCCATGTTAATTTTATTTATTGAGCTTTAATTGTTGAGAATAAATAAATTGAACCCTATGTTATGAATTCGACGAAGTCCTAGTCCCAGTAACTCCCTTCATCCTGTGACAATATTTTGTATATATATATATATATATATATATATATATATATTTTCTTTATCTTTAGTATTTTCTTTTATTAAAACTTAAAATTGATTTCAACAAGTTCGAGTGAACGACAACCCTTTCTTACTACAACATCATTGAAAATAATCATCAATGGTGTTTGTCGGCTGTCGCAGTTGTGAGTAAGAACTGGATTGTTGAAATGCAATAGCAGAGATGGGTTAAGAGCTAGTGGTGTTAATGATGTTGGGAATGACTTGAACTGTGAATTGGTGGTAACATAAATATTGTGCATTGAACTCTATAATGCAGGTTCACTTGTGAATTGTGAATAAGCTGAATTGTTGGGTATGGAATTGAGGTTAAGAAGATGCAAATGGGTCTGGTTGTGCAAGGCAGTGGCAGCTGATGCACTGAGCTGTAGAAGGGTGCATCGTCTGGCATTTGTGATTGTTTGTTGCTGCTTTACAGGGAAGAACGAGCTGAGATTGTGTGCTGCTTGCAATGGGTTCATGGGTATTGCAAATGTAGTAAGATATGGTGGAGTCTGTTAGGGGTGATACTGAGACTGCAATTCAATATGGGACTGGAGCAATGGTGGATTGAACTCGCAAGTGAGGCAACTGGATTGGTGCTGTTCTGACGTTTGAATGAAGCTACAGGTGCAGGTGGAATCTGGTAGTGATGCTAATGCAATCAGATAGCTTGAGATCTTTGAGAAGAATGAGTCGCAACGTGAAGCTACGAGAATAATATGTTGGTGTTAGCTTGTATTGCAGGTCTGTGAATGCAAGGAAGTTTATTGATGTGTAGCCACAGATAGAGTATGAGTTACAAGATGCATCTGGAACTGATGCTGTGGCTAAGGGATTGAATGAATGGTTGTTGCTGTGAAAGGTACAAGGCACTACAGATGTTGCTGCCAAGATTGAATCAAATTAGGAATTACAGGTTTTAGTGCCTATTGGTGTATGGCTGTGATGATGGGTTTAAAGAAGTGGTGGAACTGAAGCTGCAGGATGTGGTGGTACTATACAAGATCTGGTGCAGCTGAAATGGTTAATTGAATTGCAAGTGAGAGTATGGAGTTACAGATGATGAGCTGCAGTTGAATGCAGCTGCAATGAGAAGGATCTGGTGCTGGCAAGATGAATTTGCAGGAATTGGTAGAGAAGCTGTAGCTGGAGTGGAGTTGTGATGCACCACAATGGTGAAACACAGATGTTCTGGCTCATGCACAAGCTCAGGCCTATGCAATGGCCTAGAAGGCTAGAACCAAGTCAGCTGAGTTAGCCTCTGACTCAGACTTGATTACCTCACTCAGCTGATTCACCCATCTGACTCTGACTCGGTCTGACTTCTGACTCGACCCGAGTTGACTCGACCGAGCTGACTCGTTGACCGGTGAATGGGTGGACTTTGCCGGTCACCTTAGATATATTTTCCGGCCAACTTCCGGTCGTAATACCAGTTTTCCGGTGACTATTTTTGGGGCATATTTTCTACATGGGTTTTTCTCACACATGGGCTTCGTGGACTTCTATCTAGTGGACTTTTGAGATTAGACCTAATTTTGGAAAGCAAAGCTATTTAAAGGAAAGATTTCTACAACTTTGGATCACGTATTATTCTTGGGAACTTGGAGAGAGCCGCTTTTGTTTACGCTTCTAGGGTTTGCTTTTGTTCATCTTCTTCTATTCAATTAATATTTTTATGATGAACTCCATAGCTATGAGTAGCTAAACACATATTATTGGTTATGGGATAAAGTTGATTTCTCAACATGTTATTTAAATCTATGAATTAGTTTTGTCTCAATACTTTATTGTTTATGATTCATTATTAATATTGTCATATGATTTGATTGTTTGTTTGGTTGAGTCCGAAATCAATCCGATTTACATTCATCTCTATTGCTAGATTAGGGTTTTCAATACGAAATAGTTGTTTGTCCCTGATTCTATGTAGCGTAGTGTGGTTATTACTTGTAGTGATACATCTTTATAATTGCATGTGAATCATAACCTTGGTTAAATTGAATAAGTGCTTTTACACGTTTTATTGCCTTGATTAGTCTTATTCCATAGAACTTAGTGCTTTGAGGGAGTTAAACTTAATTGTGCTTTTACACTTTAGGTTGCTTTCTAAGAAGAATTCACATATGCATGTTTTAATGTGGTTGTGATGAAATCAGGGAATTAGCGGGATATACTTGCGATCAAGGTATCCTAGGACTTTTAGTAAATGAGAGATTAAATTATCAATTCTAATCATTGATGAAAATACATGTTTGTAAATGATACTATCCCGTGACCAATATCTTCTCCTTATTGATTATTCAAATTATTTTATTGCTTTTAATTATTTTTATTGCTTAGATAAAACAAAAATCCCCCCCTTGGTTACTTTAGAAACTGAAATTTATAACAACAATTGCCTCTCTGTGGATACGAACTCTTTCTTATCACGTACTTCATTTATATTTAGTAGAGTGAGAAAGTGAAATTATTTTTGCTCGGCTGACAACCGGTCAGGCATCTTTCCTTAGCCTACCAGTAATAACACTCCTCATGTTAGTTATTATTACAGAAAAAACGGTCACCTGCAAAAGGAATGTCAATGTCATACAAAGCCTTTTCACAATTGTAATGATTATCAAAAGGATAACTTTGTAAAGACAAAGACAAGATCCGATGCTCCCAATTGGATAAAAATTATCTTGCACAAGAATAATCATTCCAATTTACATTCGAGAAATCTTGAAGAGAATAATGGGAAGAAGGGGATACCGAAGAAATCTGTCTCAGAAACACATAACCACGAAGTTTGAACCTTCAGACAAGGGTTGATCATACGATTTCTAAGCTCAGAAAACAGATTAGTTCAAGGACTTTAGGAAGGCAAGGAGAAGGCTAAATACATGTAAGAATTTTTCATCCGTTTCCTTTAGTAATATAAACTGTGCTAAAGACATAACATGTACAAATCATGGAAAGTTACCAAAGAATCTTGTTGTTCATGCATGGGAATTTGACGAATGCCTACCATAACATAACTTGATTTTGGTAAATCGTGCCTCCTCCTAGAGTATCTAAAGGAGGAATCACAATATGTTCAAGAATGGTAACAAACTCCTCCTTGAAACATGATGTATTTTGTATTGTGTACCTTGTTTTTAAGTTTTGAATTTCACCATAAAGTGGTTCATCCTTGGTTATGTCAAGTATCCTAATGGAAATCTCAACTACCTCTTGTGCTCTAGATCTCTATTTATTGAGCTAAGAACAAGGTTGATTATATTTATTTTCTTAAATGAGTTCGGTCACAATTATTGTGCTCGCGGACCCATATGCGTGTGAGTTTCGAAGCCGTCTCGAACTTATGAAAGTAATGAGTCAAAACCTCTACAAAAGATTCTATAAAGGATTTCTGTAACACCGCGAATTTTTAGCATGGCGCATGCTCAAAGTTGCGCCATGGCATGAGATGAAGCTTCATCTCAAGTTTTTGTCGCGTTAAGAGGAATATTGGCCTAGAGCCAATGTTGCATCATCATGATGCATTAGGCCAGTTGGGTAGATGGCCGGCCTTTAACGTTGCAGCGTAATCATTGCGCATTATGCAGAAGATTTCCCTAGAGCCAATATTGCACAATCATTGTGCATCAGGCTAGAGAGGGATGGCCGAACGAGTGTTACGCAATCATTGTGCACAATCATAGTTGGACTTGGTGAAAACATTTTGCTCCCCTTTCCAAAGTTGTATAAATTTCTAGTTAACATATATAGAGAGGGTTAGTCGATTGAAGGTGCATATGCGGATCATGCCCCAAGTAAGCTTCATAGCTTAGCCGAAAGAGTATAAATGATGTGTAAGCCTCATTTATAGCTAAGTAGCCTTGTGAAGAGGGCATTTGATGCTTAGGCATCACTATGCCATATCGCGGACCCGATAATACATAATCATTGTGCATTATGACGGAATAGCCTATACGGACTAGGCCATTACCATTTTTGCTAGGCCATGACCTTGCAAACGAGTTGGTTTAAGTTTTTGTCCCTTCGTGGATGAACTACGGTCTGTGCTTGATCCATTTATAGTAGGAAAGGGTACGTAGGCAGCCGCAATGAGTTGCAGCATTGCCGATCCATCATTTTGTCGCTCATATCATCTATTTGGGAGATGATTGCGGCGCATTATATCATCTAGCTCGGTAGCTCGACACAGGAGATGATTGTGGCCAAACTTGATGAGACAAGTTGATGCAGATGAGCAAGTTATAGCCTATCTGGAGGCTAAAAACCCGATTGTCGTAATTTAGCTCAAGACGGGTCTTAATTGTTTGGAAACGGCCCAACGATCAAGACGTGATCTACCTATCACGGTCTTGGAATTTTAGCCAAATTCCATCGTTTAGGGCCTCAAAAGGCCGTTTTTGTCGTTTTAAGAAAGTTTTTATTTTCTTAATATACCCTTTGTGGAACAAGGGTAAGTTGGAACGGTGTGGAAGCTAATTTAGCTGCATCATGCTCCACGAGCACGCTTGCAAGGGCAAATGAACGTGCATTTGCCTAGTTTTAAGGCCCGATATGTAGAATCATCATGGCGCATCGGGTAAGTTTTGGCCTGCGCGCCCTGGCACACTAGGCGTAAATTTTCCGGTCTGTCACAATTTCTCTTCCCTCAGTTTCCTTAACCTAGAAACTGTGATATATATATTCAAGGTATGGATACCCTGCATTATATACAAAGTGCTGGAATAACTCGCGAACGTTCACAAACCATGGACGCTTCTAAGATTTCAAACAACATAAAGGAAGATAACAAGAAGATGGAGGATGATGGTTCCACAGGAATTGTTGAGTTTTCCGATAATTCTGTTACTTTGCTCAAGAACATGCATGGTCAAGACCGGTTCAGATGTCCCGAGATTTGGTTGGAAACATTATGAGTGACATCAAAGTTGTGTTCGAACAATTGTCCGCTGCCAAAAGGGATCTCAAGCTCCTAAATTCGGAACTGGGAAAAGCATCTGATGATATTGGTTCTCACAAAACGCAAGTTGCAGACTACATATGAATTATAGTTATTTTTATTTTTATTTATTTTTCTAGAAAACTTCTTGTGAGGATTTATTCTTACTTTTGAAGGATAACTAGGGTTTGGTATGGAAAAAATTGTGACTACACAAGCTATTTCCAACGATTTTCATCTTGCATGTTTTTAGATTCATTTATTTAAATTCTAGAGTTTTTGGAAGATGAACTTGCAGTATGTAATCATTATTGGTTTAATTATTGCAGAAGTCTTATGAAATATATGTGCCTTTACGTTTTCGTGAATCGAGCTGATATTTTATATATGCTGATAAGTTAAATCTATTATATTTTTTATAAACTGAAAATAGAACAAACTCTTTGAGAATTTTCTCGCAGTATCGATCTACTTATCATCACACTTTTGTGTTATTACTGCGTTACACATTCCGTAACATTTTCTGCATTTTCGGTTTCCTCGTTAACAAAACTTCTGGTGTTTGTGCTAATTTTTTCCGCATTATATTATTTATCTTTACAATTGAAATATCACAGGTTGTACGTAAATCAATCATAATAGATACATCCGACCTTGTTTGTTGGATACGACTTGATTGATTACTTGGAAAATTGATCTTTGGAATCACCCAAGTACTCTCACGCATAAATCAGGCTCACAGACTAGTCTCTGTAAAGTTTCGGATTGTGAGAGATAGAGATATAACTCTAGATACTATTCCTTGATTGAGATTCATTAAGTTGAACTCTCGGAATTGTGTTAAGTTTGTCCATACAGATTGCTTAAGAAAAGTTTGTGGTGTATTTTGGTACCCCGCTTTTTCAGTACCTAGTATGCGTAGCCTCATGTTGTATCGAAATGCTTGTTTCAACCATAACGTTTTCGTTCGAACTCGGAATGACCTCATTATTTTTTCATTCTCTACGTAATTTAATTTTCTTCAAGATGGTGATGAGAAATCCTGAATTTGAATGAGTTGAACTTGGTCTTTGGTCCATCTCTTGATTTTGAGAAATTTTGTTCCTTTTCGTCGCACTTCTTCCACTTCTCTTCGAATTGGGCACTTGGATATTCGGAGCACTTCTCTTCTCAACTCATTTGTATTCCTTTTTACTCTTATTGAAATGATTCACCTAAAATAAACAAATAAGATAAAACAAGAGTAATAACAAGATAACATGCAATAATTATAGCTAAAGTAAGTATGTAATGAACATTAAAATCATATGAATTATGCACTTATCACCGCCATAGCTATTCAGGCCACGACCACGCTACCGTGGCAATATCCCGCTAGGCCATGGCCATCTAAGCCACCCATGGTGTTGTGGCATATTTCTTATCAGGCCATGGCGGTCATGGCCATCCACGATATCGTGGCATAATCCTCCTAAGCCATGGCCACGCCATGACCATTCAAGTCACGACCATGGTGTCGCGACGTATTCTTTGTTAGGCCATAACTACGCCATGGCCTCCAAATGCCTTAGTCACATGATATGACATATTGAAAAGGCTCACTATAGTATGAACCACCATGTTATTGAGACTCCACATGGATTAACATGTCCAGAATTGATGCTTAGCACATCACATCTATGCTTAGCCAAAGAAAGAGGTAGTCCATGACTCCACTAATTCCTATGAAACGTCAAAACATGTCCCATCGAGAGATTCTTCATGGGGTATTGGTCTGGTGGTTTACAACAACATGCACCATGACAACACCCCATGATGAGAAAGTTACGATTTGTGGTGACGGTTTAGAGCAGTTAAAGTGATGATGGAGTAATGGTAAGTTTTTCCAGGAACTTCCCTAGCATAGCGGGCATGACCTTACTATTCCACGATCTTCATCTCTCCATCCATTAACTACCTCAATTACTTATGAGGAAAGCAGTGTGCTCCCTTGAAAACTATAAATAGACTCCTTTGTTTATATAGAAAAACAAAACGATCTTATCATTCACTAGCTATGTATTTTCATAGTTCAACACCCCTAATATACACAATTTATTGTCATGCAATTTATTCAACTTTCTATGCTTCTCTCCCTTAAGATCAACCTATCTTCTCTCCTCGTAACGGAAACAGGACGGAATTACCATTTTTTTTTTATTTATCCTTGTCCTATATGATTTTGATTTTCGAACCTAAAAAATTATAACGGTGTACTGTTTTGCCGAGGAGTAATTTTCAGATGCTAACATTAAGAACCTGTATAGTAACCAAAACTGGAAGAGCTTTAGTTTATTCGGGAAAGAAAATCAATCTCTGAAATCATAAGTAAAATAAAATTCACTTCATCAAACTTTTTTTTTTTACTTTTAAATGTTATTTTGAAATTTGGCTCCTAAATTAAATTTTAACTTTTCGACTTAACTGTATATGATATCCAAAACAAGGAAGGTTATCTATTGGTAGCATTTTTCACTCTATATCCTCTTCGGTGAAAGATAAGTGTGGATGAGTCTTTTTTTCCTACGAATAATCTTTATCCTTTTTGTTTTATTTGGAAAGGGTCTCCATATAATATAGAGAAATTGGGTCAATAGCCCAAATATTTTTAAAACATGGTTCTAATGGACGAGTAAAAATTAGTATGGGTGAAATGGACACCAAAAAAATAGCAAGTATGAATTTGGATTCATCCTAGCCTAAACTTAAAAACCTGGCATTTTTAGGGGCGACCCCAAAAGAATTAGGGGCGACTTTTTTATTCCCAACCCATATACACCATTAAGGGATGTCCAAAAACGCGGAGAATACGTTAATGCCCTTACGTAATCGGAAGCTATTTTGTGCCCGATTATTATAAAGCAATCGGAAGTTTAGTAACGATATTATGGGTCCGATTAATATCGATTTTGTGCCTGACGCGCATCTGGCTTCTATAACAATCGGTAGGAAAAACAACCTCACGAGACTACCGATTGTTAAAGTATAGAAATAAGAAATTTTTTGAATTTTGCAATGGTGAAATTTGGGGCTCCTATATAATCGGACGAATAAAAAAATGTCTAAGCTAATGATTTAGGGCTTCCCATAATCGGGATGGTAAAAGTAACAATTCCTACCGATTATGGTAGATTTCAAATTTCCTACAATGAAGTATTATAGAAAAAACTCATTTTGGGGCAACTTATAATCGGAAGGTTGGGTCATATATTTATCTTCCGATTATGGCTACATCCAAAACACGAACCAGATGGTTATGGTCGGCTCTGTACCTTCGAAACTATGGAATTTGCAAAGGTTCAATTTGGGGCTTCCAATAATCGGTAGGTTATAAGTAACCCCCTCTACCGATTTTGGGCTACTCAAAAATCGGTAGCTAATGAGGTGGTATTACCTACCGATTAATAACCGTTTGACAGATAAAACCAAAGTCAACCTAAATTCATTCCATTTCATTTTCTTTTCAACTTCAACTTCAACTCCTCTTCTCCTCTTTCCTTCAGATTGCAGAGAGGAAAACTCTCCCCATCTCCTCGCTATACATCGTTCATCGTCGAATCGAATCATCGTCGATTATTCTCTATAAAGATGAAAGAAAAGGAACGTAAGAAAGCTCGAACCAAAAACGTAGTGCGCGGTGAGGATCCGAATATTGGATTGCATGCCCGTAATAAAGAGGTTTTAACTCACGAACCCGAAGAACACGAAGAAGATGAAGTCCCTAATGTAGGCGATACTGATAGACAAACTCTCAGGCAACTTGAAATGGCGCCGATTAGGTAAGATTCTACCATTAATTAGGTTTATATTGCTTCAATTCGACGAATCCATGTTTTTTTTTTAGGGTTTTCGGTTATTACCCAGATTCGGTAGGTTAGGTATTGTTTTAAACTTCCGATTGTGGTCGAATTCTTCATTTCACGAGAACATTTTTCATATTCGGGTGGTAAATATTTAGGTTTCCTACCGATTATATAACGTTTTTCATTACTGAGGCCTAAATCGATCATAATCGGAAGCTAATTGTGTTTTTGCCTTCCGAATATACCAGGGAAGAACAAGTATTAGAGACACAATAATCGGGTGATATATTTTGTAATTTCCTTCCGATTGTTTAGGCTGAACCACTTGAGTAATTTCTGGACACAAAGTGATGCATATTCGGTAGAAATTAGTTTTGTGAGGCTTCCGATTGTGATGCATTCGGAAGGGCGGAATTTTTATGACTTTCGATTATTGGTATTCGGAGGGTTATGTTGAAATTTGGGTTCTGATTATTGTGTGTAGATAAACATATTCGAACACCAAAAAATTTCTTTTGTTTCCGATTATACGTATTCGGTAGCTTTAGGTGAACTGATATTTACGATTGAGCGTAATCGGAGGCAATTGGTTAAATCAACCAATCGAATATGTATATTCGTTGGTTTTATATTAACTTCCGATTATATAATTTACTAACCTATTGTACTTTCTTTTGTTGTTTAGGGATAGGCGAGGTAAAAAAATCGAAGATGCAAATGTCTCAGCTAGTGCAAGGAAGGAAAGGCGTCAGAACCTGACATCTAGTGCAAGGAGAGCTAGGACTGCTAAAGCCGCTTCAAGTGCTCAAGATGGAACTCAACAAGCAAGTCAAGAAGGTGTTCAACCAAGTGCCCCTCAATCAGAACCGGTTCAAGAAGGTGTTCAACCAAGTGCCTCTCAATCACAACCAGTTCAAGAAGGTGTTCAACCAAGTGCTCCACAATCACAACCAGAAATTCAACTAGAAGCACCCGAAGATAGAGTACCTGAAGTAGGACAAGGTAGTGGTGCGCAAGAATAATGAGAAGCCGAAAAGAAAAATCCTCCTCGAAAGAAAGCGAAACCTTGTCCCACAAAAACTGAAGGTGAGGGATATTCCAGAAGGCGTAATCCTTGGGCTGCCGGAGGATAGAGGACAATTGTTATTTGGATACAAAGACTCCCGGGCCAAAGAAATATATGAAACCGAGGTAATAATCGTTTCCATTTTATTTACCTATTATCTTTTTCTTCGTAATAGTTTTAAGGGTTATAGTTTTAGTTATTCTATTTTTTTTTAACTTGTCATGTGTTTAATAGTATCATTCCGATGCGGTTCGTATATTCAAACCGACCGCCGCACCAACAAAAATGCTGGATTGGCCTTTGAAGGATGAATGTGAAAGGTTCAAAAGAATTATTGTAAATTCTGGGTTGGCTGATGCTGCGGAGAACTCTATGTTGGAACATGACCGGGTGGCTATATCGGCGTTTGTGGAGAGACTTTATCCTGAGACCGACACCTTCCATATGCCGTTTGGGGAGATGACGATTACCCCAGATGATGTTGTGCAGATTGTTAGACTCCTTGTCCATGGCAAAGGTGTTAGGGATGAGTTCACGAAGCAGTTGGAATGGACCAAACTTTATGCTCTAACTAAAAAGTATTTGGGTTGGGATGAAGAAACATCAATAACTGAGTTCAAAAGATGCATGAAGTATAGAACTAGACAGTTCAACATGGGTACTTTGATGGAAATGTTCAAGGGCACCAAGGAAAAAGAAGATAAAGGAACTTTAACGGACGAGAAAGTCAACCACGCGGCCACCGCATATCTGATAGGTGTTGTAAAACACCTAATTTTATATCTAGTATTGATGCTTTCTTTGCTATTATCCTTGTGAAATGCATCCCTTATGTTTGTTTTTGAGTATTCTAGGTACTTTGGAGTCATTTGGATCAAAAGAAGGAGAAACTACTCATGTGGAGCGAAAGGACTGGAAACATCATTTCACGGGTGAAGGATATGCGGAGTCTATTTTAGGAGAAGGGGTAGCCAGCTGAGCTAGCTTGCTAAGGTGGCCCATATTGATTTACTGGGGGCTTCTAACATTTCTTCTCATTACCTAGACCTGAAAACGAGAAAATGTTTCTCTTCTCAATTTTTTTGTCTTTATGAAATTCATCTCATTCAGAGATGAGAACGGCTGCTGTTAAAGAGAGAACGATTTCGAGAGCAAATCGAGAAGAGATTGAAGGGGTTTTGGCAGATTCATGAAATTGAGACTCGAGATGATGATGATGTTCACTGTTATCGATTCAAGACGATGGGGGAGACATTAAAGATATGAAATGAAGCACTTGGAAGTTGTTGATCCATTCTGAGTTGATTTGGAGTCGAATCTGTGGTTTCAGGGTTCATTAGATGCAGATGAAATTATTGACAGTGTTGATGGATGAAAATCAGAATGAGAAGAACCATTAAGTCTGTTGCAGAGAGAAGGAGGATTCGGTTCTGTTGATGTTTAATAACCCAAAGATGGAAATAAGGGTTTGATAGAAAAAAGAAGATCGATGGGGGTTCGCTTCTGATGCAGTCAAGAGCATGAAATGAAGAAACAACTACTATTATTACTATTGGTTAATGGAGGTTAGGGTTTCATATGAGTATGAATTGAAAATGGTTCTGTTGATTGATTCGATGGGGTTAAGGTTGATTAAGGTGTTGATGATCATGGGTATGTGTTGGAATTGAGTTACAGTGAGAGGAATTCGAGAATTTGAGCCAACAAAGTTGCACAGATGTGTTTGAATTCAGATCTGGGATGAATGTGAGCCACTGATACTCATGGGTATGTAGATGGCTTGACTTTGAGATGCAGCTGGAGATTGGTACTGGTAGTATTGTTAAGAAGGCTTGAGATGGAATAAAGAATGGGTATAGAGATGTTCAGGAGATGGTGATAAGTTGAGTTGCAGTCCAGGCAGGGAGATGATGAAATAATGGTCTTGTGCTGAGATGTTTGTACAGGGAAGTGCAACTATAGGAACTGGGCTTGTGTGTGCACCGAGATGGAAGAATGTTGCAGGAGCTTGGGTGAAGTGAGATAGATGTGACAATGTGTAGTGCGGATAGACGGTAGCTGGGAATGGCATGAAGCTAAGCTTGGGTTCTCAGTGGAGTAAATGTTGGCTACAACTGGAATCTCAGAAATGGGTATTATGGGTTTGTGCCTGGTGCTGGCAGAAGCGAAGAATGAAACTACTGATTGAGGTTTTCTTTGTCTAGATGAATGCTTAGGTTACATGTGCAACTACCGGGCTGCAAATGGCAAGTGGAGATTGACTTGATGGAAGATTGCAGGTCTGCAAGCTAAATGGTGGTACTGTTGAACAAGAAGTTGTTGCCGTTAGTTACAGAGAATATGAAATTGCAGGTGGAGTTAATGAGGTTTATAGGGAATGATATTGAGCTGGAAATGATGGCAGTTATGGCTCAATGCAGCTACAAAGTCAGTGCTGATGGAGGTTTTGGTGGCTGCCGTCGACTGAGATATTGAGTTACAAGGAGGATTGAGTTCTTTGTCACGAGATGTGCATAAGGGCTAGTTTCGAATTGATGCGATTGATGGAGTGAGAGTACGTTGTCTGCGAGGGAAATATGGGTTCGCAATTGTGGCGGTGAACCGAGATGTGAAGAAGTTAGAAGAGGTTGTGGTCTTGTGTAATGAGTGATGTTTTGATGATGTTGAGAAGAGGCGGCATGAGATACTCAGTGGAGGAGATGACAATTTATGACCTGAAATACAACCGCAGAGATGGCACAGGATGAATGAATGTTAGACTGAAAACTTGGAGCTTTGCAGGCATGAACTAAAATTGGTAGCCCAGGGCCATTATGGCTGGATTTGCTATGCTGCAGCACAAGGATTGTGCATCACAACATCTGGCCAGTGCAAATGGCTCAGGCCTTAGCAAGTCAGCCCACTCAGCCTAGAGAACTCAGCTTATTCATGGTCTGG
Organism: Papaver armeniacum; assembly: GCA_023531295.1. NCBI lineage: Eukaryota > Viridiplantae > Streptophyta > Magnoliopsida > Ranunculales > Papaveraceae > Papaver > Papaver armeniacum. Next base: position 333,974 of record JAJJWW010017530.1, read on the forward strand.
CTCAGCTGACTAGCTCTCTAACTCAGACCCTGACTCTCCCTGACTCAGTGAATTGACTCGGTCTGACCTTGACCGAGTTGACTCGTTGACTGGTGACCGGGTGGACTTTGCCGGTCACCTGAGCTACTTTCCGGTACCGGATTCCGGCCAATTTCCGGCCACAATACCAGATTTTCGACGACCTCTTTTGGGTCATATTTTCACATGGGTATTTGCACATACATGGGCTTGGTGGACCACTTGGACTTTGGGCTATGAAGACCTAATTTTAGAAGTTGGAGAAAAGCTATAAAAAGGAAAAGTCTTCTACAACTTTATCATATATTTTTCTTGGAACTTTGGAGAGCCGGTTTTGTTTACGCTTCTAGGGTTTGATTTTGTTCATCTTCTTCTTTTCAATTAATATTATTATGATGAACTCCATAGCTATGAGTAGCTAGACAAATATTATTGGTTATGGGATAAAGTTGATTTCTCAATATGTTATATGATTCAATGAATTAGTTTTGTCTCAATATTTTATTGTTTGTGGTTCACAATTAATAGTGTTACATGATTTGATAGTTTGTTTGGTTGAGTCCGGAATCAATCCGATTTACATTCATCTCTAGAGCTATATTAGGGTTTTCAATACGAAAAAGTTGTTTATCCCTGATTCTAAGTAGCATAATTGTGGGTAGTGCTTGTAGTGATATATCCTACTAGTCACAAGTGAATCATAACTTTTGTTGAAACGTTTAGTGCTTTTACACATTCGTTTGCATTGATTAGTCTTATTCCATAGAACTTATTGCTTTTAGGGAGTTAAACTTAATTGTGCTTTTACACTTTAGGTTGCTTTCTAGGAAGAATTCACATATGCATCTTTTAATGTGGTTGTGATGAAATCAGGGAATTAACGGGTTATACTTGCGATCAAGGTATCCTAGGACTTTTAGTAAATACGAGATTAAAATACCAATTCTAATCATTGATGATAATACATGTTTGTGAATGATACTATCCCGTGACCAATATCTTCTCCTTATTGATTATTCCAATTATTTGCTTTGCTTTATTTTCTTTTTACTTTAGTATTTCGTTAAAACAACAAACATCCCCCCTTGGTTACCTTAGAAACTGAAAATTGCATAACAACAATTGCCTCTCTATGGAAACGAACTCTTCCTTACCTTGTACTTCATTTAAATTTAGTGCGTAAGAAAGTGAAATCATTTTTGACGGATTGACAACCGATCAAATTTTGGCGCCGTTGCCGGGGAGGCATACGGCTTGTTATTAAGTTTTTAGTTTCTTTTTACAATTTCTGCTTTTATCTTTGCTTTTCGGTTCTTGTCTTGTTTCTCACTTGTTTGGGAGAATTGTTTTTTCAGTACCTAATCCCTGGCTTCTAAAGATTGGAATTATCCAAGGTGCGGGATAGCTACTCGAAGAGGCACAATACTCCAACCAAGTCAAGACGCAACAGAAAATCTAGAGTTAAAAGTGGAAGGAGAAGTACAAATAAAAGGAGAACAAGAGGTTCCAATCGTAGACGAACCACAAGTTGAACAAGAAGAAGAAGCAATGGGTGATGCAAATCGTTCACTCAAGGACTTGGCTTCTCATAGGCTTGATACACAACAGGGGTGTATCCAAACGAACTCTACTTTTGAGATAAAGCCGGGGTTGCTTAGAGAATTACCAAAATTCCATGGCATGGTGATTGAAGATCCAAACAAACATCTTATGGACTTCCACACCATTGTCATGGCCATGCTTCCAGCGGATGTTGAGGCGGATGGTGCAATGTTGAAAGTTTTCCGTTTCTCTTTAATGGATAGTGCTAAGGATTGGTTGTACTATTTACCTCCCGGAAGTGTCACAACATGGAATGGGTTGAAGAAACTCTTTTTAGAGAGATATTTTCCTGCATCAAAGGCTACTCAAATTCGCAAGGAGATTTGTGGGATGAAGCAAAACGTGGGAGAATCCTTATATGAATGTTGGGAACGGTACAAGAGATTGGTGGCAAGCTGCCCTCACCACCAATAAAGTGACGCTATGATCATCCAATACTTCTATGAAGGACTCCAATCAAGTGATAGGAATCTTATTGACGCTGCGGGTGGTGGTGCACTAGTTTGCAAGACGGTGGCACAAGCTAGAGAGTTGATTGAAAACATGGCGGCGAACTCACAACAATTCTTGAGTCGTGGTTCGGATGTGATTCTAAGAAGGGTGAATGAAGTGAGCGAGGTTGAGGAACTTCGTCAACAAATGGGTAACATGTCGGCAATGATGCAACAAGTTGCAGCCGCGGTGATACCAAGTTCCTCTCAAACTTATGAGGACGAGCAAGCTAATGCGATCTTTCCAAATCAACAAAGACGGTATGATCCCTACTCAAACACTTACAATCCGAGATGGAGAGATCACCCCAATTTTAGCTATGCCAACAAGCAAGGAGCGGTTCAACAACCTACCTTCAACTTTTCAAGTGGATTTCAACCTCAACAACAACAATTCCAGCCGAGACAAAAATTTCAGCAACCACAAGCACAACAATCAATGCAAAATCAAGGTTCCGATATTGACTCAAAGCTTCAAACAATGATGCAAGGTATTTCTACCATGTTTAAAGAAAGTCAACAAGAAACTAAGAGTGCTATCAAGGAGTTGCAAACACAAATGGGCTCCATGGCTATTGAGTTGAACCAATTGAAGGCACAAAATAGTGGGAAACTCCCTTCTCAACCTATTAACCCAAAAGAGGGTGTCAATGCTATTACGTTGAGAAGTGGTACACAACTTGTGCAACCCGAAATTACTGATTCGGGCAAGGTGGAAACACCCAAGGAACCTGTTTTGGAGGAGAATAATGAGGATTCTCCCCAAACTTCTGAGGTACCTATTCCTAACTCTAAAACTCCGGTTTCTACTTATGTTCCTCCTTTACCTTTTCCTCGCAGATTTGCAAGTTCTAAGAAGGCGGAACTAGAAAAGGAGATTTTAGACGTTCTAAAGAAGATCCATGTGAACATACCACTCATTGATGCTATTAAGCAAGTACCAAAGTATGTAAAGGTGTTAAAGGACTTGTGTACCAACAAGCAAAGGCTCAAAGGTAATGAAGTGCTTAATTAGTGGGGGAGAATGCTTCGGCAATCTTACAACACAAACTCCCACTTAAGTGCAAGGAACCCGGTAGTTTTGACATTCCCGTCACAATTGGTAACACAACGTTTAACAAAGCTATGTTGGATTTAGGTGCATCCGTTAATGTTATGCCTGCGTCAATGTATAATTCACTTGATCTTGGTCCTCTCAAAAAGGCTGAAATTGTATTGCAATTAGCCGATCGCTCTAATGTCTACCCAATGGGTATTGTTGAGGATGTTCTTGTGCAGGTTAATCAACTTGTATTTCTAGCTGACTTTTGTGTGTTAGAGATGGATGAAGGTTCACCGGACTCGTCTCTTCCATTGCTACTTGGGCGTCCCTTCATGAAAACGGCGAAAACCATAATTGATGTGGATAAGGGAACGTTGACCATGGAGTTTGATGGAGAAACAATACGTTTCAACATTTTCGAGACGATGAGATATCCTAGTGATGTCCACTCTTGTTTCTCCATTGATGTTATGGATACATTGGCACAACAAATGTTTGAATTAAACGGTGATGATGCTTTGGAAACCGTGTTAACTACATCCATGGATAATGGTGTAGAGTGTGGTAATGAAGTCAAGGAAGCCCTTGGTGATCTTAATTCACTACAAGGATGCCCGGAAACTCATAATATCTCTTTTATTTCTTTACCATGCAGTGATGAAAAGCTTGTATCTTCAATTGTTAAATCTCCAAAGTTAGAATTGAAACCTCTTCCCGACCACCTAAAGTACTTGTATTTGGGTGATAATGAAGAGTTACCTGTGATTGTTTCTAATGAGCTTAATGATTTACAGGAGCAAAAACTTTTAAGGGTGCTAAGGAAGTACAAGACGGCCATAGGATGGACAATTGCCGATATCAAGGGTATAAGCCCTGCCATTTGTATGCACAAAATTCGTTTGGAGGATGATGCAAAGCCTACAAGGGAAGCACAACGTCATTTTAATCCTCCCATGATGAAAGTTGTGAAAAAGGAGATACTCAAGCTTTTGGAAGTGGGTGTTATCTACCCCATATCCGATAGCAAGTGGGTAAGCCCGGTACAAGTAGTACCAAAGAAATCAGGTGTGACAGTGGTGGAGAATGATAAGAACGAGCTTGTCCCAACTCGTGTGCAAACCGGTTGGAGGGTTTGTATTGATTATAGAAAATTGAATGCCACTACTAGAAAAGATCACTTTCCTTTACCTTTTATTGATCAAATGCTTGAACGTTTAGCTGGACACTCTTATTATTGCTTTCTTGATGGCTATTCAGGTTATAATCAGATTGTGATAGCGCCGGAGGACCAAGAGAAAACCACTTTCACTTGTCCTTTCGGCACTTTTGCTTATAGAAGGATGCCTTTTGGCTTGTGCAATGCTCCAGCTACTTTTCAAAGGTGTATGGTAAGTATCTTTTCGGAATATGTTGAAAACATAATCGAAGTGTTCATGGATGACTTTAGTGTCTTTGGTGATTCATTTGACCTTTGCTTGAACAATTTGTCTCTAATCCTTGAACGATGTGTTGAAACAAATCTTGTCTTTGAATTGGGAGAAGTGCCATTTCATGGTAACTCATGGCATAGTTTTAGGCCATATAATATCTTCTAAAGACTTGGAAGTCGATAAATCTAAGATAGACCTTATTCGTGCTCTAACCCCTCCCACTACGGTGAGGGAGATACGTTCTTTTCTTGGTCATGCAGGTTTCTATCGTAGATTCATCAAGGACTTTTCCAAGATAGCATCACCACTTTGTAACTTATTGCAAAAAGATGTGGTTTTTAACTTTGATGAAAAATGTATGGCGGCATTCAATCGTTTGAAAGAACTTTTGATTTCAGCCCCTATCATTAAACCACCAGATTGGAGTAAGCCTTTTGAGCTCATGTGTGATGCAAGTGACTATGCGGTTTGTAGGATCAGAATATCGCGACATTAATACTTCGCGAGATTAATAAATAACGACATTGCGAGGGAGTCGCAGGGTAGTAAAATAAATGACGCAATGAATGACGACAGCCAGAACACGAGGAAGATATGAAGACTTAGCGAAATTTAGGAGTGTCGCGAGATTGTGTACTTGTACACTTGCGATATCTCGCAAGCCATTCCCGAAAATAAAAGACAGCTTAGCTGTCATCCACTGTGTATTACCCTATATAAAGGGTTGAGTCAGTCTGTTGTAAGGAATGTAGGATCAAAATATCGCGACATCAATACTTTGCGAGATCAATAAACGACAGTATTGCGAAGGTGTCGCAGGGAAGTAATTTAAATGACGCATTAGATGACGACAGCCATAACATGAGAAAAGTGTGAAGACTTGGCGAGATTTAGGAGTGTCGCGAAGACAAACATTTATGAAATCGCGATATCTCGCGAAGGATTCCCGAAAATAAAGGACAGCTTAGCTGTCATCCACTATGTAATACCCTATATAAAGGGTCGAGTAAGTCTGTTGTGGGAGAGGTCTTTTGAATTGTTAAGCAAGTCATTAGGAGAGAGAAAATTTAGAGTGATTCTAATTCCTTTAGCTCTGATCTATCTTTCTTTGTAAACATTTCAAGAGAATAATCAATAAAATCTATAACAATTCATATTCAAATGGATTAGTTGAGTAAAATCTAGTGAGAGGTGTAGTGTGGGATTTCCTGCAACTACATATGCGCTAGAAACAGGGACTGAGTAGAAGATTAATCTTGTGAATTGAAAGAATCAGGAATAACGAGAAAGAAATTTTGAATAATTTTCAAACAATTTACTAAAATTGAGAAATGGCTAGAAGAAGGAATGCATCAGAACAACTTGACAATTGTGAGGAGAAGTGGGAGATTAGTTGGAGAAAGGAGAAATGAAGTAGGTGAACCATCAAGAATAAACGCAAGAGATAGAGAAGAAGGTCAAATTCAACCACCAATTCAACCAGCACCGAATAGAGTAATAGATTATTATAGGGTGAGCGTGCATACATGGAGATCAGATTCTGTGGAAGAAAGAGAAGAAGTGCAACAATTGATAAATAATGAACAAGAGGAGAGAAATCGAGAAGAAATGGGAGAAACTTGACTCATAGAAATGAAGAAATCGTAGCATTAGAAACGTTGAGACAAACAATACATGAAGAAAAGACGATTAGAAGCGGAAGAACGCGCAAATTTAACAAGGCAAAACCATGAGTTAAGAATGGAAAATATGAGGTTGCGAGAATAGGAGGTCGAGAAGTAATACATGAGGTCAAGACGAAGGATCGGTTAGAGATGATAGAAGGAGAATGTTACCTGCCTCTTTTTCCAGAAAATGCTAATGAAGAAAATTTAGAAAGAGAGCTAAATCTCGGTGAAGGATACTTTGCGAAAAAGAAGGGAAATGGTGTATATTAAGCGTCCGAGAGAGATTTTGGGTGACCAAAATAATGGAAATCAAGGAAATGGGCAGCAGAATAATCCAGTTGATGAAGAAAATACGGAAGAAGGAAGAAGAATAATACGCATGGAAGAGAAACACAGAGAGGAAACAAAAGGAGATTGAAGATGACATCGAAAGGCATTATGTTGAACATCTCGCAATTCATAATTTGTTGCCCGGCTCTTTAACTTGTGTGCTTCAATCTATTTCTTGGTACCTCGCCTTTCATTAAGTACGTGTGAAGTTCTACTCTCCAATCTTCCTCGCGGCCTTGCATTTCATCTACCACCATCATTATATCTCCTTCTTGTCCCTCCTCTTTATTAATTGATGGCGCTAGTAGCGTCTCGTATTTTGATATTCCTACAAGTTGGGTCTATCATCATACTTGATATAAAGGCAAAAGCGTCTGCGAGCCTATTATCTCTCCTTGATATGTGTCTCCATTTTAATCTGTGACCGACAAAGACTTCTACAAGTCAGATTCTGTAGGGATGGATCATTTGTAGCATACTTCTCTCGTTACGACGGATTGCCAATTGCGAGTCACTGGTAATCCTCACATTCTCCAATTTCATTTCTATTGCAAATCTTAAAGCATGTATTATAGACTCCGTTTCATTATTAGTAGACTCAAATTCCAATCTAAAAGCAAAAAGCTAATTTATTGCCTTAGCGAAATCACAACAATTCCCACTCCTTTACCTTCTCCGTTGGATGATCCATCCACTAATATTTCCCACCGATTTGGCTCGGTTAACAAATCTTTTGGATCTCCATGCTCTTCTTCTACATCCATATTTCATCTACCGTCTTCCTCTTCCAAAGGAAATTCCGAGAAAGTCCTGCGACAACCCGTGATTTGGTTGAAGATAATATTTCATATTTGAGTTTATAATGGCTTATTTGAGCGTTCCATCTTTCAACTCTTCCCAGTCTTTTTTGAATTTTTCATTACCGACTCGATTGGTACCTTCGTCACCACTCTAATAATATGTGCTTGAAAATATATGCGAAGTTTAAACGACGCATAGACTAACGCGAGGATTAACTTTTCAATCTTCGAATAATTTCTTTCTACAGTTAAAAGTTTTTTGATATAATAAATTGGTTTTTCTATTCCTGCGTCCACGCAAGAAAACCGCACTTAAGGCATGCGATCGAGGTATATTAATAAGCATTCGCATAAAGATATATCCATTAAATGTTCTTTGGGATCCATTCATTTAAAAATGAAAAAAGTGTTTACATTTATCGATGAGAAAAATGAAGAAATTTTGAACATCCTTTATGTCGCGGGTGTCGGCATATCGCATTAGAAACGTTGAGACAAACAATATTTGTTCAAAAATTTCTCTCAGTCTTGAAGAAAGTATCCACGATTTTCTACCATTCTTTGATAAGCAAAACCAAATGGCATTTTAGAACGCAAAGGTGTTCTTGGTCTTCCTCGGCGAGAGGTATTTGATGTAAATTTGATACTCTTTCAAGATTCGACTAGTGTGGAAAAACCACTGTCTTTAGGACAAGCTTTATTTAAATCGGTGAAATCAATGCAAATCCTTATTCCTTTGTTCTTCTTTGGAATGGAAAATATGAGGTAAATGGCTTCACATTTTTATCAAATCGAGGAGGCATTTCATCCATATCGAAGATGAAGTTCTTTTCTCTTAATGCTAGTTCCAATCTTTAGCATCTTGGGATTTTCCTTAGTTCCAACATTCAAGACCAGAGATTTCGCCGGGTATGCCTTTTCCTTCCTTTGTTAGAGATGATATTTTGATATGTTCTTTCGCTTGTTTATTTGAGAATGTTATTCCAGTTGGTGTAGAAAAAATGCTAATGATCTCCCTAGAAGATTCCATATCCACCACACTCAAAAATTTAGCGGAATGCATATTTTTATCTCCCCTTTAACTTTTGTTATGGATTTACCAAAAGAGAAAATCATATCTTAAATCATCTTTTGTAGGCGTGATAGAACATGATGTTTACCGAGACTCTTTTATCGATTAAAACTCCATTCATCACCCATGAAGGTTTATTGCAAATGGTGTTTTCTTTTGATATTCCGCCGTGAATGTTATCTCTTGTTTTTCCCAATCTTTCAAAGGTGACGTTAGGCGTTTGTGTATCCTTCCCGATATTTTCAAGAGATTTTAAGAGTTTCCTTTCTCATTTTCTTGATCTAAACAACTTTAATTGCGATTTTCTTTCCTAAACCAACAAGTGACATATGTAGTAAAAATAATGTTCATTGAAATCATAATTGAGAATGTTTATTGATTGAAATACCACAGGGGAAAATGGAATTACACTTAGCAAGTAAAACACTCTTAAATTTTCTCTCTCCTAATGACTTGCGCAACAATTAATCCAGACTCACTCAACCCTTTATTAGGGTAATACATAGTGGATGAAAATATCCTTTATTTTTGGGAAAGAAGGAAGAAGAATCGTCTATTTTAGTTTCCCGCGATGTTTATTGAAGAGAAACTGAAGGACGAAAGAAGGGATGGTGAAACAAGAAAGTGGTGAGAAATCAAGGAAATGGGCACAGAATAATCCAGATGAAGACATACCGCATGGAAGAGAAACAGAGGGAAACAAAAGGAGATTCAAGATGACATGAAACATTATGTTGAACAAGCGCGTCTAGCTCGCGAAAGGGAAAGATTAAGAGTAGAAATGGAAGAACGAGAATTGGAGGAAGCAATCCGGAGAATAATCATGACAATCGAGAAAGAAGGCGCGAGCAAAATCGCAACAATGGGAATATCAATGAAGAGTATGAAAGAATACAAAGGAGAACTGATAGACAACCAAGAAGAGAAAATGATAGATACAATGGTGTGCGAATCCATGAACAAGATGGAGGAGAAAGTCGCAGAGAAAGAAGAGAAGAAAATGTTTGAACAAGAAAATCAAGATAGACATGAACGCAGAAGGAGAGAGGCGGAGCTAAAAAGACCAATAAATTCAAATCCCGATGTAAATGAACAAATCTTAAAAGAATTGGCGAGAAATGAGAGGAATGTTGAACAATAGAAGAGGAGGAGGAAGAAGACAATTGGATGAGGCAATCGAAGAAGCTGCGAAAAATCCCTTTACACTAGAGGTGCGGTTAGGAGGAATACCCCCAAAGTGCAATTTACCTGCATTAACCAGCATTTTTGATGGAACAACTTGCGCAATACAACACATCAAAGCGTATGTAAGATGTATGTTACAGTGGGAAAATCATGACGCTATATTGTGCAAATATTTCGCATCAAGTTTAACAGGAGAAGCACTGAAGTGGTTTGAAGGTTTACTAAGAAACACCATCACGTCATTCAACCATCTACAAGCTATATTCTTAGGGGCATACATAAGTAACAACTCCTCGCGACCAGGAATTGAAGATGTATTTGGGATGAAACAAAGAGTTGGCGAAAGTTTAAGACACCTAACTGTGAGATGGAAGACGATGTGTAGGGAGATGGCTGGAAGAGTGGATGAAAGATATCTCATTTTATCATTTATAAACGCTATGTTCGCAACCAATTTGCTATATATTCAAATTTTTAGATTCAAGAATACAATCACGATGACGGAGCTGCGAGAACTGCAAGAGGAATATATTGCTTTGGAAGAAAGGCAAAATGAGGTGGAGTCGTACCCGGTTGCGAATACAAGTTCAAATTCTGCGAATGCAAGTTTGTTACCCAAATTAATACACATACTGGCGAGTACCTCGCAAGGGCAACAAGAAAGGGTGATAGATGGTGGACAGCCAAAGTTAGTAGCCATGGGAAGCCGAGATCAAGAAGAGTTTGAAAGAGAAAGAAACTACTACAACCGTGGCGGCAATAAAAAAATTCAGAGACTTGATCACTCGCAAGAAACCTATGGAAGTCAAAAACAGAATTATCATGGAGGGCAGCGACGTCATAGAGTAGTATGGGAAGAAATCAAGATGCCACCACTGAATACTAGTGTGGAAAAGATATGGGAAGCTATACTCTTGATGGAAAACATACCTGCACCATGGAACATGGGGAATGAACCACCACCAGGTGATAGAAGTCACGAATTCTGCTCTTACCACCGTTTTCATGGACATCTGACAAATGACTGCAGAAACATAAAAAGAATCATCCTTAGAATGATTGATCAAGGAAAGCTGAATCACTTTCTAAAAAGTGAAGAGAAAGTTCAACCATTGCCACCACCACCATCAAAGGGGAAAGAAACGTTCGTAATAGAAGTTGGAGCAAAAGCTAAAAATTTATTTTGCAACTCCATTGTTCACTCATATCGTACAATTGAAGATTTTCATGATAACATACTCAGTAGAGTTTTTGCGAGGGATGTTGATGATAAAGAAGTGTTGAACATTGCGAGGACATCGCAATTAAAAGAATGGCAACTGCAAATTATTTCTTTCTCTGCAGAAGAAATACCCAAAGGTAGAGAAATACATGATAGCCCATTGGTTGTAAAACTGGAAATTAATCCAAAACATGTTGATGGCGAAGATGATGAAGCAGAAAATTGATGGGCAATAAATAGAATATTAATTGATACTGGAAGCTCGGTAAACATCCTCTTTTACCATACTTACAAGACTATGGGGGGAAAGGATGAAGAATTGATACCTTCAACATACAAAATATATGGTTTCAATGGCACAGCAAACAAGCCTAAAGGAGAAGTTCATATGAGAATACCCTTGCAAGGATTATCTACTGATATTTTGTTCTGTGTGGTCGATGTGGAATCCCCTTATAATGCATTGATCGGAAGGCCATGGTTGCATGAAATTCTGGGTGTAGCGTCAACATATCATCAGTGTATAAAGTTTCCTCATCCTAGTGGTGTTGGAATTATAAAGGGAGACTGGATGGAAGGGCAAAAATGTTATGAGATCGACGTGGAGACTTGCGAAGAGAGAGCTGCGAAAGGAAAGAGTTGGAAGCAACATGCAAAAGATGAACAAAGAAGAGAAAGATTGATGGTAGATGCCATTGATGTAAGAGGAGAAGATACATTGCGAAAGATGCATGGAAACAGGTTGAAAATTATGATGGAAAGGAATCATTAAGAGATTTGAATGATGAAGAGGCGAGAGAGCGGCAAGGAGCAAAAAGTGTAAGAAGTGAGTAATCATTAAAAGGCAGTAACAAAAGCTTGTTAAGGGTAAGAGGAAGAAAAAAATAATTGAAGAAGAAATATGCGAGGATCTCGCCATCAAGAATGTATGACAATTTGATTGAAGAATTGAAAACACAAAAATGATTAAACAATGTAAGATTGCGCGATAGCTTCGCAAGCAAAATGAATGATTATGTAAGATTGCGCGATAGCTTCGCAAGCAAAATGAATGATTGAATGAATTAACAAAAATGAAAGAGTGAGTGAATGGGACGAACCTTTATGGCGTACACCTTAGTTCGCGAATGATATTTCGTAAGAGGCAAATGTAAGACCTAAAGTGCGTCATATAAGGGGGTATCTCTTGACATGGCTCGGGGAAAGGTTACACCGCTCCTGGAACCCGAGTCATGGAGATTTGGGGCCCATGAAAGCCTATCGGGAGAGATACCTTGGATTTCCAACTATATATATAAGGTTATACCCTGGTTGGACGCCCGAGGATCTCTTCCTAGGAGTCAGTGTATGCTCAAGGCGCCGGGGTACACGGTTGAGCCAAGAGTGCCAGGGCATTTGAAGTGTCTCGTCCATTCTTGGCAAGTCTTGGTATATCTTTGCACTCGGCCGAAGAAAACTCCACTTAGGGTGCAGTCTCGTAACCATAAACCATATAGGTATAAGGGATAAGAGGCTGCGAAAACAACTGGTTGTTGTTAAGACCGGATGGGAGGAGCTAGTCTTGTATGGCCGATGTACGCCTCCTTGAAGGGGCAACCAGGGAGAAGATAAGTGCGACACCCTCCATTAGGGAGCTGATAAGTGTCAAAAGACGCAAATGTCACGAGGCTTTGTTTTCGCAAGAAAATTTAGGCTTGTCATATTTGTGCAATGATCCTGAAGAGGCAAAAATACAAACATGAAAGTAAGGCGAGGTCAATGGGTTTTTACATGAAAATGTAAAAACGTCCTGCGACTTCGTCGCAAAGACGACAATGTCATGGGGTTTTATATTCGCAAGAGTATTTAAGCCTGTCATATTGTCGCAAATAAAATATCCTGCAGAGGCAAAAATACTTAAGAAATGATAAGACAAGGTCAATGGGTCATTGCATGAAAATGTAAAGACGTCCTGCGATTTTGTCGCAATGAGGGGTGGCGAAATAAGACCTTTAATTAGGAAGGCAAAGTAAGACCACACAAGAAATGTTAAGGCAAGATCAATAGATTTCTTCATTTATGAAGATATCCTGCGATCTTGTCGCGATGATGAACTTCAAAATAAATCTCTCATTTGTAAATAAATAATAGAGGCAAGTATGGGAATGCATGTGATGAAATTTTGTTATTTATTTTCATATGATAGATTTATGCATAAAGGAAACAAGAAAATAAATGATAATGTACTACAAAGAAGAATTGCTTGATTAGTATGCGCAAATAAAGAAAACAAAGGTCGAATTCATATTTAGTAATCCAAGAAATTTACAATGAAAGTTTATAGAAATAGAAGATTAAAAGGATATATATACAGATATTACAAGAAATGAAAGAAGAAAAGGAAGTTATTTCTTGGAAGATTCTTCTTCTTTATCAGATTCTTCGATTTCATCCTTCTTCTCTTGAGACTCTTCTTCTTCACTAGCTTCGCTATCGAAACGTCGAGAGAAAGGCATATCTTCGGGAATATTATCAAGAAGACAAGGGTATGAACTAAGAGGAATCTTGTGGTCATTGCAAACCATGTCTCAATAGTTTGATTGCGAAAGCGAACAACATAGTTGTTGAAGTTCGCTATCGTAGCTTCTTGATTGTTTTTCAACTTAGAATACTTATTGTTGCGAAGAGAAAAGTCTTGTGCGAGTTGTTCTTTTTCAGACTCAAGTTCTTCAATCCTTGTTTGAAATCTCTTCTCGGATTATGCAAAAAACATATGACAATGGGTTAACAATTCAATAACAATACTACAGAAATAAGGAGCAGTAAAGTATAATAAACAACCTTCTCTGTCAGATATCATATCTTTAACCAAGGCAGTATGCTCGGCATGAAGACTAACATCAATACCTAAGTTATTCCTGGCATTATCTAGAACCTTCGCAGCCCAAGCGAACTCATCATCATTATTTATAACAAGAAGCGAACGAACTTGCTTTTCTCGCTCCATAAGTATGGCATTCTGACGAAGGGATTCATCTCGTTCAATTTGTACTTCGAGAAGAGATTTTTGAAATTTTGCTAATGCCTGTGCACCTTTATTAGCAATGCGGTCTTTGTCATCTATGAGACCACTAATTTTCTTCCTTAAGGTTTTGGTTTTCTTATGGGAATCACGATACATTTGTTTAAATCGGTTGGCTAAACCTAAACTAGATCTATGTTCAATCTCTAAAAGACGATATTTGGTTTGAAGTTCATTTAATGGAAGGGAATCAACTTTGTTTGATGAACTACTTAAGGATTCGTTGAGGTGAGTAAGAAGAACATCATTGTCCATAGGCTCGGGAAATGAATGGAGAAGAATGGCTTCTTCAGAGAGATTATATATGTCTGCGAAAATAATAAATCAGGCAAAGAAAAAGCCAGATGATAAAATAAAGACGACTTGAAGAGTAAAAGTTTTGTACCATAAAGTTGTTGATTTGCACTTTGGAGAGTAGACATTTTAGTCTTCTGAGAAGCAGACTCAACTTCCAACTGTTGAATTCTTTCATCTTTCTTGCGAGACATCGCAACTTCAGTTTCTAGTTCTTGGATCTTCTTTTTGAGTTGGAGATTTTTCTTTTCAAGGTTGTCGCGTCTTTTCTCGAGATCTGAGGCAACAACAAAAGAAGCTCTCCCAGACTATAAAGGAAAATAAAGAAATTGTTAAGAGAAAGCTTATAATCAAAATTACAGAGAAGCAAAGGAATATGAACATACCAAAGCAGTGAGAGCATTTAAGTGACTGGAAGTCAATGTTCGGGAAACTCCGCGAAAAGATTCAATATCCTCTAATAGCGGGGCATCGCAAATTTTAGAGAGAGCTACGCAAGTAGCAGTTAAATGATCATCTCCTAATCCTTGCATAGAGTCGGAGAAGACACTAGATAATTGCGCCATAGCAGAAATAGTCGAGTGGTTCTCCCTCGCAGAGGAAGTACCAATCTCATTTTCATCCTCGTCAGAGCTTTCGCTAGTTCGAGAACTAGAATGAGAAGAGGGTTGGGTTTTCCGTTTTTTAGAAAACGGAGCAGAAGACTTGTCCTTGTGAAGAGTGATTTTATTCTTGCCCTTAACCTTCGCAGCTTCGGGGATGTTCGTTTCTTCAATAACCTTCACACACGAATGAAGATAAGAAATAGAGGCAACAATATTGTTAAAAATAACAAAAGAAAATATTTCTTACTTCATCCGTGATTGATCGGAGTATCGCCAGAGTATTCGCCTTTGGGTTTCTTTCATAACTCTTCCTCAGTTTGTCAACCTGCAGACTTTGCAAACTCAGTAAATATAAGAAGAAGGGAATATCGCAAAAGCAAAGCCTGAAATAAGAAATATACCTCTTTTGCCTTCTCGGGCCACTTAAATTCCCAAGGATGATAGTCTGCGAGATTCGCAGGGAGTGCGTGTGAACCTGCGATATAGGGTCCATTCAAAAATAAAGGAACAACCCACCATTTCTCATCTTTGGAATGACGAGGAGTAATATTCTTGCCCGAATGCCAGTCAATATCTTGCATGAGCAAGTTTATCGCATCAACATTATCTTTTTCTTGATCGAGCACCCCAATGAGATTTATCATTTCTCATATTTATAACTCGCATAATTCGCAAAGAAGTTCTCTACAGTATACTTCTCGGCTATCTCTAAATTTACAAATCTAGGATCTTTGACATTATCCAGGATATAAAGATCCTTTACCAGCGCCCACGGTTGGCGAATTCAAGCATTAAACGGATGCGATCGCCGCTCAAGCGATAAACACTCGCGAGAATTTTTCATGAGCAAGGATTTCATAGAATAATGGTATCTCGGGATTGTACGAGAGGAATGGGGAGTCTGCGAGGAGTTGACCTAGCGAGACTATGATTTTATGATCATCACATTGATGATCGAGAAAACAATTTTGCGAAAGTATAGATGAAGATTCTTGATCAGGAATGGTTGATAAGGAGAAACCCTTTTCCTGTAACTTCTTTTGAACTTCATTGAAAAGGGGTGTGTATGTACGACCAAGTGAAGCCATTATTAGAGTATGGGAATGAAGGGAAAAGCGAAAATCAAGAGAAGGAAAAAAGGATTTGCGAGAGAGGTAAACGCAAATTGCGGAGGAAGGAAGTTTGAAGGAAAGTTGCGAGAGAGAAAATAAAAGAGAAGAAGAGAAGGGTGAGAAAACTATATATAGAGAAGAGAATCCTCGAGAAAACAAATGCATTTAATGCGAGATGGGACGTGAATGGTCAAGAATAAGCGGTTGAAAGAGACGTGTCAAGAAAAGAGTGGAAGAAGAAACACCTGTAATAAATTCCGTACATAAATAAAACGGATAAAAGTGAACAATCGCGAGATAAAGATGAGCAATTGCGGCATTTTAAAAAAATAAATTCTCATGACATTTTCTGCTTCGCAGAAAATACATGAGAAGAGGCAAGATGTAGGATCAGAATATCGCGACATCAATACTTTGCGAGATCAATAAACGACAGTATTGCGAAGGTGTCGCATGGAAGTAATTTAAATGACGCATTAGATGACGACAGCCAGAACATGAGAAAAGTGTGAAGACTTGGCGAGATTTAGGAGTGTCGCGAAGACAAACACTTATGAACTCGCGATATCTCGCGAAGGATTCCCGAAAATAAAGGACAGCTTAGCTGTCATCCACTATGTAATACCCTATATAAAGGGTCGAGTAAGTCTGTTGTGGGAGAGGTCTTTTGAATTGTTAAGCAAGTCATTAGGAGAGAGAAAATTTAGAGTGATTGTAATTCCTTTAGCTCTGATCTATCTTTCTTTGTAAACATTTCAAGAGAATAATCAATAAAATCTATAACAATTCATATTCAAATGGATTAGTTGAGTAAAATCTAGTGAGGGGTGTAGTGTGGGATTTCCTGCAACTACAAGGAGAGTTCTTTTTGAATTGTTAAGCAAGTCTTGAGGAGAGAGAAAGTTTTAGAGTGATTGTAAATCTTTAACTCATTTCTATTTCCTAATGTAAAGATTCAAGTATTCAATCAATAGAAATCATAATCATTCATCTTAAAATAACTTAATTGTGTAAATTCTAGTGAGGGGTGTAGTGTAGGATTTCCTGCAACTACATAATGGCGCTAGAAACAGGGATTGATTGAAGATAAAAGATTGGATATTGTCATTAAAACAGTAAAAATCAAGAGTATGATGGATAAATTGAAGAAAATTAGAATCAGAGAGAGTAATGAAGAAATGGAATGTAATATGATTTCAAAGTCAATGGTTAATGAATTTCATGAAAGTATTAAAGGGAGAATACATAAAAGAGATTTTGAAGGAAAGAAAATCATAACAGCAAAGGAGGTGTCACCCTTGAAAGAATGGGAAAAACAGAGAATTATATTCACGGCAACAGAGATGTCAGGAGAGAGCTTAAATCACACATCTCCTCTAGTAATTACGATAAGTGCTAGCAAAGAAGAAGGAAAATTAACAAAAACAATGGAAGAATGGGCAATAAATAGAACTTTAGTGGATACGGGAGTTCGAGTGAATATAATGTTTTATCATGCATATAAAAAATTGGGGTACAAAGATGAAGAAATGACTTCGGCAACATGTCATATCTATGGTTTCGGCAAATCAATAACAAAACCTAAAGGGGAAATAAAGATACGAATTTTGTTGGGAGAAATTGAAACAAATGTGACATTATGTGTGGTAGATATGGAATCACCGTATAACATACTGTTGGGAAGGCCATGGATACACGCAATAAAAGCTGTAGCATCAACATTTCATCAATGTGTCAGATTTCCTATGCCGAGTGGAATTGGCGAAATTAGAGGAGATACCAATAAAGGAAGAATGTATCATCAAATCGAAGTAAAACATTATGAAGAACGAGTGAAGAGGCGAAAAGATCGCAAGAAGAAGGCAAAAGCAGTAAAAAAGGAAGAAGAATTTAGAACATATATGATAAGAGCGGAAGAAGGAAAAGGAATATGTGGTGAAGAGAGTGATCTCGCAAAGGAAATAAGAGGGCCAACGCCCATGGGAGAAACGAAGGCTAGCTACGTTGCGGCAGAACCAACAAAGGAAGTGAATATTGGGCGAAGAAGAACCCAAGATGTTAAAAATTGGAACTAAAATGGAAGCGAGATGAAAGAAAGAAAGACCGTTGATTTGTTGCGAGATTACAAAGATATCTTCGCATGGGATATGGATGAGATGCCTAGAATAGATCCATCTGTAGCGTGTCATAAATTAGAGATTGATAAAAATGCCAGACTATTCAAACAAAGAATTAGGAAGATCGCGACAGCATATCATCCTCAAATAGAAAAAGAGTTGCGTGAAGATGCTTGATCTTTGGCATTATTAGGCAAGCAAAATACCCCGAATGGATAGCGAATATGGTCGTAGTTAGAAGAAGAAAAAAGGAATAAGAATTTGCATAGATTTCACCAATTTAAACAAAGCTTGTCCAAAAGATAGTTTTCCCTTACCGGATATTCGCGAGATGGTCTAATCAGCAGCGAGGAAATGAAAGGATATCTTCCCTGGATGGATATAAGGGATACAATCAAATCCCTCTTGCCGAAGAAGACCAAGAACATCTTGCCTTTTTCGCCCGAGAGGATTATCTTTGTTACACAAAAATGCCATTCGGATTGCGAAATGCCGGTGCGACGTATCAAAGGATGGTGGAGAAAGTGTTCGAACAATGGATACATAAAACATTAGAGGTATATGTGGATGACATGTTAATAAAAAGCAAAGAAGCAAAAGATCATGTGCGAGATTTGAAGGAAATTTTCGAACAAATGAGACGTTTCAACATCAAAGTAAATCCAGAAAAATGTACCTTTGGAGTGGCATCTGGAAAAATTTTAGGATACATTGTATCAAAAGAAGGAATACAAGTTGATCCGGAGAAGGTACAAGCAATTCGAGACATGCCAACACCAAACAATGTGAAAGATGTGCAAAAGTTAAATGGATTATTAGCTTCGCTAGGAAGATTCATCTCCAGATCATCTGATTAGTGCAAACATTTTTTCAACATACTTAAAAAGGGAACGAAATTTAGGTGGACGGATGAGTGTGAAAAAGCATTGCAAGGAATAAAAGAACATCTAATGGATATATCAATATTACAAAAAGCAGAAGACGGGGAGGAATTACTAATTTACCTCGCGACAACCTCGCATGCATTAAGCGCGGTATTATTGCGAATGGACGCAGGGGTGGAAAAACCAATCTATTACATCAGCAAAACATTCAATGCTGCAGAGAAAAATTATTCAAAAATTGAAAAACTAATTTTGGCATTAGTTTACACAACGTTTAAACTTCGCATCTATTTTGAAGCGCACACGGTAAAGGTAATGACAAAAGTACCAATTGAATCAGTGATGAAAAATTCAAAAAGATCAGGAAGGGTTGAAAGGTGGAATGCTCAAGTAAGTCATTGTAAACTCAAATATGAAGTGTTATCCTCACCAAAATCGCAAGTTGTAGCAGATTTTTTAGCAGAATTTCCATTAGAAGAAGATGAGGCAGTAGAAGAAATGATGGATATAGAAGAAGAACATGGAAATCCAAGGGATTTATTAACAGAGCCAAATAGATGGGAAATATTGGTAGATGGATCATCAAATGGAGAAGGTAACGGAATTGGGATCATTATAATTTCGCGCGAGAAGGCAATAAAATGGCTTTTTCTTTCAGATTGGAGTTTGCATCTACTAACAATGAAACAGAGTATGAAGCTATAATACATGCTTTGCGATTTGCAATAGAAATGAAGTTGGAGAATTAAGAATTACCAGTGATTATCAATTAGCTATTCGTCAGATAAAAGAAGAGTATACTACAAATGAAGCATCCTTGAAAAAGTACAAAAAGCTTGTTGACGAATTGTCAGCGAAGATACCAAAAATAAAGTGGAGACACATATCAAGAAAAGACAATAGGCTCGCAGATGCTTTTGCCTTTATAGCGAGTATGATGACAGATCCATCTGCGAGATGCATAAAAATACAGACACTTCAATCACCATCAATCAACAAAGAGGAAGAGGAAGAAGCACAAGTAATGCTCATAGAAGAGGAAGCACAAAGATCACATTGCGAGGATTGGAGGACAGAACTTCATGCTTATCTAATGAAAGGAGAAACACCAAGAAATAGATTAGAAATGCATAAATTAAAAAGCCGTGCGACAAATTATGAATTAAGAGGCGGAGTATTGTACCGAAGATCCTTTAATGGACCCTCGCTCAGATGTTTAACACGAAAGGAAGGAGAAGCAGTGTTAAAAATGTTACACAGTGGGGATGCTGGCAATCATAGTGGCGGAAGATCTTTAACACATAAGGCGAAAATGCAAGGCTATTATTGGCCATATATGCATGAAGATGCGAAGCAAATATCAAGACGTCGCGAAGATTGTCAAAGGCATGGAAAGAAAATACATGCACCAGGTGCACTGTTAACTTCTTCGACAAGTGTATGTCATTTTGGAAAGTGGGGATTAGACATTGTAGGACCATTTCTACCAGGTACAGGACAAAGGAGATATTTGATTGTCGCAACAGATTATTTCACAAAGTGGGCAGAAGTAAAATCGGTACAACACATTCGCGACAAAGATATTTTTACTTTCATATTCGAAAACATAATATGCAGATTTGGAATTCCAAAGACGGTTGGTATCGACAATGGGAAACATTTGAGGGACAAAATATAGAATTATTGCTTAATGCATTTCAAATAAAATGTGGGAAATCAACTCCTTTATACCCGCAGCTAATGGACGAGCGAAGCAACAAATAAAATAATTCTTTGATATATTGAAGAAAAAACTAGAAGGGCATAATAAGGCATGGTGTGAGCAAGTGCATAATGCGGTATGGGCTTATAATACAACAAGGCGAGAAGCTACAAGGATGTCACCGTTTTGCCTAACCTATGGTGTTGAAGTTTGTACTTCAAGACGAGAGGTTATTATTCCAACAACAAAGAGAGAAGCTTGGGAGAAAAATCTTAGTGCGGGTAACATTTTAGTTAAATTAGATGAGTTAGAAGAAAAAGAGAAAGAGCACTACAAACATATGGAGAATTATCGGTGAAGATTGGCGAGAGAATATAACAAACGTGTCAAAACACGTGAGTTTCAACTGGTGATATGGTGTTGCGAGAAACACCAATATATCAGCGAGAAAGTGGTGTCAAGTTAGCGAAAAAGTGGGATGGACCTTATATCATCAAGGAGATAGTTGGAACAGGGGCATATAGATTAATGGATCCAGAAGGCAAAGATGTGGGCCGAGAGATTGGGTAGACCATGGAATAGATTATATCTCAAGAAATATTACCCATAGAAGATGGAAAAGAAAGAATAAATTACGAAATGTTAAATGAATGAAATGATATGAAATGTTCCCGCGACAAAGAGATTGCGAAATCAAGAAAGAGTGTGCGAATATCTCGCAAATGAATTGACAAATATTTACCAAAAATGAATGATTGAACGAATGGAAAAATATGAATGAGTGAGTGAATGGGACAAAACTTTATGGCGTACACCCTAGTTCACGAATGATATTTCAAGTAAGAGGAAAATGTAAGACCTAAAGTGCGTCATATAAGGGGGTATCTCTTGACATGGCTCGGTGAAAAGGTTACACCGCTCCGGAACTGAGTCATGGAGATTTGGGGCCCATGAAAGCCTATCAGGGAGAGATACCTTGGATTTCCAACTATATATATAAGGTTATACCCTGGTTGGACGCCCGAGGATCTCTTCCTAGGAGTCGGTGTATGCTCAAGGCGCGGGGGGTACACGGTTGAGCCAAGAGTGCACAGGGCATTTGAAGTGTCTCGGCCATTCTTGGCAAGTCTTGGCATATGTTGCACTCGGCCCGAAGAAAACTCCACTTAGGGTGCAGTCTCGTAACCATAAACCCTATAGGTATAAGGGATAAGAGGCTGCGAAAACAACTGGTTGTTGTTAAGACCAGGATGGGAGGAGCTAGTCTTGTATGGCCGATGTACGCCTCCTTGAAGGGGCAACCAGGGAGATGATAAGGGCGGCACCCTCCATTAGGGAGCTGATAAGTGTCACAAGACGGCAATGTCATGGGGCTTTATATTCGCAAGAACATTTAGGCCTGTCATATTGTCGCAAATGAAACATCTGCGCAGAGGCAAAAATACTAAAGAAACGATAAGACAAGATCAATGGGTCATTACATGAAAGTGTAAGGGCGTCCTGCGATCTTGTCGCAAGACGTCAATATCACGGGATTTTATGTTCGCAAGAATATTTAGACCTGTTATATTGATGCAAAATGAGGGGTGGCAAAATAAGACCTTTAACTAGGAAGGCAAAATAAGACCACACAAAAACAATGATAAGGCAAGATCAATGGGTCAATACATGAAAATGTAAAGACGTCCTGCGATTTTGTCGCAAAAGTGAATTTCAACATAAAGGAGAAAGAAGGAAGAAGCACCAAAAATTATTAAATACTAAAAATTATACTTGTTAAAAGAAAAAAGAGTAACGCAAACGAGTACATACATTAAAAAAGATGATAGAAGTACATAAAGGAGCAAAAGTACGAGAAGAAAGATTACAAGAGAAAATCATTTCTCAAATAGTAGCTTTTTCACTAGAAGGGGATGTTGAGTTTTCTTCAGCGACTTTATCTATGTTTTCGCTAGCTAATATATTTCAGCGAGATCCTTCTTCATTGTGAGTTTCATTTGCGACATCATCATTGACAGTTTTATTGGGAGAGACAGTTTCTTCATTCTCGAGTTCTTCGCCGGTATTATAATCAAAATCGCTATCAGGAGAATTAGGAACTTCATCATCACTTACTTCTAGAGGTTCAATGAGACACGGGATCAAGAGATTTAGATAGTAAAACATTATTCACAAGAACTTCTGCTCTAAGATGAAATTGACGAAGAAGTGCTTTCTGTTGATTTTTACTCTCTATATCTTTACAATCACGCATGTAGTCGAATTTTCTTTCTGCCCTATCGCGAGAACGCGCAAGAGAAGCAGTGAGTATTCCATTCTCCTTGAGAATTTTTGAGTAATCAGATTTCAAAGCAGTAATGGAGGAGTGAAGTTTTTTCTCAGACTCTGCAAAACAAAAATAAAAGAATTATACAAACAAAAAATATGAAGGCTTGATAAAGAAAGAATAGATGAGGCAGTCAACTTCTATGACTACCTTCCTTTCTGCGAGGTAAGATGTTGGATTAGAGTGAACAACTATTCTCCAAATGATCCATGGCATTGTCAAAGTTATCTCCAATTAAACCTTTCAGACGTGATCGCCAACTTTTTTCGTTGGAAATAAGTAAAGCGTTTTCTTTTGTAAGGGAAGAGTTGGACTTTTCTAGTTTGGAACATTGATCCTTGAATTGGTTTGCTTTTACACTTAAGGTTATTCTACCCTGAATTAGTTTATCCTTCTCGCGAGTAACTTCTTCAAGTTGATTTCTCGCGAGCAAAGAGATTGTTCTTGCTCTTTACATAATTTTTGACAAACATCATCTTGTTGCGAGTAAATCGCCACCTTGTTTAATAGAGTTCGCTTCTCTTGAGAAAGAGTTCCATTCTCATCTGATAAAGTTTCCAACTCCAAATTAGCTTTGGTCAAAGAATAAGAGAGGCGAGATAAGTCATTACTTAATGAGTCTTGTTTCTGAGCTAAATCAGCATTTTCTTTAGAAAGATTATCTATTTGATCAACAGATTATGTATGAAGATTATCTAATTGGTTATATTGCTCCATCCAAGCATCTCTATCAACTCGAACTTCTTCAGCAGTAGATTCCAACTGATATATCTCCATTTTTCGTTTCTGGTTTAAAGCTTGAAGGGCGAACAAGGACTTGAGTCTTAAAAAAAAAAAAAAAAAAAAAAAAAAAAAAAAAAAAAAAAAAAAATGGACAGTACAGATGCAAGAATATACCTTTCAGTTCTTCATTCTTATTGCGAAGGTTATCGCGATCCAGTGAAACATTTTGAAGTTTTTGATTCTCAAGATGGAGAGTATTACATTTTGCAGTCATAGCTTGGAGATCATTCTTCAAAGTGTTAATTTCTTGTTCCAAGGATGTTTGCGAAACTCTATCGGGTCCAAGGTGTTTGCTAAAAATCTCGTAAATATCAGATTGGACAGGATCGACAGAAGTCTTCTTAGCATCGTTCACAATGTCTGATAGGACTTTGAAGGCTACCTCTATTCCTTCTAAGTTTTCTTTAGTAAGTGGGATCTGCTCAGAAAAGGAAGTAATAGTGATAGAAGAAGGGAGAGATGAATCATCTTTTGTTAAAGAAATATCACGAGAAGAAGAAATAAGCTCTTTCGCAGTGGGACTGTTATGAGGGAGTTGATCTATGAGAAATTCAGGCATAGAAATGTTATCTTTGGAAGACACAGTAGGGATTTCTTGCGAAGATGTCGCAGTAGGAGTTGTAAGTTTGAATGAAGGAAAAGCGACAGGAGGAGCAACGGGTTTGGAATGGCGAGGCTTCTTGGGGGACTTATCAGCATTTTGGTCATCCTGCGAATCACAAGCTAAATAAGAAACAGAGGCAACAATATTGTTATTAAGAGAATAAATGTTTCTTAAATACCTTGTTACTCGCAGGTTTTCTCTTAGGAGCAGTGGGTTTCGATTGCGAGCCTAGAGAGACATTGGGATTCACAATGGTGAACTTGGTGCTAGATTTGTTTTTGCTAAAACAAAAATGGCAGAAGAGTCGTTAAAAGAAGAACAGTATCAAGATAAAACAACTTCAATAAGAGAGATCAATCATAAAATGATCAAATTCAGCAAAATTAACAAACCTTGATGCCATAGAAACAGTAGCAGAAAAAATAATAGCGGGAAAACGATGAAGAAGATGATAAAGAAAATGAGCAGAAAACAGTTGCAGACGATGAAGAAGACGAAGTAAAATAAAAGGAATGCTTTCACAAGGAATCCTCCTTTAAATAGACGAGAAAAGAGTAACCGGGTAACATTAAATGTGCCGGTAAAAAGGGAAGTTTTAGACACGTGTAAACAGTCATTCCCGAATTCACGGAATCTTTTCGGCAGAAAATTGATGGAAAATCAACGATTGCGGCATCTCAAAATATTGGTTCTCATGACATTCTCTCCTTCTCAGAGAAGACATGAGAAGAGGCAAGATGTAGGATCCGAATATCGCGATATTAATACTTCGCGAGATTAATAAATAACGACATTGCGAGGGATTCGGAGGGTAGTAAAATAAATGACGCAATGAATGACGACAGCCAGAACACGAGGAAGATATGAAGACTTAGCGAAATTTAGGAGTGTCACGAGATTGTGTACTTGTACACTTGCGATATCTCGCAAGCCATTCCCGAAAATAAAGGACAACTTAGCTGTCATCCACTGTGTATTACCCTATATAAAGGGTTGAGTCAGTCTGTTGTAAGGAGAGTTCTTTTTGAATTGTTAAGCAAGTCTTGAGGAGAGAGAAAGTTTTAGAGTGATTGTAAATCTTTAACTCATTTCTATTTCCTAATGTAAAGATTCAAGTATTCAATCAATAGAAATCATAATCATTCATCTTAAAATAACTTAATTGTGTAAATTCTAGTGAGGGGTGTAGTGTAGGATTTCCTGCAACTACACGGTTGGTGCGGTGCTTGGGCAACGTGTGGGGAAGCTTCCTCATGCTATTTATTATGCTTCTAGAACGTTAAATGAGGCCCAACAAAACTACACAACCACTGAAAAAGAGTTATTAGCCATTGTTTTTGCTTTAGAAAAGTTTCGCTCTTATCTAATTGGTACAAAAGTTGTTGTCTTTTCTGATCATGCAGCGCTTAAGTACTTGCTTACAAAGAAAGAGGCGAAACCGAGGCTCATAAGGTGGATTTTACTCTTGCAAGAGTTTGATATTGAAATCAAAGACAAGAAAGGAATTGAGAACACCGTTGCGGATCACTTGAGCCGACTTGCTGTGGACAAGGAGACTATCCCATTGCGTGAAAGTTTCCCGGATGAGCAACTATTCTCAATTGCCTTTGGAGAACCATGGTATGCCGATATTGTCAATTACTTAGTTTCTAAACAAATCCCAAAGAACTTGTCTCGCGCTGAGAGGGACAAACTTAAGAAGTTAGGGAACCAATACATATGGGATGATCCATACTTATGGAAACATGGTAGTGACCAAGTAATAAGAAGGTGCGTTCCCGAATCTGAATTTAATTCTATCTTGTCTTTTTGTCACTCTTATGCTTGCGGAGGACATTTTGGGAGTAAGAGAACCGCTCACAAGGTACTTGAAAGTGGTTTTTATTGGCCAACTTTGTTTAAGGATGCACATATATTTTGTACAACTTGTGATAGGTGCCAAAGAACCGGCAATCTAGGTGCCCGAAATCAAATGCCACAAACTTTTATTCAATTTATTGAAGTTTTTGATGTATGGGGTATTGATTTTATGGGGCCTTTTGTCAACTCCCATGGGAATTTTTATATCTTACTTGCGGTTGATTATGTCTCGAAATGGGTGGAAGCTAAAGCCACCCCAACTAATGATTCTAAAGTGGTTTCAGATTTTGTGCAAGCTAATATTTTTGCAAGGTTTGGAATTCCAAGAGCCATAATTAGCGATGGGGTTCTCACTTCAAAAACAGGATTTTACAAAGCTTGTTGACGAGGTACAATGTGTCGCACAAGATTGCAACACCTTATCATCCCCAAACCAATGGACAAGCCGAGGTGTCTAATCGGGAGGTGAAATCTATTCTAGAAAAGACGGTGAATCCAACAAGGAAAGATTGGAGCATGCGGCTTAATGATGCTTTGTGGGCGTATAGAACCGCATATAAAACACCTATAGGGATGTCTCCCTTTAGGCTTGTGTATGGTAAACCTTGTCACTTACCCTTGGAAATTGAGCATAAGGCGTTTTGGGCTATTAAGCAATGCAACATGGAGATGGATGGGGCTGGAAAGCAAAGGAAGTTACAACTCCAAGAGCTAGAGGAGCTTCGCAATGATGCATTTGAAAGCTCGCGCATTTATAAGGAGAAAACGAAGGCCTTTCATGATAACATGATTTCTAGGAAACAATTTTGCATTGGGCGAGAAAGTGCTTTTGTTTAATTCTCGCTTGCATTTATTTAGGGTAAATTAAGGTCACGATGGATCGGACCTTTTATTGTTACTAATGTGTTTTCTCATGGTGCGGTGGAAATTCGTAGCATAGCTACGGGGAAAGAACTTAAAGTTAATGGGCACCGGTTGAAACCATATTATGAGAATTTCACTTCCGAAGTGGTGGAAGGAGTTAACTTTGTGGATGTACTCCCTCTGGAGGAGTCATAGAAAGCAAGGAGATAGTCGGGCTGACGACTTTAAACCAAGCGCTAATTGGGAGGCAACCCAAAGGATGAGTATTTCTTGTCTTGTTTTTATTTTTGTCTTGTTTTTAGTTTTTCTTGTCTTGTCTTGTCTTGTTTTTATTTTTTATGATTTCTTGTTAGAATTTCCCACCTTGACTTACTTTGGACGATTCAATTACATTGAGGACAATGTAAAGTTTGAGTGTGGGGGAGTGGTTTGCGTTGTAAATTTTTGCAAATTTTCAACTTTTGTGTAAATTAGTGAATAAGAAACCTCCAACTTGTAGTTAGTTTAGAGTCACATAGTATACATGTTGCTAAGATTACATCGAGATTCTCATAAGAGTGACTGAACTTAGAGATGACAGAGAACATGATCGGGTTTCTTAATTGTATGAGAGTTAAAGTTGGATTTAACCATGCCAGTGGCAAATAAGGTGCAGACTGAATTCGGTATTAGAGTAGTGATCCCCTATAGTGGAGACTACCCATGTTACATAATGTGAGGCACCGACCTTCAATTCTTTGTACCTGTCTAAATTTGTGCTTTTAGAGTGTGTGTCACCGTACGTAAATTCCGGGCAGAATGGTGAGCTGCCCAACCTCCCACCATAGAAGCACTATTTTGATCTCTTGAGTGCTATTTTTATCAATCATGATGGTGACATAGAATTGCTAACTTACATACCACTTGTAATCTTGTTCATGATTAGCACCATCCACCTTATCTCTCTCTACACCAACAGGTCCATAGAAACACCATCATCATCAACAAGAGGAGCATCACAAATTTGAAGGAAAGTTGAACACGTTCGAGGTTTACAAGCAACGATACGAAAATGAGCAAATTTCAGATTCAAGTAAAGCAATAAAACAAGGAGCAGAATTTTTATAAGTTGAAGACTATTGTACATGAGTGAAAATTATCAAGGATGAGAGTTCGAGAAGTTTATGATATCAAGACATATAAGTTGTGAAGGATCAAGCGGTAAAGTACTTACACCATGGCCTTTGTATTTACGTTTTTATTTTATCTTATTTGTATTTTATTTTTCTCTTGTCTCAAAAAAAAAAAAAAAAAAAAAAAAAAACGAAAATTAAAAAAAAAAAAAAAATTGACAAAAAAAAAATTGAAAAAAAAAAGAGACAAGAGAAAATGTTTAGTTTTGTTAATAGTTTTTATTATTTTGTTTTATTTTTATTTTGTATTTGTTTTATTTCTTATTTCAAAATAAAAAAGTAAAAAAAAAAAGTAAAAAAGTAAAAAAAAAAAAGAAAAAAAAAATTATTTTGGGTTTGTATAGTTCGTTTTTAGTTTTATTATTTCAATAAAGCCAATGGAAGAAGGAATATCTACAATGAAGTTTCAAGCAACAAGAAATTAGAGGAAAGAATCATATTTTCAAGATTCTACGAAGTTCAAGAGTTATCATCAAGAGTTGAAGACCGAAGACGAAGATGAAGACACCGATAGAAGACCGAAGACGTTTCTATGGATGCTGTGAGAGTGGTGCTAGCTGCACGCCGAACGGATACGAGGTAAGTAAGCATATTCCCACCTTCGTTAAGTGGTTGATTTCCTTTCGAAGAGATCGTCAGAAAAATGGGTTTTCAAAATTATAAAAGATGTGGGTTTTCAAAACATTCGGAGGGTTTTGCCTTCCTACCATTCAACGTGTCGCAGGATTCTCTCTTCATTCCTACCTGGACACATGTGTGACCCATAAAAAGCTGTTTATTATTGAGAGCAATATCATAAAACCCTTTCTTGTGAGGCAGAGTCGAGACTTTCGATCACTCCGAACCCGAATTTTTGTCGAGAAGGGATGGTTATATCTCTCTCAACTTTTAAGAATGAGATTGTGTTCATTTATGTGTCTAACTTCTTATGACTAGTGTGCAGAATTTCTATGTCTTCTTAGCGCGTTGGATACTATCATTACGGAGAACTAGTAAGTTGGAAAAATAGGTTTTGTGGGTATATCTCTAGTAAACCCTCACGAGACTATAACTCGTCCACTAGGGACACCTAGGGGTTTAAAGGCTTGTTATTTATGCTAAAAGTGACCGTAGCCTCGACGACACGGAGTTGTTTGTATTCTTTAGAATAAGTTTTGTTTTGTTTGATTTTCTCGAGGACTAGCAAAGTCTAAGTGTGGGGGAATCTGATAGGTGTTGTAAAACACCTAATTTTATATCCAGTATTGATGCTTTCTTTGCTATTATCCTTGTGAAATGCATCCCTTATGTTTGTTTTTGAGTATTCTAGGTACTTTGGAGTCATTTGGATCAAAAGAAGGAGAAACTACTCATGTGGAGCGAAAGGACTGGAAACATCATTTCACGGGTGAAGGATATGCGGAGTCTATTTTAGGAGAAGGGGTAGCCAGCTGAGCTAGCTTGCTAAGGTGGCCCATATTGATTTACTGGGGGCTTCTAACATTTCTTCTCATTACCTAGACCTGAAAACGAGAAAATGTTTCTCTTCTCAATTTTTTTGTCTTTATGAAATTCATCTCATTCAGAGATGAGAACGGCTGCTGTTAAAGAGAGAACGATTTCGATAGCAAATCGAGAAGAGATTGAAGGGGTTTTGGCAGATTCATGAAATTGAGACTCGAGATGATGATGATGTTCACTGTTATCGATTCAAGACGATGGGGGAGACATTAAAGATATGAAATGAAGCACTTGGAAGTTGTTGATCCATTCTGAGTTGATTTGGAGTCGAATCTGTGGTTTCAGGGTTCATTAGATGCAGATGAAATTATTGATAGTGTTGATGGATGAAAATCAGAATGAGAAGAACCATTAAGTCTGTTGCAGAGAGAAGGAGGATTCGGTTCTGTTGATGTTTAATAACCCAGAGATGGAAATAAGGGTTTGATAGAAAAAAGAAGATCGATGGGGGTTCGCTTCTGATGCAGTCAAGAGCATGAAATGAAGAAACAACTACTATTATTACTATTGGTTAATGGAGGTTAGGGTTTCATATGAGTATGAATTGAAAATGGTTCTGCTGATTGATTCGATGGGGTTAAGGTTGATTAAGGTGTTGATGATCATGGGTATGTGTTGGAATTGAGTTACAGTGAGAGGAATTCGAGAATTTGAGCCAACAAAGTTGCACAGATGTGTTTGAATTCAGATCTGGGATGAATGTGAGCCACTGATACTCATGGGGTATGTAGATGGCTTGACTTTGAGATGCATTTGGAGATTGGTCTTTGGTAGTATTGTTAAGAAGGCTTGAGATGGAATAAAGAAGGGGTAGAGAGATGTTCAGGAGATGGTGATAAGTTGAGTTGCAGTACAGGCAGGGAGATGATGAAAGAATGGTCTTGTCTTTGAGATGTTTGTCTGAGGAAGTGCAACTATAGGAACTGGGCTTGTGTGCATTTGAGATGGAAGAATGTTGCAGGGAGCTTGGACTGAAGTGAGATAGATGTGACAATGTGTAGCTGCGGATAGACGGTAGCTGGGAATGGCATGAAGCTAAGCTTGGGTTCTTAGTGGAGTAAATGTTGGCTACAGCTGGAATCTCAGAAATGGGTATTATGGGTTTGTGCCT
The DNA here is from genome assembly GCA_023531295.1 of Papaver armeniacum. Classification (NCBI taxonomy): domain Eukaryota; kingdom Viridiplantae; phylum Streptophyta; class Magnoliopsida; order Ranunculales; family Papaveraceae; genus Papaver; species Papaver armeniacum. The sequence goes on from JAJJWW010017530.1 coordinate 364,828, forward strand.
GGTGCTGGCAAAAGCGAAGAATGAAACTACAGATTGAGGTTTTTTGTCTAGATGAATGCTTAGGTTACGGAGTGCAACTGCTGGGCTGCAAATGGCAGTGGAGATTGACTTGATGGAAGATTGCAGGTCTGCAAGCTAAATGGTGGTACTGTTGAACAAGAAGTTGTTGCCGTTAGTTACAGAGAATATGAAATTGCAGGTGGAGTTAATGAGGTTTACGAGGGAATGATATTGATTTGGCAATGATGGCAGTTATGGCTCAATGCAGCTACAAAGTCAGTGCTGATGGAGGTTTTGGTGGCTGCCGTCGACTGAGATATTGAGTTACAAGGAGGATTGAGTTGCTGTCACAATGTGCATAAGGGCTAGTTTCTGAATTGATGCAGTTGATGGAGTGAGAGTACGTTGCTGCGAGGGAAATATGGGTTCGCAATTGTGGCAGTGAACTGAGATGTGAAGAAGTTAGAAGAGGCTGTGGTGCTGTGTAATGAGTGATGTTTGCTGATGATGTTGAGAAGACTGGCATAAGATACTCAGTGGAGGAGATGACAAGTTATGACCGAAATGCAACCGCGAGAGATGGCACAGGATGAATGAATGTTGGACTGAAAACTTGGAGCTTTGCAGGCATGAACTAAAATTGGTAGCCCAGGGCCATTATGGCTGGATTTGCTATGCTGCAGCACAAGGATTGTGCATCACAACATCTGGCCAGTGCAAATGGCTCAGGCCTTAGCAAGTCAGCCCACTCAGCCTAGAGAACTCAGCTTATTCATGGTCTGGCTCAGCTGACTAGCTCTCTAACTCAGACCCTGACTCTCCCTGACTCAGTGGATTGACTCGGTCTAACCTTGACCGAGTTGACCGAGTTGACTCGTTGATTGGTGACCGGGTGGACTTTTCCAGTCACCTGAGCTACTTTCCGGTGCCGGATTCCGGCCAATTTCCGGCCACAATACCAGATTTCCGGTGACCTCTTTTGGGTCATATTTTCACATGGGTATTTGCACATACATGGGCTTGGTGGACCACTTGGACTTTGGGCTATGAAGACCTAATTTTAGAAGTTGGAGAAAAGCTATAAAAAGGAAAAGTCTTCTACAACTTTATCATATATTTTTCTTGGAACTTTGGAGAGCCGGTTTTGTTTACGCTTCTAGGGTTTGCTTTTGTTCATCTTCTTCTTTTCAATTAATATTATTATGATGAACTCCATAGCTATGAGTAGCTAGACAAATATTATTGGTTATGGGATAAAGTTGATTTCTCAATATGTTATATGATTCAATGAATTAGTTTTGTCTCAATATTTTATTGTTTGTGATTCACAATTAATAGTGTTACATGATTTGATAGTTTGTTTGGTTGAGTCCGGAATCAATCCGATTTACATTCATCTCTAGAGCTATATTAGGGTTTTCAATACGAAAAAGTTGCTTATCCCTGATTCTAAGTAGCATAATTGTGGGTAGTGCTTGTAGTGATATATCCTACTAGTCACAAGTGAATCATAACTTTTGTTAAAACATTTAGTGCTTTTACACATTCGTTTGCATTGATTAGTCTTATTCCATAGAACTTATTGCTTTTAGGGAGTTAAACTTAATTGTGCTTTTACACTTTAGGTTGCTTTCTAGGAAGAATTCACATATGCATCTTTTAATGTGGTTGTGATGAAATCAGGGAATTAACGGGTTATACTTGCGATCAAGGTATCCTAGGACTTTTAATAAATACGAGATTAAAATACCAATTCTAATCATTGATGATAATACATGTTTGTGAATGATACTATCCCGTGACCAATATCTTCTCCTTATTGATTATTCCAATTATTTGCTTTGCTTTATTTTCTTTTTACTTTAGTATTTCGTTAAAACAACAAACATGCCCCCTTGGTTACCTTAGAAACTGAAAATTGCATAACAACAATTGCCTCTCTGTGGAAATGAACTCTTCCTTACCTTGTACTTCATTTAAATTTAGTGAGTAAGAAAGTGAAATTATTTTTGACGGATTGACAACCGATCAATATCTCCTATGTGTATTGGGATGTGTCATTTTCCCCAATACCAGTGGCAATCGGGTCGACGCCAACCTTTTACAACTTCTGGATCCTCTCGATAAAGTGCATGAGTACTCTTGGGGCACGGCGTGCCATGCGTGATTGATGGAAGAGATGAGAAATGCGTCGAGGCTTGGAATTAGCCAAGTGGCCGGGAACGTGAGTCTACTACAAGTATTGTTTATTAACTCTACATACTTGGTTATTTTTTTTATTTTTCTACCATTGAAGAATCAATTTCCTAATACTTGCAAAAATGACAATATAGACATGGATCTACGACCACTTCCCTATCTTTGGATTGGCCATTCAAAACCCGACGTGGGCGAAAGGTGACCCTAGAGGAACAAAGTACGTCTTCGATGGCAACCATTCTAGGACGAAGGAGCAGCAGATGATTCGTTTGAGGGATATTTTGGACTCACTTAATGCCCAAGACGTATGCTTTGATCCATACAAGGAAGACCGAGCCGATGGACATATCGCGGGTCGGTCCGATTTGGCACTTTATTTTGGACCGTTGTGGCACCCCACAGGATATGAGATGTACAATGCCTCAAGGGTGATGCGAAAACATGGTTTTGTACAAGGTATACCAAAGGACCAAATCCATGACAATTTCACTTTGGATCTGGAGCACTGCAAGTCTGATAAAGATTTTATCACGGTGGTTTACAAGGGTTCACCATCCTGTAAATTCCATTGGGATAGAAGGGCGCATTACTTGATCAACCAAGGAAGGGCATCCAACCAAGGTTTTGAAAATGCTCCCAACTATATGGATTGGTACTGGAATGTTTCTCATCTTCGTGTAATCCGTGATCTTAAAGCAAAGCCCGATTCGTACAAGAGTATCCTCAAAGAGAAACCTGCAGGTTTTGACAGATTGGTACGTATTGTTTTATTAATTTAGTTTAATATTATGGGTCAGAATAGAGTAATAACCGTTTGATGGTATACTATGTTTTAAAACAGATGAGCAGGTTCAAGCGTTTGTCCAAATGGTGCACTGATTGCATAAAGTCTGGAGAGCCTGTGTCAATTGAGAAGATAAAAAAGCACCAACAATTGATTGATAACATTGACAATGAGGAGTATGCATCTCAGTTCGGGGAAAAATTGCAAAAGAAACCTACAACCAAGGTGAACAAAAGAACTCGGGCGTCATCGAGCACTCAAGTTTATGAAACCAATGATGATGTTGGTCCAAGTCGTAGAGGTAGTAAAGCTCGCAAAGTCAAAGCAAATAGGAAAAACTAAACTCTCGGTGTTTTGTTAACTTTATGGATACCTTTGTTTATGTCGGATTTAACTTTGTTTATGTCGGGTTATGTCGTTTCTGTCGGATTATAAGTTGGTACGTTATGTTTATGGTTTGTGAATGGTTCGTTTTATGAATTATGAATGGTTTTATTGTTATCTTTATGCATTTAACGATGACTCGCAAGCGAATCACATGATATGAAACTGTTGAATTTTATCCAAACAATCGGAAGGTTACTTTATATACATAACTCCCGATTCTGGGGATATTTGCAATTTTATTGTCAGAATCGGGAGCTATTTATATTATGTACCTACCGAATCTGGGGATTTTGCAAAAAAAAACATCAGATTCGGAAGATTATGAATTTCGTTGCCTACCGATTATGCTTTGTGAACAAATAATTTTTGTTCTGTAACCAAACCACACCATATTCGGGAACTAATGTAACTTATTAAACTTCCGATTATTATCATCGGTAGTGTTAGTTTATATTATTCCTACGATTATTCTATGTGAAGAAATTTTTGTTTTCTGTATCCAAACAACACCATAATCGGGAACTAACATGATTCCTTAGCCTCCGATTATGACACTCTAAAGTCCTTTGTGATCTGTAACCAAACAACACCATATTCGGTAACGAGGTGAACTTCTTAAACTTCCGATTATAGTATTCGGTAGGTTTATTTTATATGTTTCCTTCGATTATGACTACGAGAAGAAAACTTTGTTTTCTGTATCCAAACAACGTAACATTCGGAAATTAAATTAACTCATAAAGTGTCCGATTGTGATAATCGGTTGCTTATTTAACCAAATAAACTACCGCGTATAAATAATCGGTAGGCTGTTATATTAATAATATTCCGATTGTAGCCATTACATAAAGACCTTAACGTTACAATCACTTTAAAACCACTCTTACAATCACTTAAAAGTATTAAAACAGATCATAACTTCCAGTGACCATAGAAATTGTCCCTCTTGATTTTGTAGCATCCTTCATGTTCAAATCGTTTCCCGTAGAGGTCCACATACCGGCGATCCACAAGATTTCTCTGAAATTACGAATGAGTAACAAGTTAGTACTCACTTATGTTAATGTGAGCCGGAGTTACAAAGATACTTACTCGTTTTTCATACGTCCACCAAGGAAAAGCGTTCCTAACAAATCGTTCCTCATCTTCAAGTTTGTCAATCTCCTTATCGAGCGTCTTCATTCTCATCTTAATGTCATTGGATGATCTCCTTATTCGATTACCATCTAACGCCTCAAATACCATTAAAATACGGTTCCATAGCTGCTCTTGGGATTCCGATTTGTGGAGCTTGTGAACACGATCATGAGCAGTTACCACAACATACGCTCTATAAATAGCACAATCTTCTTCTTCGGAAAAAGCAAAAGCAAAAGCAATATCAATGTTTTTGTTTTCAAAGTTAGAACTGAAGAGAGGAAAGAGTTTGGTGCAATTGGGTTGATAGATATGAGTTTCTTTATATAGGTTTAGGGTCCAACGGCTCTTTTTCTTTTTCCCAAAAACTCCAACGGCTATTTCTTAAATTTGGTTTAAACTGCAACGGCTAATTTGACGTAGGTTGAATCTTGGGAAACCAATAATCGGTAGGTATTTAAGTTAGAATATCTACCGATTATGGTAGCTTTCAAAATTTAAAAAAAAAAAAGGATTTTATAAAAAACTCATTTTGGGGCAACCTATAATCGGTAGGTTTTGGAACCAATTTGACGTCCGATTATGGCTACATCCAAATCACGAACCACATGGTTATGCCTGGCTCTGTACCCTCTAAACCTATGGATTTTGGCACAGGTTGGATTTGGGGTTTCGTATAATCGGACGGTAAGAAATAAAAAAACTCTACCGATTATGGTAGATTTCAAAATTCATCACATGAAGGATTTTAGAAAAAACTCATTTTGGGGCAACCTATAATCGGTAGGTTGTGGAACCTATTTGGCTTACGATTATGGCTACATCCAAATCACGAACCACATGGTTATGCCTGGCTCTGTACACTCAAAACCAATGGAATTTGGCAAGGGTTCGATCTGGGGCTCCTTATAATCGGTAGGTTATTAAGTTGTTAAATCTACGGATTATGGTATATTTCAAATTCCCTTACATGAAGGATTTTAGAAAAAACTAATTTTGGGGCAACCCATAATCGGATGGTTTTGTAATATATTTAACTCCCGATTAACGCTGCATCCAAAACACGAACCAAGTGGTTATGGCTGGCTGTGTACACTCAAAACCTATGAAATATGGCAAAGGTTGGATCTGGGGCTCGTTATAATCGGTGGGTTATATAATTATATACCCTACCGATTATGGTAGATTTCAAAATTCATTACGTGAAGGATTTTAGAAAAAACTCATTTTGGGGCAACTTATAATCGGTAGTGTATGTAACCTATTAGGCTTCCGATTATGGCTACATCCACAGCTCAAGCCAAGTGGTTATGGTTGGCTCTGCACCCCTCAAAACCTATGGAATTTGGCCAAGGTTGAATATGGGGCTCCTTATAATCGGTAGTCTTACAAGTTGGATAAGCTACCGATTATAAAAGGGATTATTAGTCGAAGTATCTACACAATAATCGGTAGGTATAGTTTCAATTTAACCTACCGATTCACCTTTAACCTACCGATTATGGTGCAGTCTCCCGATTATATAAGGGCATATTGGCCATTTCGAAAAAACGAAGATAAGGGGTAGCTTAGATTTACGTTTGGGTGACCTTTTTTGTCTTTTAGTGTCGCCCCTAATTCTTTTGGGGTCGCCCCTAAAAATGTCAGGTTAAAAAATAGCGAGGGTGAAACTGGATGCATCCTAATGTAAATTAAAAATAAGAAAAAGTATTTGAAAATGGGTAGGATGAAACTGTTTACATCCTGACTATTTTTACATTCTCGTCCATTTAAATAATCAAATTTTACATGTTTTTTTTTACCCAGAAATTGTCGTTATTGGGTTAATTAACCAATTTTGCGTATAATATACTTATGTAGCCAAGCCCTAGTGCACGATATTCTCATTGTTTCATGCAATATCTATTGTTTATCTATCCAGATTGCCACTTTTTGACGCCATTTTGGACTTCATCTCAACTCCAATTCTCATTTCATACAATTTTATTTTTATTACGGACTATTTTAATATTTCGTACCCAGTTACTAAGCATGGGACTAAGTCTTAAGCCTGTTGATTTTTCACTTTAGACTAACTATTTGATTCAAGTGATAAATAGTCTCCAGGATTACGGAAGTGACATTTATGTTGTTACTCGTAAATTACCCGAAGCTGCTACATTTCTCCCACTCACTTCCCCCATTAGCTATCATTGTTTTTAGCCCTTGATCCTTGGATGGAGATTAGCAGGGGTCCCATTATTATTGAATTTAATCAATACGTGCATGATACATAGGCGAGGGAAAGCATGATTGATATGGGCTGATACCAACTCTACTAAGGGCTGATACCAGTCCATATAGGACAAAAAGATCCAGACGATCCTGACCACTGGATCGATATACTGGCATCAGCCCCTAGTAAAGCTGGTATCAGCCCATATCAATCATGGGGGAAATGAGTGGTGGAAGGGAGTTGGGATATATATCATTTTCGTAAATTACCATAAAAAACTTTCTAGTAAGAAGCAAGATAATGATTACAATAGGTAAATTTAAGTGGGAAAAGATGAAAAATTGTAGAAAGTAGCTGAATTTGCTAGCAAAATGATTGCAACTTAAACCCAATGATGCCGTTTAGCGTTAGATTTATGATTCATTCCAAATGATTTGACACTTGAGTGAAAGTTTAATGGGGTAATCATAAACTAGCTAGTTCCACAGCAAGGTCGGCAAAAAACGTTAAACCTGAGGGGCAAAGTGAAGGACCAATCCATTATTTGGTTGAATTGAGATAGATAGACAAGACTAGCTTGACCTTGAGTCCACTGGTGGCTAAACCATACTGGTGTACAGAATATCAAGATTACTCATTGAGATCCTAATTTGGGAGATGCTGCATCTACTACAACTTTCACCGTAAAGAATTCTGAGAAATCTAACGGTTTCTTGCTTCCCTCTACTATTGGGATTACGAATGGGTAAAAATTGGGCGAGGCAGATACGACGGTCTGAGATTTTCGTCCGTCAGGCTAGCATTTTCATATACTAATTTAATTGAAGTGTACTAAAATTTATATATGACAAAATATTATTCCCTTTGATAAGATGTTCATCCCCACGCAAATTGATACGTCTCTCACCCATACAAAACATAACACCCTCCTTTTCTAAGAGCAAGTTATGATGGAATCCAACATATTTCAAGTGTGAAAAATCCATGGAATGTCAAGTCTAATGGCTTCCAAGTTGGGGTCTTCCACATAAAATCCAAGCAGGGTTCCATGATTTGGTGGAATGGTTCGTGCAATCCATAGAAACGCTAATAAGAATAGCGTAAAACGCTATTAAGAATAGCGCGCTAAAAGACAAAAAACGCTAATAAGAATAGCGTAAAACGCTATTAAGAATGGAGCTTAGCTCCATTAAGAATGGCGTTTTTTTTTATCCGTAGATTTAAACTGAGTTGTTGAGAATCTAACGGCTAAGAAAAAAACCGCTAATAAGAATGGCGTTTAGCTCCATTAAGAATTGCATTTTTTTAGCGTTTTTATGGATGGTGGAATCCATCCATCTTCCATCTTCCACGCCACCTCAGCACTTGGAACTGTGGATGGAAGCGCAAGTGTAATGGTGGAATAGTAGAAACGCAATTCTTAATGGAGCTAAGCTCCATTCTTAATAGCGCTCAAAAAACGCAATTCTTAATGGAGCTAAACGCCATTCTTATTAACGGTTTTTTTCTTAGCCGTTAGATTCTCAACAACTCAGTTTAAATCTACGGATAAAAAAAAAACGCCATTCTTAATGGAGCTAAGCTCCATTCTTAATAGCGTTTTACGCTATTCTTATTAGCGTTTTTTGTCTTTTAGCGCGCTATTCTTAATAGCGTTTTACGCTATTTTTATTAGCGTTTCTATGGATTCCACGGACCATTCCACCAAATCATGGAACCCTGTTTGGATTTTTTGTGGAAGACCCCAACTTGGAAGCCATTAGACTTGACATTCCATGGATTTTCCACACTTGGAATATGTTGGATTCCACCATAAGACTTGATCTTAAGAATGGAGCTTAGCTCCATTAAGAATTGCGTTTCTACTATTCCACCATTACACTTGCGCTTCCATCCACAGTTCCAAGTGCTGAGGTGGCGTGGAAGATGGAAGATGGATGGATTTCACCATAAAACTTGCTCTACCAGGAGCACAATAAACAAGGATATATGCATGGAATGGAGAAGGAAAAAAAAGTGAAAGAAAGAAAAAGAAAAAGTGAGAACAGAGATATCCTAAAAACATACTAAATGTTTATTACTATATTTTATGTAAGTTAAAATAAAATATTGTCAGATTGATATGAAACCGGTTTGATTTTTACTACAATAATCAACAAAATTTTAAAGAAGAACTAATATTAATGGAGACCTATGTTCATGTCTTCAACAAACTTTAGTTTGATGTATTTAACTGGTAGTTATTAAGACAAAACTTTCTTAAACCATCAATCATATGTTTGATTAAGCAATAATTGATCGAATGGGGTTTGTTTATTTGTTTATGAGTTATCAAGCTTCCAAAAATCATATTGCCTACCTAATTATGGAGATTTGTTAGATTATTTCACATTGAAATATCTGAACTGAAACTCGATATCTTGAATTCACGTTTAAAGCGGCGTGAACAAAAATTCATTTCATTTTATTTTTTTGTATTTTTATATTTGTAGATCCCCCATTTTAATGCCAATATGCGAATATTAAAACATTACCTTTATAGTTGGATCTCCCTATCTTAATTCTTAGTCATTAGATCTATGAATATTTCAAAAAAGATTCTCGTCCCAAAAAAATTCCCGTCACAAAAATCTGTATTTACGAAAATGTCATTTTTATAAAAATAAAGATAAATATTTAAAAACTCCACATCTTTCAAACCGTACGTTAGATTTTTGTGAACTCTATATATTTGGAAAGCCTTTTGTATTATCTATTCAACGAGTATAAATAACAATATCAAAGTTTTGTTTTTCAAAAGTTTTTATGCTTCTCCAAATTTTTATGTGTTTTCCCTTTAAAAGTTGGACATGGTTTAAGAATGAATTGAAAAAATCTATGAAGAAAATTGATTGATTCAAAAGTACACGAACAACAATCATTAACATACGGTGTCAAAGCACCACCAAATTATTTGCAAACCAGAAAAAATAGTATTGCCGACGTGCAATGCACGTGCTCACTACTTGTAGTAATAATAAAAATAAAGAAAGAAAAACAAAGGGAGAATACTGTAAAAGAATATTAATATCAAAATATGCATTCCTTCGCTTAGATATGATGAGTGCATATGTCCGACATAATTTCTGCATATTTTTTTTATAATCGCTCTAAATTATTTTGTTCTTGGATAAGATCGGAGTTTCCGAGAGTAAAAGAGTTTCATAGGAACTATAAGTATGTTTGGGAGTTTCTAATTTTAAAAAAATAAAAAATAAAATCCGCATTAGATTTTTATTTATAATTTTCGTCGTAAATTTTGACTTCAGTAGTTTTACCAATACGAGTACTTATCCTACTAAACCAGAATTTTATCCTACTAAACCACAACAAATTCTGACGAGTTCTTTTGTTGTTTCTAAAATTGTACAATACTTGGAAAAATTCCAACCTCTTAGAGTGGCAAAAATTGTTTTCAATTGTCTTTAGTATGAGCATGCTTCTGCTATCTTATGGTTATTCCAATAGAGGGTTTGCGACAACACACTATTTTCTCAGATATAGGTATTTAATTCTTTTGTACACATTCATAGACTTTTGTCTAACATGTCGCAAGGCACAAATGGATGCCCGGGGGAACACATAATTAATTATATGCTTTACACCGAGGTTCTAATATAAACATAATGACGTAATAAGCACCTTGATAATCCAGGAAGGGCAGAGGCACTTGTCAATTTTTTTTGCGGATTTGCAGGAGGGAAGATTCACTCTTTCGTACCATACTTTCCAGTATATGGTAGATTCGAAGAAACCACGCGTATGTTGACCTAGCAAGTGTTTCCCTTTTACTAGGGGTTAAGAGGTAGAGCGTGTGTCATATGAGAAAAAGTGTGATTACAACTAAAATGTCTTGGTCTTGTTCGCCTTTGATACGTTTGATTTTTCAGCTCCAGACGATGTTAACCTCCTAAAAAAGTTCAGAGATTCATGCGTAATTACATTTTAAATGCCAAATCAGTGGATGCTATTCTACAAAGAGTACAGTAATTTAAAATAAATCTGGATACGCAATTCATTTCCTACTCCTACAATTTAAGTCTTTTATTTTTTCCTTTTGCTAGTGTAGATACCTAAATTTGAGTGGAGGAGTAGAACTAAGGTTTAAGGTTTGAATGAATGCGGGAGAGATTGTACACGAACTATCTATGCCTAAACTAAGAGGAATGGCTGTTTGAAGAGTGCTTGAATCACAAGATAGAAATCTAGTGATGATCTTAGGGGGGGGGAAACAAACAGGAGAAAAAGATCACAGTGATTCTAGTTATGTAGAAGAGGATATTGTTTAGTCGCTTTGTTGTTGTGTTTGAAATGACTGATTGTTTGTCTATTATAGCTGCAAAACCATGATCTCAATTATGTGAGATAAGGATGGATCCTTATGTAGTTAAAGGAGTATCCAAGGATGAAGCTACTGATTGTTCTTTTAGCGGTGAGAAATGCAGTTGTGTATTTTCCACACGTGTTGTAAACCGCCAGACCAAAATCCAAAAGATATCCCCTATTCGTGTGATTAAGTCAGCCTTCTTGCTGATGTGTCGGTAGGGTTGCAATACTCTATGTAGCCGATGCTGGTTGAGGTAGAGGAATATTCTCTGATTTTTGCGTCATAACTAGGATGAGTCGTGTGGAGAGCACAAATATAGCATGAGGATCGTGTGTGAGAATGAGTTTTACAAAATCCTTTTTGGAAAATTTGTGGAAGCTTGTGGTGGGAATCGACACGAGCGTACTACAAAAAGCGTTCGCAATAGGTTTAGCATAATCAAGAATGAAGTGGATAACTTTTCTGAATGTGTTGCAAGAGCCGTTGCAAATAATCCGGACTTGAACTCTAATAACCGGGTATGTTATCTATATATGTTCATTATAGTTGTTGTATATGTTGTTTGTAAATAGTTTTCTTTATGCGAATGTTATTTATGGTTTGTTTACTTTGATGTAGATGATAATTGTGAGAAGCTATCATGTTGAAATACACAAAAAAAACTTTACTCGAGATGTTGAGTATGAGATGCTTAAAGATGTACCAAATGTACAAGTAACCGTAGCTGAAGATATGGACCAAGATTCTGATCCTATGTCATCTCAATTTCATGGAAATTTCTCAAATATGTTTAATACTCCAACCCCATCTTCTCAAAATCCACCTACAAGCCAATTCGTCGAGACTCCATTTGCAAATCAAATTCCAAACGCTTATAATGTCCCTAGCGGTATCCCTTTTCCATTAGGATATACCCCTAGTACGAACCCAAGTACAATACCTGGAACGGGATACCGCTATCATGTTGATATCCCTCTTCCAGGTATTGTACTTGGGTTCGTACTAGGGGTATATCCTAATGGAAAAGGGATACATCTAGGGACATTATAAGCGTTTGGAATTTGATTTGCAAATGGAGTCTTGACGAATTGGCTTGTAGGTGGATTTTGAGAAGATGGGGTTGGAGTATTAAACATATTTGAGAAATTTCCATGAAATTGAGATGACATAGGATTAGAATCTTGGTCCATATCTTCAGCTACGGTTACTTGTACATTTGGTACATTTGGAACATCTTTAAGCATCTCATACAAAACATCTCGAGTAAAGTTTTTTTTGTGTATTTCAACATGATAGCTTCTCGCAATTATCATCTACATCAAAGTAAACAAACCATAAATAACATTCGCATAAATAAAACTATTTACAAACAACATATACAACAACTATAATGAACATATTTAGATAACATACCCGGTTATTAGAGTTCAAGTCCGGATTACTTGCAACGACTCTTGCAACACATTCAGAAAAGTTATCCACTTCATTCTTGATTATGCTAAACCTATTATGAACGCTTTTTATAGTACGCTCGTGTCGATTCCCACCACAAGCTTCCACAAATTTTCCAAAAAGGATTTTATAAAACTCATTCTTATCTTCATGAGGATCGTGTGTGAGACACGAGAGGAGTTGAGTATGAGCATCAACCTGGCATGATCGACCATGCATGACCCACGAGGCCGGACTACTTTGATGAGTCTTTTCAAATGAATGCGAAAGATTTAAAGCCTATATTCGAGGATGAGGCTTATTTCTGAGACGTAGTACCCTACATCTCGTGTTTGTGCGAGATAAAGATGAGCTCGTGGGACTCAAGGCTCATGGATTCAACTAAGACGTACTCATGAGACTAAGAGTGAGTCCAGTGTATGTGACTGAGTGTGTCTTGTTTATTCTTGGCTTTGACCATTTAATCTCGTGGGATGTACCTAGGAACCTGTCATGAATCGTGTTCATTTTCGGAACAAACATGACCGATATATATGGTGGAGATGTACTAGTAATCAGTCACGAGGTTCGTAAGTTCTGGATCTCTCACATGAGGCTGAGAACAGAGATTTGCTCATGAGGCAAGTGAAGTTTCTTTCATTAGGTTGAAAACGGGGGCTTGTCCCTAAGGTGATCTAAGAGCAGAGGCTTGCTCATGATATGAATGGAGTAAAACTTGGGAGGCCAAGACTTTGGAGTGCGCCTGTAAATCTAAATTTTGCGACAAATTCGAACTGAATCCTAAAATGACCATTTTGTCCTCGTTACAAAAATCACCATCTGCACCTAGTAAGTGAATATTTTTTTAAAATGAAATTAAAAAAAAAAAACGAATGAAAGAGTCTCTGAACAGTATTTTCATGCTTCAAAAAATAGTCCGAAAATAAGCGCAAAAAGCTCTTCCAACTAATGCAAGACTCGGGACGCATAATAAAGACATAAATACAGAGTGCCCAATGTGTAACTCACAGGTTCAAGAAACAGAACAACATCTAATTTGATCCTGCCCTTTTGCTAGGGCTATTTGGTTTGATTTTTCTCTAGAAGCAGTCTCCATAGCAAACTAGATTAAAGAGTGGATCACAAAACCAGATTTCATACAAATATTGGATAAGATTGCAACCATTTCCTAGTTCATTTGGAAGTATAGATGCTCGGTAGTGTTTGACAAAATCATTCCAAATCCGAATAACCTAATAAGCCAAATCAAGAAATTCTTACAACACTATCCTCAGGAAAAGATCCAAAAGAGAAAGACGATTTAAAGAAGTAATGATTCCAAGGAGAAATGGTCTGAATTATCTTCGGACTGGAGAATATTTATTGATGCTGCTTACAAAAAAGAAAATTCGTCCATGGGATATGCTTTCATACTGTACTCAGTGGACAATGAGACTTTCATGTATATTCAGCAGGATCGGAGTGGGCTTCCTTAGCTTTTCATGCAGAATCAAAAGCATTGCCAAAAGCTTCTACATGGCTAAGTGAAAATATATTATCAAGCGTTACAATAGTAACTGACTGCAAAATGCTGGCAGAGACAATCAACAAGACATGCAAAGTCTCTCCTTGGAATGAAGAAAATACCATACATGCGACTCTATCAATTTTAGAAAAACTCCCTCAAATTCAGGTGCACAGTATATAAACAAGAAATACAACTCTACAGCAGACTGCATTGCAAAAGAAGCTCCACTAAAGCATTTTCGGCACATGTTAACCCAAATTCAGTTAAGAATATCTAAACCAAGTGTTGTATCCAATATTTTGATAACTGTATTATATTTTGCTATCATCGTAGAAATCCTAACATTTGAGTCAATCCATATACCCAGACAAGGTTTCAGTCAACAAAAATTGACGGACAGAGTCAAATCGGTCAACCCTGGTTGGAAGTGAGTTGTGTTGAAATGAGTCAAACCCCGTTTATGAGGTTAACCTAACCGTAGCTGATATGTGGTTAACCTAACCTAACTGTGAACTTATACTGTCAAAGTTGTGGTGATTCTTCAAAAGCAAGGATTATATTGTTGTGGTGATTCTTCTAAATGACGAGACCTTGGACCCTTCTTCAACAATACCTGTTCATCTGAAAATAGTAAATTGAATTAGTATAGTATAATTACATGAAAAAAAAGAAAATAGGGGAATAAGAAAGAGGAAACAAACCTAATGACAATTAAAAATCTCATAAAAGTATAATTCCATGTAAATCCAAATGTTGTATCACATGACCTAGTCTTTTGCATAATGCCAACAACAAAACTGTGTGAATAGAGATTCTAACTAATTGCAATACCGATCTTACTGACTCAGTCGTTCTTAGATTTTGTAAGTTTATATTCGTACGCAGGTAAGGATCCTAAATGGTACATGTCTTCAAGATATCAAGAAAAAACAAAACTTTTCTCCAAAATGCTTCGCAATATATATACAATCAAAGAACTCAAAAGCAAATCACACGGAAAAACATAAGCTGCAAGGATGGCAAGGTCAACAACTAAACCGAATAGGGAGCTCAACTCCAATTCAGTCTGTTCTAAACTCAATGGAACTATTTCATTATGCCACAATCCACTATACAACTTCTGAATCAAATCCAGCGGCAATGCAAACTCAAAAGATGAACTACTTTACAGCTTGCAATTCTCTTTGCCTTCCTAAACGATTGGTGGATTAGGCTTTAAAAATCCCCATCTTTTTAACCTTTCCATGTTATCCAAGCTTGCCTGAAGATTCTTAACAGAACACAATGCAATATGGGTACAAGTCAGAGGAGCAAGATATTTTTATAACAAAGACCTACTTAAAGAATCTTTCAAGCCGTCGGGTATATGGATCTGGGGTATTTTACAAGGTCTACAAAGTGTTAAGCAGTATTCCATATGGAATTTCGCTTATGCTGCATATGGAATATTCCCTCGGGTATTAGAAGTTTGTTTGCTGCAGTTTCCTGTGTCGCATTTTTTTCATGAATATAACACTCAATGGATCCTTCCCAAGCTACAACAAAGTTTACGTTGCGATGTTATCCAAGATTCCAAGCCATAAAAGAATAGGGAAATAAGAAAGAGGAAACAAACCTAACGACAATTAAAAATCTCATAAAGTACCATTCCATATAAATGCAAATGACCTTTTCTAAAGCATGGAGATTCTAACAAATAGCAACATTAAGCTTACTAACTCGGTTAGATTTTGTAACTTTATACTCATATGCAGCAGTAAGAAAGGTAAAAGATGCATGTCATTAAGATATCAAGATTCAAGAACAAGCAAAACTTTTCACTAGAATGTTCCGCAATATATACCGTATTCAAAACCAAATTACACAGAAAAACATAAGCTGGAAGGATGGCAAGGTAAAACTATCAACCAAACAGCAGGGTCAACTCACATTCGGTCTGTTCTGAATTCAATGACACTATCTCATCATGCTAGGATCCACTATATAACTTCTGAATCAAATTAAAAGGTGACTTTACTTTACAGTTCGGATTTCTCTTTGCCTTAAAAATCCCCATCTTTTTAACCTTGCCATGTTATCCAAGGATTGCAATTGGTGTTGGTTAAGGGGATGCAAATTTAGGAAGGTTTGCGATTGGCGCTGGTGAACTGGGTACAGACTTTGGTGGATTTTCCATTGGTGCATTAGATGGTGAAAGATATGATTTAAATGGGTTAACAACTGGAGAAGGTTTTGGTGAACAAAGGAAATTGATGTAGATACCGGAGATGGAGATGGAGATGAAGGTCTGGAGTTCTAACAAATAGAACAATAAACTCCAGTTTTTTTTAACACAGTAATCATATCTGAGCAACAACAAAAAAATATGTAAATCTTGACATTTTTAGGAAAATAAACCTCAAATTAGGTCACAAACCTGAAAATAATCCCCAATTAAACACAGTTGTCTCTATCAACGGCATAAAACAAGAAATTGTTTCATTCATGAATTCTTGGAGAAATAGTGAAAGAGTAAGAAAAAAAAATCAAAAACATAATTTGAAACCTAATATTTCAACTCAAGAATTGATATTCATCATTGTCGAAATTAGAGAGAACAAAAAAACGAACAAACAATTGATTCTCATCATATTCTTTGCTATTGAATCAAAATCGACTGAAAAAGTATACCTTTTTGATTCGTTAGTAATATTGAATGGTAGTATATGATAAGCTTGAAATCCAAAGTGCTTTTGCAAGATAAATGGAAAAAATCATAATTGAAGAGATACATATACCATCAGAAATGGGGATAAGTATGGTTCTCAAACCAACCCATTTTTCCAAACCCATATAAAGGCTAACTACGGTTCAAGAAGTAACTATAGTGGAGGGGTAAACCTGAAATGAAAAAACGAAACTTAACAATTACAAACGGACAAACTCAGTTGTCCTTCAATTTGGTTTGAATCAAAAGTTGTCCGGATCGGTGGGAGAAATGAAACGTTAGGATTTCTTGGAGGATAGCCCTATATATTTTTTGATTAATATATTACTCTGTACATAAAAAAAAATGATTCAAAAAAAATAAATAAATAAAAATAAAAATATTTTCATCATTTTCTAATAAGAAGAATAAACAAATTTGATTCCAAAAACATGTTTGGTGACTGTTTAAAGAAAAAAAAGGAGTTAGGCAAACCCACATCTCTACCTTCTATCTTTCTCCCTCTTGCCCGACCTGCCCGCATTTTCTGCTTCCCACTCTGCCCAAAGTACCCGTTTTTCTTAACTCTCCTCTCTCTCTCTCTCTCTCCTTCACTTTCTCTGGTTTTCTCTCTCTTTTATCTCTTCTTCCCCTCCCTACTACTGTGTATCAACTTTATTTTATTGCCATTTTTGTAATCCTTGTATCGTATCATTACATCAAAGATCGACTTTCTGTCTTTGTTTACACCCTTTGTTTCACTGCTATATAAAAATAATATAGAGCAAGGGGATATAGTTTTTTTATTTTCGATTTTCCAGTTCTCAACTTTATTGGAGTACTCATCTTGAATTCGAGTTATTTTGGTATTTTAAAGCGTGTTTTTTCTTTTTTAAGAAAATTGATATATTTTGAGTGGAAAAAGGGGATTTTTTATTTAGGGAAGGAAGGATTTGGTGTTTTGGAATCAGATCAAGAGGTGGAGAAATGAAATGAGAATCTGATTTTAGGTTACGAAGATGGGATTAGGTCCTGATGATGCTATTAAAGTTAAAGAAGTATGGGATTTAGGACAGAAATCAAAAGGGGGAAAGAAAAAGAAAGATGAGGAAGTGAAAGTGAAAGCAAATATAGTAGATGAAGTTGAAGAAGAAGAGGGAACTGGGTGTTGGGTTAAATTTAGATTTATGGGTTGTCTTAATTCAAGATCTAAAGTTAATAGCTCTATAAGTGGCACTAGTACTCATTATGGTAAGCTTTTAACTTGTCTAATGTTATTTCATTTTCGACCGATCAAAAAAAAAATGTTATTTCATTTTCACTAACTCTTTTGAGATTATTAGACTTGTAATTTCGTATGGGGCATTGGGGCATTAGAAGTTTATGAAAATTTAGTTATCTATGCATGTTAATGGTGATAATTCTTAGTTTTAAGACTTGTATTGAGTTAAACACTTTGTTGTGTTTTGATTTGGCATTAGTTGATTTTTCTGGTTAGAATGATTCAAAAATATCGGCGCGATTTTGTTGAATTTTTCCTATTTTTGCCACTTCTTGCACTGGATTTGTATTTAATGTCTTGTTTACTGGATTAGTCAATGTGGAGGAAATTGTATTTGATGTGTTGTTGGTATTTTGTTTGAACCAGCAGAGAGTAAGTCTACGAACGATACTAGTAGAGACCAACCGATTCCTGCGTTAGGATCTTCTTCTACTACTAGTAATGGAGAAAGTAACCCTGATACGCCTAAAGTGGGTGAGGATCTGAAAATTGCATCGCAGCTGAGAAAGTTCACATTTATCGAGCTTAAGTCTGCAACAAGAAATTTTAGGCCAGAGAGTATTCTTGGTGAGGGTGGGTTTGGTTGTGTCTTTAAAGGATGGATTGAGGAGAATGGAACTGCTCCAGTGAAACCTGGTACAGGGCTTACAGTTGCAGTTAAAACACTCAACCATGATGGACTTCAAGGTCACAAGGAATGGCTGGTAGGTGTTTCATTCTGATCAATTAAATCATGTGCTTGTTGTGCTTTATAGTCAACATGGTTTATATATCACGACTCTCCCTTTTGGCAGGCTGAAGTAAATTTTCTTGGTGACCTCCTTCATCCTAACTTGGTTAAGCTGATTGGTTACTGCATAGAAGATGATCAGCGATTGCTAGTATATGAGTTTATGCCCCGAGGAAGCTTGGAGAACCACCTCTTCAGGAGTATGTAAATTCCCATCTTTCAATCCTCATTGTAGCTTAAATACAAAGTAGCAAACTTTTGAACTTTTATGTTTTGAAACTGAGTTAAATACAAGGAGTGGCATGTCACCTATGCATTATGTTATGGAAAGCACCAAAATGGTTTCGGATGTAATAATTTAATAAATCGATTTGTGATGATGAGTTGGTGGGCCACGTTGACGGTTCTTGGTTCTTCCATCACATGGTGTTTTCCTTGAAGTCTCACGGTGCTTAAAACTGACAACACTTAAATTATCTATCAGTTCGATTATGCGCTGAATATGGGTTGTCATTTTGATGAAATTTACTACATATTGAGGGTTTAATGTATTTCTGGTAACAACCATGTAAAATGCAGAAGGGTCCCTGCCTCTACCATGGGCTGTGAGAATGAAAATTGCACTCGGTGCTGCCAAGGGCCTTGCATTTCTTCACGAGGAGGCTGAAAGACCAGTAATATATCGTGATTTTAAAACATCTAACATTCTGTTAGATGCGGTGAGTGACTAAACCCTTTAGGAGACGAGCTTATATTCTCTCTCAAGGATCTTTTGTGTGACAAAAAATGACTTTTCCAGGATTACAATTCTAAGCTCTCTGACTTTGGACTTGCAAAAGATGGTCCAGAGGGAGATAAAACTCACGTGTCAACTAGAGTGATGGGAACATATGGCTATGCAGCTCCAGAGTATGTGATGACAGGTAAAGTATTTTTAATTTCACATTTCAGTTGCCTTGTGTTTTCCTTCTGTGCTTGTATTCTTAATATAAATTTTCAGTTCTGTATGCTATTTATGAGAGGGCTTAGGATTTGATTGATGAGTTTTCCTAGAAAAATATGATAAAACAATTGAATAGATGTTTATTGGTGCTGATTTTCACTATCAAGGATGGCAACGGTTTGCTGTGTGATTCATGAAAATTTCGTTACTATTAACACACTCACAAGGAAAATAGTTCTTTCTCTATAATGTCATTGTTCATAGCTGGTTGAATCTTGAAAGTCTAATTGATTTCATCTGTTATGCAGGACATCTGACTTCAAGGAGTGATGTGTACAGCTTTGGGGTAGTGTTACTTGAGATGCTGACTGGCAGAAGGTCCATGGACAAAAATCGTCCAAACGGGGAACACAACCTGGTGGAATGGGCACGGCCGCATCTAGGAGAAAGAAGACGGTTTTACCGTCTCATAGACCCTCGGCTTGAAGGTAATTTTTCCATTAAAGGTGCTCAGAAGGCTGCCCAGCTGGCTCACAGTTGTCTTAGCCGAGACCCAAAATCTCGTCCACTCATGAGCGAGGTTGTAGAAGTTCTGAAGCCTCTCATAAATCTGAAAGACATGGCTAGCTCTTCCTACTACTACCAAACTATGCAAGCAGAACGAACCGGTGCTAACAACAACAGTACCAGTGCTAGGAATGGCCTGAGAACACAAGGAGGGGGGTTTGTATCAAGAAACGGGTTACCTGTGAGGAGCCTTTCGAGCTCAAATGGTTCACACCCTTCTCCGTACCGCCATCACCCGTCCCCAAAGCCAAGTGGCAAGAAGCTGTAAAGCTGGTTCATCATTTTCAACTTCAGTTGAAGTGCTCAAGGTGAACCTCATAGATATATAAATTGTACTGTAGATCTTCTAGCTTCATGTGCACTTGTATGCGGTTTTGAATTACAAAGATACGTGGTCTTTGTCCTTACTAAATTATAAGGGGTGTTTGTTATTGTTTCTATAGTAGTTTTGACGCAACCCTCTTGTGGTGAATGTATAAAGAGATCTCCCTGTTTATAATTAGTGCGCTGGATGTAACTTAGATAGGGAATTGCAGAGTTGAGGTTGATGTTATGTTCGATGAGTTTAGGCAACTTCAATTAGTTGGACAGGATTGAAAATTCATTGTTAGGCCAGTTGGTGCATCCAAAGCTGAAGGTGTGAGACTGAGGTAGAAGATTTGGTCTGACCATACCTGGACAAGTAATTCAGTCAAGAGTAAAGGCAATATCAATTCCTTCCCATGTTTTTAATAATGTGTTACCAAGGCATTAGTTGTGCAGTTGAATTCATTATCGACAAATAATGTCCGACTGCTCAATGGGTGTTTCTTTTTCTTTCTTCTTAGAACCTGAAATCACCCAAGTGACAAGTGACCCAGAATCTGACACCACAACCCATAATCTTTATCTTCCAGTTTGCGGCCCCAAATTTGTTTAATTAACCCAAAATCCATAATGTACCAAGTAAACAAAATTCAACATGGTTGCACACTCCACCCTTGCTAAACATCAGTAGCAAGAATGCACTGTCATACTCATGCCAGTATCCGGTTTACTCAAATTTCTAAGATTTTAATATTTCGCTACATGGTAATGAAACTATAATGTTGAGTTATTCTATTAAAGTACTTCAAGGTTCTGAATTAAAACTTAGTCAAACAACTAGACATGGTTCTTGTTTATAACCACAGAAAAGTGAGCACTAGTTTTATCTCTAAAACCATTAGATCTGTCCATTATAACTTTTAAATATATACAAGATTGAAGTCCAAACCCATAGATGAGCAATGGTTACATACGATTAACAACTAACTTTATTCCCTTGGTATGTGTCCTTGACAGTTCCAATTCTCCAAGCAACATATTTTACAAAGGTGGTCTTATTTGACAGCTGTTTTCCTGGTCAATTGATCCTTGGATGTGCTCTCGAATATCTTATCAGCATTGCCCACCTCAAATCCGTCACGCCTGTGATGTTCTTTAATCTGTTCATTTAAACAACAACGGAGATAGAAGTGGTCAGTGTTGAGATTATTAGTCCCACATTGTCTGGGTTTCTAAGATCCTGCGGTTTATAATCCTTAGGGCCACTCCACTCATTGCCAATTGGTTTTGAGTTGGATGCCCATATTCTAACAGTCAGTATAGTTACAATTCATCATTTCATTTCATCTTCTAGAACTAGAACCTGAACCTAGAATTCTCTGACAGCATTAATTTTTTTTTGTTTAGCTCATAACAGAAGTGTGCTAAGATGAATTAAGATCTATGTGTGTTTGAAAAGCTAGATTCAGTAACCTAGAACCTAGAATTCTCTGACAGCATCTTCATCTGCTAGAACTAGAACCTAGAATTCTCTGACAGCATTAATTTTTTTTGTTTTGTTTAGCTCATAACAGAATTCACCTGTCAAATTGGACGGAGACTGTAGAACTAAGTGTGCTAAGATGAATTAAGATCTATGTGTGTTTGAAAAGCTAGATTCAGTTTAGAAATCGTATAAGTAACTATCATAAGATCTACGTGCATTTTTACCTCACTGTTAGGTATGTTCTTATACTGGGGCAGCACAAGACGCTCTGCAAACTCAATGTACGAGCGTGGAACAGACTCAGTCACGCCATCGGCAAAATGAAAAGTTGATGTATCTGCCACAGTTGAACTTTGCTGCAGAAGTCCATCAGGGCTCACTGTTTACAATCCGCACAAAGTCAACAATCAGAGGAGCTGTGGAAGCTAGTAAGCTAGTACGATATTGTAATGCATATGTAGCTATAACCCGGCAGAATGTTCAAAACCAAAATAAAATAAAATGTAGCTGTAACCTTTTAACGACAGATAAACAGCTACCAAGCATCATTTTAGTTTTAATACTCATCATTATAAAGAAATAGGGAAGACAGTTAACACAAATCGAATAAATTGAGGAGGGGGATAACAAACCTTTTAGAACACTCCCTTCAGAATTCAATTTGAATCCACTTTCTTCAATAAACTTATTAAGGCTTGTAATGTCTCGCAAGTGAGATTTTAATCGATGAGTAGAAATCGTTAAATGGTTCAACGCATATCCATTGACAAGAGTCCATGCCGCATATTCACTTTCTCTGGGTAACAACAATCCAGTAAGTAGGCCAATAGATATGTTGCATCACTAATATGGGAACAAAAATGTTTCTGATTCATGACTGACGGAACAAAACCAAAACATTTTTTTTGCAGTCACATAATATGCTTTACTTCGTAATCAAATGTATAATCAGTAATCCATGTAAGTCTAACCTAACACGTAAATTATGTGACTGCCTAATAGAATAGAAAACATATCAGTAGAGAGAACAGTGCGAAAACAAGTACTTAGCCAATTCTTGAAACTCAGAATATAACGGCGTTTCCCATGTTAATGATCCAAATGCACTTGCAAGAGCTGCATGTTTATTTCCATTACCAGATAATTTAGTGTATTTCCGAATTATGTCCTGCACATCCAAATGTGAAACCTCAAACATTGAGATATACTGAACTAAGAACACAAAACATTCATATTTCAACATTTGCGGATTCATATACCAAGAGCAAATTCCAACTTTCATTAGACCATTAGAGTAGTTGCATAGTGCGTCTGCTCCTATAAGTCTAGCTAGTTGGTCAGAATTCCAATTCTAATCAAAACGTGAACCAGCTATTTAGTACCATAAAAAGTTAAGAACAAACCTGAGCTTTGGGACTCAGCTCATCAACAAGAAGCTCAGATATGAAGATTCTAGGCAAAGGTCCATTAACACCACTTCCATTATCATCTGATTCAATAATACTATGATGAGTAGGAGGGGCAAACCAAACTGCTTTCAATTTCTTTGCAGGGAATCTCAGTTCTCCTCTTGGTGTAAATCCATAGTCTAAGAAAATTTGAGCCATGGAATCAATCCCATAACCATCAATCCCAAATGTTCTGAATGCAAAATGATCATAACAAATTCGATCTTCATCATCAGCTGAATTCACAAGCTCTAGAATTGATTTTGCAGTTGGATTTCTACTTAAATAGACCTTTTCCATGTTAGCTAAAACACTCCTAAAGAATGAGTCAATACCCTGCAAAAACATAACGAAGTGTTTTTTCTTTCTAATTTGCATCTGAAGATACTAAGTTGTGAGTGAATTTAACAGAAGACATATAGATAAAATACCTGGGGGTGTGATGAATTCTGAAAATGATCCATTTTTGATGCAGAAACTAAGCAAAGATGACGTTTTTGGTTATTTATTGAATTACAGAGAGATTTACCTTTCAAAGAAATGAAATTTCTTGTGTGGGTTTTTAGCAAAGCTGATGAAAATGAAGAATTAAGAGCAAATAGTGAAGATCGAGATGTAATTCTTAACATTCCTGTAAACTTACCAACATCCATGATATAATGATAATGAATGAACCTTCGAGACTCTCACTCATCTCAGTTGTCTGCTCTAAAATAAAAACAAAAGGGTTTTCCGTACACGCCCTCACATGGTGCCACGTGTATGTGTAGTTGGAAGAATTTTCTTTTGTTTGGAGAGTTGTATACGCATTGTTTTTTGTAAGATAGAGACTACGGTTGTCTGTCTTATCGTATATGGGATGGAATTAGGATGTGACTAGGTATCCAATCTTTGGTTTCTGGCACCATTAATTTTCTGGAAAATCACTATGCTAGAAAAAAGGTGAACATTTTTGATTGAATTACTAGTGTGGCTTAGAAGTTAAAACACTCTTAAATGGGAAACCAACTGACTTACTCGACCCTTTATATAGGGTAATACATAGTGGGTGGGAAATGTCACGAAGTGTCGGTGTACAACTATTCAATCTCGCGACATCTATTTGCAACGGCAAGCGACATTATGAGCGCGATATAAATGGTATCGCTGGCGATATTAAGATTATCGACCAATAGTTATTTTGCAACTGCTATTTCCCCGACTGGTTCCAATATATACGCCCTTGTACTAATCCAATATACTCACACCTATTTCTACCTATATTTCACCAATTTCTCTATCTCTATTCTCATTTTAAATTTCATAATCATCAATGGCGAGATCCAACGAAGAGAGGAATTGTTATCATGAATCGGTTTAGATTACAACAAGAAATGCATCGAAAGAGGTTGCAACAACTTGATGATGAGGAAGTTGAAGATAATAAACTAATCGACACTTTGATGCTTGTACATACGGGCCAAATACCTAGAGTTCTGATCGGTTGTCACCCGGTCAAAAAATAATTTCACTTTCTTGCTTCACTAAAATAAAGTAGTATGCAATAAGAAAGAGTTCGTATCCACAGAGAGGCTTATGTTGTTATGCAAATTTTCAGTTTCTTAGTAACCAAGGGGGGATGTTGAAGTTTCAAAGCAATAAAAATAAATTGAAACCAAAGTAATAATAAAATTTATCAATAAGGAGAAAGTATTGGTCACGGGATAGTTTCATTCACAAACCTCGAATTATCAACAATGACTAGAATTGAAATTTTAATCTCTCATTTACTAAAAGTCCTAGGATACCTTGATCGCAAGAGTATCCCGCTAATTCCCGATTTCATCACAACCACATTAAAAGATGCATATGTGAATTCTTTCGAAAGCAACCTAAAGTGTAAAAGCACAATTAAGTTTAACTCCTAAAAGCAATAAGTTTTTCGGAATAAGACTAATCAAAGCAACCAAAATGTGTAAAAAGCACTAATTCGATTTAACCCAAGTTACGATTCATATGTGGTAGTAGGATATATCACTACAAGCACTACCCACATTTATGCTACTCAAAATCGGGATAGACAACGTTTTAAGTATTGAAAGCCTAATATAGCTCTAGATATGAAAGTAGATCGGATTGATTAGGACTCAACCAAACAAACTATCAAATCATATATCAATATTAACAATGAATCATAAACAATAAACTTGAGACAAAACTAATTCATTGAATCAAAACTTATTTGTGAAATCCACTTATTATCCCATAACCAATAATAGGTATTTAGTTACTCATAGTATTTTGATTCAACATAATTATTATCAAAAATAAGATGAAGAACATGTAAAATAAAATGGAAGCAAACCCTAGTAGAATCGCTCTCTCCTCCAAAACTCCAGTAGAAAAATATGTGATTCTAAAAGAATAGAAACTCCTTCTTCTTATAGCCTTCACACTTTCCAAAATTAGGTCTTCAAAGTCCATCACCAAAAAGTCCACCAAGCCCATGAACCATGTGTGAGAAACCCATGTGAAAATATATGCCCCAAAATCGGTCGCGGCCGGAAGTCTGGGATTGTGGCTTAAATCAGCCGGAAAAGTCGCCGGAAGTCGGCTCCGGTGATCAAGCAAAGTCCGCCTTGGCCACCGGGTCAATGGTCCGATCTCGGGTCAAATCGGCTTGAACGAGTTGACTTGGAGTCAGATCGAGTTGAGCAATCGAGTGAGTCAGGTGGTTCATCCTGGAAGTTCGGTGGTGAGCAGAGTTGACGCGAGCGGAGCCAAGCCTTTG
Organism: Papaver armeniacum; assembly: GCA_023531295.1. Lineage (NCBI taxonomy): Eukaryota > Viridiplantae > Streptophyta > Magnoliopsida > Ranunculales > Papaveraceae > Papaver > Papaver armeniacum. Next base: position 391,093 of record JAJJWW010017530.1, read on the forward strand.
CACAAGCCAAGATCTTGTGGTGCACCAAGATGGTGCATCATCCCTTCTCTCGCCATTTCTTCACGACCTTGCACCCGCACTATAATAGCACCACCGCCTGACTTCCCCCGCAACATCTTCTAAGCCGCACTTTGCCAATCCATTGCCACAGGCGGCACCATTCATCACCACCGCAATTCAATCAACTCCCTCCGCAACAAAAAAAGACCATACCCATTTTGCTATCATTACCTCCACTGAACCACGACCCATGTGCTTCATCACCTCGGCCATTCAATCGCAATCATTCATCCTCCATTTGTTGTCCCGATCCATGACTCATAAGCTATCTCATTGCCGACAGCCCACTGACATCAACCTCCCTTGCGTCCGGCCTTCCTTCATCTAATTACGCCTATGAACCTCGGTTGTAAATCACGACTTTCAACCGGCGGGAGCCCATGCCCACCTAACAGCATCATCACTCGGCTCGGGCCCTTGTAATATCTGTCTCATCTCGGCAAAACCAATCACCAATTCCATCAATCACCGGCTCCACTAGTCACTACTCCACCGGGCGGAAGCTCACACCGAACCTCCGAGTCTTCCACTCCCTAGCTCGGCTTTGCGTTGCCTCACAACTTGCAGTGCACGAGGCTGCGGCTCTAACACCGGCTCAATTCCCTCAGGCCTAGTGCGGCTCAGCGGCTCGAGGGCCACATCTTAACACATTTCACCTCCAACTGCGGTTCATCGCAAATTTTACCACCACCACCTGCAATGGCTTAGTCACAAAGGGCTTATGGCACCAACACCTTGTCTATCCGGCAACTCCATTAGGTCATAGCTCAAGACTCGACTCCACTCTTCCTGTATACTCCTGAGTTCATCCACAAGAAATGCCATATTCTCGCACCTCTCTGCTATCTTTAGCTCAAGCCTTGTCCCAACAGACTTTAGCTCCAGTTCCATAGCTTTGCCTTTGCATCTCCACCTTTCTGTGATCAACTTGGCATTCATCTCTTCCCTGGCAAACAACACAACATTTTGCCATTGCTTCTCTATCTCAAAGTACCACCTCCACAAATCCACTAGCTCAAAACCCATTAGTTCTACCAACATGACTAGCTCTCGGCTGCCACTCCCATCCGTTGGCTCAACCCCATTATTGAACCATGGCCATCTTGCCCCGCAACATCTGCTTTCATCCCTGAACCACGTAGCCCGAATCTTCTTTATCACCCATTCCACGGAACTCATTCTTCTCAAAGCCCTCTCCAATTAACAACTCCATTCGATTTTAGATCACACTTTGATCTTTCTTCACAGCAGCAGCATCCTCGATTTCTCCTTCATCTCGGTGATCGACACCTCCCATTCATCAAAAACATCAATGATTCCATTAAAACAAACCCTAATTCAATTTAACTAAAATGTTTTTGCACTTAGCTCCATTCAACCAAACTTAAAAGTAAAACCCCATGCCATTCTTGTCACCAAATCATCATCTTCAACTTAACCTCCCCTTTGAATATCCGTTTCTTTGATTCCAACCAACTTCTTCATCAATTTCAACGGACTTAACTTCTTCTCCTCGATCTCTGCCATCACACGAGAGCAACTGAAATCTCTTCCATTAGCTCAACCAAACTTCAATTACTCTTCCTGATTTCTCATGAGTTCTAATCTTGTTGCCGCCTCCATTTTTCTCTTGTTTATAATTTCGGGTGAAAATAAAAGCTTCTACGAAATGTTGGTTTTGTTGTAGAGATGTAAAAGGATATAACCACTTAAGTGAAGTGGATAAGGGGTATCAAGATACTTAAGACACCCCAAGACTAGGATAAGGGCCAACCAAATGGCAGCCCCTTATGTCGATTCTCATGTCACTTTCTTTGTGCTTTGATCTTTAGTTCCTTTTCGCTTTAATTGGGTAATTTTGCTTCTTTTCTCCGTGCGACTCAGGCACCTCAAAAGCAAAACATAAGATACATAATTCACACTGAAAAAAAGAAAGCATAAACTCTATATAGTAAATACGGTGTATTCTACACTGTCAGATTCCCCCACACTTAGACTTTGCTTGTCCTCGAGCAAATCAAACAAAACAAAAATAAAAATACAACAACTCCGTGACGTCGAGGCTACGGTTAATTTTATAAATAACAAGCCTTTAAACCACTAAGTGTCCCTAGTGGACGAGTTATAGTCTCGTGAAGGTTTACTAGAGATATGCCTCTACAAAACCTATATTTCAGAAAACTCCGTCTATTCGTGACAAATCAATGAATGAATCCAAAATGACTACGGGAGGAGGTACCTTGCAAATTCAATTCAAATATTAGTAATAAACTCTAATTAGATAGTGAAAGCCCAATACTAGGAAACTAACAACCACAATCACAATGAAAAGATTAAGAAGATGGATAAAGATGTAGATGTTGGCGGATATTCACAAGTGTTCGATGTTTCCCATATCATTCGAAGGTCCTTGCTAAGATGAACCTGAAACCTATTGGATTGAGCTCTTGGTCAATTCTAGCGTCAACCTTGGCATATACAAGGGAACCGGTGGTCGACAAACTTATTTCTACATCAACTCCTTTGGCATATACAAGGAACCAGGAGTGACTTTATTCACCAAAATATAAAATACTTTTCTTTTCTTTTTTTTTTTTTTTTTTTTTTTTTTTTATTTTTTTTTTTTTTTTTTTTTTTTTTTTTTAGACGGCATGATTAGATCAACCCGGATCAGCGCATGCTTCTTGTCGCAAGTCGTGATAGTTGCCTTGGATCCTGCATTCCACGCTTGTTTAGGCGACAGAGACGGGGACTCGTTTCACACATCTGCTATTCCCAAGTGTCATTCTTTATTCCGTTTGGTACAATTGGTGGTCTCTTTTTTTTTTTTTTTTCTTTTTCTTTCTAGCAACTCAATCACTCTAATCATCCCCTAGCAGCAATAACAACTCGATTTTTAGTGACCACCAAAGCACTTGAGAACAATAGAAAAATATGGAAAAATAAAAATAGCATGTGATAGTGATATTAGAGATATGGTAACAACTATCATATAATTTATGATTTCGAGCTATGTTCGTCCCTTTTAGTTAATTGGTTCCTCAACTCTGCATTCAAAATGGTTCCATCCACTAATGGTGTCATCCCAAAGGCCGAAGTTTAGATTTGGAGTTAAAAGCACAAATTTTTTCTTGGTTTTATTTTTTCGATTTTTTTCTTTTTTCTTTTCATGGCATAAAAACTACTAAACGATAAAACAAACTATACAAACATATAAATGCTCCCCCACACTTAAACTTTACATTGTCCTCCAATGTAAAAATTGAATCATCCAAAGAAGGTTCAAGGTGGGAAATTCATAAATGATATGCAAAAACAAGAAAATAAAGATAAAATGCTTAAAAATAAAAAGATAAAGGAAAAGATACAAAACCAGGTGGGTTGCCTCCCACTTAGCGCTTGGTTTAAAGTCACAGAAGCCCAGACTATCTCCTTGCTTGCAAAGCCTTAGCTAGGGTCCCATGCGTTATGGACACCCGAATGAACATCACTTGGATACCGCATGACTTCAAACATGTTGAGCGAATTATCTCCTCATCAAACTTCATAGTGAGTATTCAGCGTCCACATCAATGACGGTTTCAGCTTTAGCTGTCTTCATGAAAGGTCTCCCAAGCGCGGGGTATGGACACATCCAGAACCATCATCCATTTCTAGAACACAAAAATCATTTGGAAAAACTAGTTGGTTCACCCGCACAAGGACATCCTCAATAATACCCTAGGGTAGACATTAGAACGATCAAGTTTTCAAGCACAATATTAGTTGGTTTCAAGGGACCCAACTTTAAAGACTTATAAATAGATCTGGCATGATATTCACGGATGCTCCTAAGTCAGCATAGCCTTGCAATCTTTGTGTTACCAATCTCTCTGGGTATAGTGAAACTACCAGGATCCTTGCATTTGGGTGGGAGTTTCTTTTGCAAGACCGCCGAAGCGTTTTCCCCCACACTCATAACCTCATTACCGGTTAGCTTTCTTCTTGGTACACAAGTCCTTCAAAACCTTCGTATTTGGGAACTTGCTTGATAACATCGATGAGTGGAATGTTTACATGAAGCTTTCAAGATATCTAAAATCTCCTTTTCTAATTCCTCCTTCTTAGAACTTGCAAATCTCTGAGGAAAAGGCATAGGAGGAACATAAGTAGAAATAGGAGTTTTAGAGTTGGAATTAGGTACCTCGAAGTTTGGGGAAAATCGCATTCTTTTCCTCCAAAACAGGTTCCTTTGGGCCTCATATCACCCACATCAACAATTTAAAGTTGCGCAAGTTGTGTACCGCTTCTCAATGTAATAGCACTAACATTCTCTCTTGGGTTGATAGGTTGAGACGGAAGTCTCCCACTATTTTGTGCCTTCAAATTGTTGATATCAATCGCCATGGAAGCCACTTGAGTCTGCAAATCCTTGATAGCACTCTTAGTTTCTTGTTGGCTTTCTTTGAACATGGTTGAAATACCTTGCATCATTGCTTTAAGCTTTTCATCGATGTCAGAACCTTGGTTTTGCATTGGTTGTTGTTGTTGCTGAAATGGTTGTTGTTGTGGTTGAAACCCGCTTGGACGGTTGAAAGTAGGTTGTGAAACCGCACCTTGATTGTTGGCATAGCTAAAGTTGGGATGATCTCTCCATCTGGTTATGCGTGTTTGAGTACGGATCACTGTCTTTGCTGATTTGGAAAGACCGCATTAGCTTGCTCAACCCTTCACCATGTGAAGGTAAAATAACCCAGACCATCCTTTGCATCATGTGCTCCATGTTATCCATCCTTTGCTCACGGTGTGATGCTAATGAATCATTAACTTCATGCACTTGCCTAACCATTGGTTCACCTCTTGTGTAGAATTGTTGGGAGTTCGCAGCCATGCTTTCAATCAACTCGGCTTGGGCCACCGTCTTGTTCACTAGAGCACCACCCCGCAGCAGATCTAAGAAGATATCTATCACTTGATTGAAGACCTTCGTAGAAGTATTGGATTATCATAGCATCACTAACTTGATGGTGTGGACAGCTGCTTACCAATCTTTGTACCTCCCAACATTCATACAATGATTCTCCAACATGTTGCTTTATTCCACAAATCTCTTTGCGAATTTGAGTGGCCTTAGAACGAGGAAAATACCTCTCTCTAAAGATTTTCTTCAAAGGCGTTCCATGTAGTGACACTCCCGGGTGGCAAACAATACAAAGCAATCCTTAGCTACATCCACCATAGAAAATGGAAAAACTTTCATCATTGCACCATTGACTTGATCTCTCATTTTGGAAGCATAGCCTTGACAATGGTATAGAAACTCCATGAGATGCTTGTTTGGGTCCTCATTCGCCATACCATGAAACTTTGGCAACTCCCTAACAGCCCGGCTTGATCTCAAAAGTGGAGTTTGTTTGGATACACCATTGTTGTGCATCAAGCCTATGAGAAGCCAAATCCTTGAGTGTACAGCGGTTTGCATTGTCACCCATTGTTTCTTCCTCTTCAATTAGTGGTTCTCCTACGAATGGAACCTCTTCTTCTTCTAGTTGTAACTCTTCTTCCTCTTCTCGATGAAGAGCTTCGTGCTCTACTTCCGAGACTTGTTCTTCCGTTGTGTCTTGCCTTGGTTGGAGTATTGTGCCTCTTCGAGTAGCTATCCCGCACCTTTGATAATTCCAATCTTTGGAAGCCAGGATTTAATGCAAAACAATTCGCAAACAAGTGAGAAACAAGACAATAAACGAAAAGCAAGTATAAAAAAAAATTGTAAAAGAAACTAAAAACTTAATAACAAGCCAGTATGCCTCCCAAGAACGGCGCTAAAAATTGATCGGTTGTCACCCGGTCAAAAAATAATTTCACTTTCTTGCTTCACTAAAATAAAGTAGTATGCAATAAGAAAGAGTTCGTATCCACAGAGAGGCTTATGTTGTTATGCAAATTTTCGGTTTCTTAGTAACCAAGGGGGATGTTGAAGTTTCAAAGCAATAAAAATAAATTCAAACCAAAGTAATAATAAAATTTATCAATAAGGAGAAAGTATTGGTCACGGGATAGTTTCATTCACAAACTCGAATTATCAACAATGACTAGAATTGAAATTTTAATCTCTCATTTACTAAAAGTCCTAGGATACCTTGATCGCAAGAGTATCCCGCTAATTCCCCTGATTTCATCACAACCACATTAAAAGATGCATATGTGAATTCTTTCTAGAAAGCAACCTAAAGTGTAAAAGCACAATTAAGTTTAACTCCCCTAAAAGCAATAAGTTTTCTGGAATAAGACTAATCAAAGCAACCAAAATGTGTAAAAGCACTAATTCGATTTAACCTAAGTTACGATTCATATGTGACTAGTAGGATATATCACTACAAGCACTACCCACATTTATGCTACTCAAAATCGAGGATAGACAACGTTTTTTATTGAAAGCCCTAATATAGCTCTAGATATGAAAGTAGATCGGATTGATTCGGACTCAACCAAACAAACTATCAAATCATATATCAATATTAACAATGAATCATAAACAATAAACTTGAGACAAAACTAATTCATTGAATCAAAACTTATTTGTGAAATCCACTTATTATCCCATAACCAATAATAGGTATTTAGTTACTCATAGTATTTTGATTCAACATAATTATTATCAAAAATAAGATGAAGAACATGTAAATAAAATGGAAGCAAACCCTAGTAGAATCGCTCTCCTCCAAAACTCCAGTAGAAAAATACGTGATTCTAAAAGAATAGAAACTCCTTCTTCTTATAGCCTTCACACTTTCCAAAATTAGGTCTTCAAAGTCCATCACCAAAAAGTCCACCAAGCCCATGAACCATGTGAGAAACCCATGTGAAAATATATGCCCCAAAATCGGTCGTAGGAGATGGGATTGTGGCTGGAAATCGGCCCAGAAAGTCGCCGGATCGGCTCGGTGGCCGAAGAAAGTCCGCCAGTCCAGGGTCAACGGGTACGATCGGGTCAAATCGGCTTGAACGAGTCGGCTTTGAGTCGATCGAGTTAGAGCAATCGTGTGAGTCGGGTGGTTCATCCTCGAGTCGACTTCACAAGGTGGTGACACAAGCCGGAGCCAAGCCTTTGACAAGCCAAGATCTTTGTGGTGCACCAAGATGGTGCATCATCCCTTCTCTCGCCATTTCTTCACATGACCTTGCACTTGCACTATAATAAGACCACCGCCTTACTTCCCCTGCAACATCTTCTAAGCCGCTTTGCCAATCCATCGCCATGTGCCAAGCACCATTCATCACCACCCCGCAATTCAATCAACTCCTCCGTAAACAAAGCACCATACCCATTTTCGGTATCATTACCTCCACTCGAACCACAGCCACAGCTTCATCACCTTCGGCCATTCAATCCCCGCAATCATTCATCCTCCATTTGTTGTCGATCCATGACTCATAAGCTATCTCACTGCAGCAACACACAAAGATCCAACCTCGGCCTTGCTCCACCTTCCTTCATCATGTTACGCCCGCAACCTCGCTTGTAAATCCCCGACCTTCACCGACGGTAACCCATGCCCCCAACAAAGATCATCACTCGGCTCAGCCCCTTGTAATATCCCCCGTCTCATCTCGAGCAAAAACCAATCACCAATTCCATCAATTGCCCACTCCACGGTCACTACTCCACCTAGGGCCAAGGCTCACACCGAACCTCCGAGTCTTCCACCCTAGCCTGGGCCTTTTGCATTGCCTCACAAACTTGCCGAGTGCCCGAGCTGCGCTCTAACAGACTCGCCCACCCCTCTCGGGCCAGGTGCCGGCTCAATGGCTCGGGCCACATCTTAACACCGACTCGGCTCCAACCTGCAGTTCATGCAGCTTACCACCACCACTGTGAATGGCTTAGTCACAAAGGGGCTTATGGCACCAACACCTTAATGCAATCCAGCTCCATTAGGTCATAGCTCAAGACTCGGCTCCACTCTTACCTCGCTATACTCCCCGAGTTCATCCACAAGAAATGCCATATTCTCGCACCTCTCGCTATCTTTAGCTCAAGCCTTGTCAAAGCCAATAACTTTAGCTCCAGTTCCATAGCCCCGCTCGCATCTCCACCGTCTCCGCAATCAACACAAACATTCATCTCTTCCCGTGCAAACAACACAACACTGCCATTGCTTCTCTATCTCAGTACCACCTCCACAAATCCACTAGCTCAAAACCCATTAGTTCTACCAACATGACTAGCTCTCAGCTGCCACTCCCATCTGTTGCAGCTCAACCCCATTATTGAACCATGGCCATCTTGCCCTGCAACATCTACTTTCATCCCTACGGCACTTCGTAGCCTCGAATCTTGCTATCACCCATTCCGAGAACTCATTCTTCTCAAAGCCCTCTCCAATTAACAACTCCATTCCTGATTTTAGATCACACCCAGTCTTTCTTCACAGCAGCAGCGGCATCCTCACTGATTTCTCCTTCATCTCAGTGATCGACACCTCCCATTCACATCAAACAGCATCAACAGATTCCATTAAAACAAACAATTCCAATTTAACTCAAATCTTTTTGCACTTAGCTCCATGAGAACCAAACTTAAAGTAAAACCCCATGCCATTCTTGTCACCAGAATCATCATCTTCAACTTAACCTCCCACTGAATATCTGTTTCTTTGATTCCAACCAACTTCTTCATCAATTTCAACGGACTTAACTTCTTCTCCTCGATCTCTGCCATCACACGAGCAACCGTAAATCTCTTCCATTAGCTCAACCAAACTTCAATTACTCTTCCCGATTTCTCATGAGTTCCTAATCAACACAGCCGCCTCCATTTTTCTCTTGTTTATAATTTCAGGTGAAAATAAAAGCTTCTCTGAAATGTTGGTTTTGTTGTAAGAGATGTAAAAGGATATAACCACTTAAGTGAAGTGGATAAGGGGTATCAAGATACTTAAGACACCCCAAGACTAGGATAAGGGCCAACCAAATGGCAGCCCCTTATGTCGATTCTCATGTCACTCGCCTGTGCTTTGATCTTTCCGTTCCTTTTCGCTTTAATTGGGTAATTTCTGCTTCTTTTCCTCCGTGCGACTCCAGAGCACCTGATAACTCAAAAGCAAACATAAGATACATAATTCACACGAAAAATAGCAAAGAAAGCATAAACTCTATATAGTAAATACGGTGTATTCTACACCTATCAAGTTCCAGAGCCACAAGGAGTATTCTCAAGATTATCATCAGAAGCTGATGCACGATTACAGTAGAACTTTGATAAATTAATCCTCGATAAATTAATTACTTCGCTAAAATAATAAAATTCTCTGGTCCCAACTAGGCTTGGATATACTAAATTTTAACTTAATAAGTTAATAACTTCGCTAAAATAATAATTTTCTTTGGTCCCAACGCTATTAATTTATCGAAGTTTTACTGTATTTTCTTCCCAATTGTGTGTACTCTGATCAAAATTTTCAAGGTCGGTTCCGTATGCCTCGTCATCTGGTGATAAAGATTATTGAAGAGCTTTGTCGAGTAGAACCTCAATTTAATTATCAGTTTGATGCACTCAATATTAGAGATCATAGTCCTGAACAAAAAGTTTCTTCGACTTTAAGGATTCTAGGATATGGCAGACCAGCGGATGTGAACGATGAGTCCCTTTGTATGGGTACAACAACTTCATTCACTTACCTTTCATTGTTTTGTGAAGTAATGATTAATCAATTTGGTCTAACATATTTACGAAAACCAACCGAGGAAGATGTTAGACAAATATTAAGGGAGAATGAGGAAAAGTGATTCACAGGAATGCTAGGTAGTCTTGACTGTATGCATTGGGTATGGCAAGGATGCCCTGTTTATTGGGCCGGTCAATATAAGGGTCATTACCCTAAACCAACTGTTATCCTTGAAGCTGTCGCTTCTTATGATTGTTGGATATGTCACATTTTTTTTCATCTTCCGGGTTCACAAAATGATATTGATGTTTTGCACAAGTCGCCTCTGTTTGAAGACCTGAAGTATGGAATTTATCCCTAAGTCCATTTCACGATCAACGTCCATCAGTACACTCATGGGTATTATCTTGCGGATGATATCTACCCAAAATGGTCCACCTTGGTTCAATGCTACCGTCAACCTTCTGCCGGTACATTGGGGCGTTCATACCGGTATTTTAACACCGCCCAAATGGCATCGAGGAAGGATGTGGAACGCGCTTTTGGAATTTTGAAGAGGAAGTTCGCTATCATTTGTGGCCCATATGTGGGTTGAGTGCTCATGAAATGCACAAGACTATGCTCACTTGCGTAATTCTTCATAACATGGTCATTCAGGAAACCCGTTGTGATTCAGAGTGGATTAACCATGAAGAAGAAGATTTGAGGCCAGAGATTCAACCACAAAGAGGGGTCTCTGCAAGGAATTTTGCTCAAATGACTAATTACATTCAGAACCACAATTTTTTGACAGTTTAAGAGATGATCTGAGAGTGAATCTCTGGGCAGAGCATGGAAGATAAGTTATGTATTTTAAGTTATCTTTAAGTTATTTTGGTTTAATTGTTATGTATTTTTCTTTACTTATTAAGTTATGTATTTTAATTTATGTTGGTTTAAGTTATATATTTTGGTTTAGTTTTATTTATGTATTTTGGTTTAAGTTAATATGCAAAACTTATTTAAGTGTACTGCAACAACATTTCAAATTATCAACTTTTCATTTTAAACTAATATTAAGTAGAATGCAACAACAACATATCAAATTAAAACGCAATACTTCAAATTAAAACTTAAATTAATACATCAATCATCTAGAGGAACTACTGCATCGAACTTATCATCGGACTCATCCTCATCATCATCATGGTTGTTAGTAAATCCAGCTTGTAGTTCAATCTCTGCTTGAATCCTGTCAAATTCAATTTGCCACACATGTTTTTGCTGGGTGTTCATAATTGAAGTGTCAGCTTGAACAATGTTATGCTTGTCATAGTCAAACCCAATTTTTTTTTTTTTTTGAGAAAGACGACTTTTCTTACTCTCCTTTTTTTTGAAATTTCCTATCAACTGCTCTTTACTTCTCGACGGTCTTTTGATGTTCCATAAACTCCGTCATTTTAAATCCACCGGAACTTGCTCCTTTTTGGGCTAATTTTCTAGCCAGTCTTACATTGTTCCTCCGTGAAAGTTTTCTCTTACCACCATCATCATTGAGAACTAAGTTCGGATTTGGGTTTCTTGGGGTATCCGGTGAAGAATTTGATGGACGTGGTGAAAATGGTGAAGAATTTGGTGTTGAGGGAGATGAATTATATGGTGACCTTTCAGGTACTTGTTGAGTACCTACAACACATCTGGATTATATTTGTTAAACACCTTCAAAATATGATACCAACTTTCGAAACCGAACTGTTTGCCATGTTTTCGCTGCCAATCCGTACGAACCATTCTTTCAACATCAACATCCACAAGACCACTCTCCTGGCCTCTCTTGGCTTGCATTATTAATCCAACATAAGCGGTTACTTCCCTGTTGACTACAATGAAGTGCTATGCCAACCCTTTTGCATCGCGAGAATTGATGTTCATGGTTTCTTCTTCATATTTACGAAATATATTTCCCACACGGTGTTACCATGTTGTTGTGCACCATCGATACAATCTTCGGTAAAAAAAACATAATTACGACAAATGCATTCATCTTCTATCATGATGTATTTTGCACCCCAGACTTTGACCTTTTTACAGTTGCTTGGATTTGAGATTGTGAATCTATATTACAAGAAAATAAGAATTGTAGAGAAGGTGTGATTGTTTTAGATTTGAAGAAGATTGAGAGATTGAGAAATTCTAAAGAGATTTAGAAATTCTTGTGTGAGTTGAGATGAGTTTGAAATTGGGTATTTATAGAGGGGAAGAATTGTAGTCGTTGGATGAGGAACTGATAAGCGATGATCAGATCAGCGAGCGGTGTAATGACTAACCTTGGCGCTGGAATAACCAACGAGCGAGATTATGACCATCTAGCGATGGACACTTTATCGCTCAATGTAAACTCCATCATGTATGCCTATATGTTATAATTGATATATAGGCATATACGTTTGGCAGTTTGGCATACCCATAGTGGGTGCATATATGGAAAAATCTGATGTTTGCCATATGCATAGGAATAGGACTTACGAGGTGAAACTGAGATACTTTTGAACGCATTCTAGTATGCTACCAAGTAGTGACGCCTCTCTCATGCATAAGTTTTGGATTTGAAGGACGACTTGTATCTATCAACTCTAGAGGTGGTGATTCATCATGCAACCAGAAAAAGCAAACGAAAATGTTGTATCCACCACGGATTCGGCTTCGCGGGTGGTTCCGCATGACACAACCCGAGTGGGACCCACACTAATCCATGATGGTGATGGATAACCTTCGGTAGATGTAGCGCAGTCCTTTAATAGCCTATTTGGATGTCACTCTAAAGATTACCTTTAGACTTATAGAAGCAAAAATATCGGAAATTAGTTTGACTTTTTATGAATCATTTTGCCTCTAACTTCTGCTTCTGGTGTTCAAACAAGCTATAAAGAATGGGTTTAACATCCTTTTAAAAATCAAATGAGTAAACTGACGTATAATCCAAAGGAAACACAAATAGATCATGGAATTCATTTTAATAATGAAATCCAAGGTAACGCAAATCCAAATAACGCTAGGCGGAAATCGAAATTATGTTCCTCGATTTATATTTTTAGCGCAATTTCAAATTGTGCTTGACTAGTCAACGGTCAAAATGCAAATCAAAATAGCAGAAAACTCTTCGCGCATCCTATGCGAGTTCATAAACTCTCAAACACACAACTACTCTTTACTTCTTCTCCTCTAAAAGACCTACTTACCCTTTTTGATTTTTCACCATCATGGATAAAATTAGTTCGATTGCTTCAAAGGGTTTGATCATGGGTTGATAAGAAATATGTACATACTTCAATTGATTATTTGCATGGACAATGAAAATAGAGGTTAGTTAATTTGTGCTCTCCTTTAATTTTAATTTTTTCTATTTGATTAAAACAGTTGATAGTTTGATGTTATAGAAAGTTAGATATGATTGTTGAACACATATGACGAATTTTACATGAAAATTTAGGGTTCAGATGATCAAGATAGTTACTTTGCATAATTTATTATTTTCAAAAGATTAGAGATCGTGAAATAGCTATGACTTAACATGCTTTAGGTTATTTTATGTGAGCAAATTGGAGAATAACTGCATGATTCCATCTCGTAGCAGTTGAATATACAACGACTCGTTTTATTTAACAGTGCATAGTGAAGCGTGATAGACGCATTTATGTGTCTATTTTCATCTCGATTTTCTATATTATTAGTACCCATTTTTGTACTTATTATGGTGTTTTGTGTATTTGTAGGTAATTTTGGGAAATAAATATTTTTGGAAAATTCGGCTCGAAAAGTTGCTAAAAACACCTCCAGGGGACATCTGCTAAAGGGACTCTCATTTTGGATAAGGGGCAACCAAACTGTTAAGGGCCACCCACCTGCTAATCGCACCCCAACATAGGATAGGGGGCGACCATCTTCTACATTTGAATTATCAGTTTTTGCGGGAAAAGAAACCAACACGCCTGCTGGATTAGGGTTGAGATTTTGATCGAGTTCTATGGAGACTAAAAGGCTGAATTTGATTGGGTCTACTTCTCAGGCCTAAAACAGCCCGGTAAAGTCGTTTGTTTGAATCCAAATTGGCTAGAACTCGAGTTGGAGCAAAACAGAGGTGAAAGAAGTTACGGTCTCTGTTGGCTCGATTTTGGAAGATTCGGGGAGACTAAATCGCAGAGATAATCTTCCCCAAGATACTTACTTACCTAATAAAGAGTTTGGAAAGAATTGGAGGGTCCAAACGCGTAAATCGATTCGGTGAGAGAGATTATTGCCGTGACTTGCACGAAAGGAAAGGAAGAAATTTAATCGGTATTTTTAGGTTTTCGAGGTGTATAAAGGTGGAGTCGAGTTCCGGGGAAGGGTATTGAAGTTTAGAAGAAGTTAGGGAAGTTTAGAACACCACAGAGCCGCGAGAGAAATCAAAGTTGCGGGAAACCGGGTTTCTTTTGTGCTGAAGAACACGAAGAACAAAAGGCCATTGAAGACAGTCGTTTTTGGGGTCTTAAAATCAGCGACAAAGCAACAGTGTTTACAACAGTTTTCTGTAACACCTGCTTTGTAACGCCGATACACCGTTGCAAACAGTCTGTGTTGTTACATTTCACTCTTTTAATCAACTTTTGAACCATAAACCAATATTTTGAGCAAGTGATTAATATGAGGAGCTAAACCCCATTGCTGAGGCGACGGAGGAAGCCAATTTTCCATGATGTGTGTGGTAATTTCTATTTTAATTAATTTTTGCAATCTCTTTTAAGATTATTTGCCTTGATTGAAAATTGATTGAATGATTTTTCCTAAGCAATTGTGATTTCTCTTGATAGATTATGCTTAGACCTAGGTTTCTGATATTCTATGCTTTCGAAATACAATTGTTATTCTAAAAATCTACCTTTGCAAAATATTATAATCACTTTAAACATAAAGAGTTGCACGAATATTGATTAGATTAAATCACATAAAAATTGGAGATTGGTGGAATCCTGAGTCTCAGTGCTTTTAATATTGATAACATCTTTGTCAGAGTTTGCTATAATTTTTAGTGAGTTTTCTATTTTTGTTTTGAATTTAAGTCTAAAAAAATCCTTCACAAGTCTGAGTTGAACGAATCTTTACTACCACTTTCTACAACTTGTTTAAAACACATCAATTTTTGGCGCCGCTGATGCGGACTTGTTTTTAGGGTTTTAGGTTTATTTTTTATTTTTTTATTTTTTTTGTTCTTTTTTACGTTTTTGGGTATTTATGTTTTGTCTACAGGTTCTGGATCATAAAGAAAATTGAGCCAAGGAGTTTGGTGATTGATAGGTGTAGAATACACCGTATTTTCTATGAAGAGTTTATGCTTTCTTTGCTATTTTTCATGTGAATTATGTATCTTATGTGTGAATTTGAGTTATTAGGTGCTTTGGAGTCGTTTGGAGCAAAAGAAGAAGAATCCGTGTCTTTTGAGCAAAAAGGGCAGAATTGTCATTTCAGGGGCAAATACTATCGGGAGCCGAGCCAGAGTTAAGGGGCGACTTTATTTGGAGGAGTACTAAATCCAAGCCGCTGAGGTTAAGGGGTTGTCAATGGGTGGCCCCTATCCGCTGTCATGGGTGTGCTATTAGCACCCAAATCCAACCTACCCTAAAATTGAGAGACTCATTCATCTCAATCATTTTCCCCAAAAATTGAGAAAGAAAAGCAGCTGTGCTGCTACTGCCGTCGACCGAGCCTGCAGATTCGTTGCCGTCATTTCTAGCCACGGATCAAGGGTGTTACAGTGATGAGTTAGGGCAAGCTCGTGATCGGGTGAGAGACTACGAGTCCGTGTTAGAAGTTTGAGGGTCTTGGCCGAGAGAAAACAGGTGCGTAACCTTCTTACCGCCATCGATGATTGTTACATGATTCTATTAGAAGCAAGAGAACATCATGGAGTTGGTGATACAGATTACACTGTTTTGTTCATCGGAAATGCAGGAAAATAAACAAAGTTCTCTGCCATTGAAGTATGGCTCATTGGCCGTGCTTGAGAGGAAATTTCGAACAATGAATGAATGGGTTTGCTTTGTATGAAATTGTCTTAACAGGGAAGGAGATGTGTAATAGGATCAACAACAGTTCACAATTGTTAAACACCAGCAGATGGCACAGCACTTGTTCGATAAAATGCCTGGGCGAGATGCAAGGAATGCTAGTGATGATAGTGAGTATTGCAGTTTGTAGAGGGTGGTTACGAGATGGAATGTATGTCTTGACAAAGAAATTGGCAAGTGGTAATTGTTTGCTTCGAAGTTGCAATCGTGCACCGAGGTGTTGGTATGAATCGACAGGAGTGGTGGTTGAAATCTGGGATTAATGGAAGAGCTCGAGTTGGGAAGAGTTTTGGTGGTGGAGTTGCGCAGAATAAACTGGAGCAGTGGCTTGGAATGGTGTGCAACTGAAGAGAAGAATGGTGTTGATACAGGTGCACTGATGTTGTTGTTTTGCAGGGTATGAAAGTGCAGTGTTGGTAATGTTGCCTTGAACTGAGAATGGTGTACAGGCTAGACGCAGGGATAATGAGTTTGAAGGGGTCAGTGAGGTGGTCGTGGCTGCCTGTTGAACTGTGGTGCTCGAGATGAGGCTTTGTGAATTCAGATGGAATTGAAATGAGTTGGTGGTGAAGCTGAGTAGTGATGAGTTGAATTGCAGGTATACATAAGCAACAAGAAGTGCAGTTGGTTGTGGTGCTGATTCACAGATGATGAAGCTACATTGTAAGCTGAGTTGAAGATAGTGGTGATGTTCTGGTAGACAAGAAAGTGCCAGGGGATGTATGAATCAAGTTTATGCTCAAGGAAATTCGAATCGCACTGCCAGATCGGCGAAAAAGTGGGCGAGATTGGTGCACCGGTGAGCATAGCCCGGGATGTCGGATTGCGGAAGTTAAAGCGTGAATCGTAATGTTTCATTGAATCGTGAAAGGGGTATGAGTCGAATGGAAGAGTTGGCGGCCGGAAATATAAGCTACATGACACGCTTTTAGGCGCGTTTAAGAAACGAGGAATTGGCTAAAATGGTTTTGTGAATGTGTGGACTGCAGAGAAGCAAAGTTGAACTATCGGGAAGTGTAGAATCACCTGGTGATAGTACCTGATGACAAAGGCGGCCAGAGATAATTTCCCGGCGAACGGATTCCGGCGCCGGTGGCCGGATTCCGGTGATGACGTCATCAAATCCGGCGACCATTTTTCACCCAAAAATCCAGAGACTTATTTTCCACACATGGGCTTGGTGGAAGAATTTGAGACGGGTTTGGAGAAGACTTGACCTACTTTTGGGTATCCTTTTGGGAGAGGCATATAAATAGAACTTTTTCTCTAAACCTAGATATATCTCCATGAGGGAGAACTCATACTTTTGGTTCTAGGGTTTAGAAACATGATAGGTTTTCTCTTTCTTCTTGCTATGAACTCCTATGCCATGAGTAACTAAGTTTTTATTATTGGTTGAAGATGTAGTTGGATTTTGCAACCAAGTTATGATTTTTTATGAATTAGTTTTCTCTCAATATTATCGTTTGATTTCTACGGGTTATAATAATTGCATGATTGATGTATTGCAATATGATTGAATGTTTGTTTAGTTAAGTCTAGAATTGATTGAACTCACATCCATACCTATAGCTATTTTAGGGTTTTCATCGAGCGATAACCTTGAATACGAGTAGCATGATATGATGCTAGGTTGTAGTGATACATCCTTGTATTCATATGTAGAAATTGACCTTTGTTCGAATTGTTTGCGCAATGTATTTCAATTGCATTGATTAGCCTATTTTTGAAACTTAATGCTCCTAGGAATTGAACTTGATTAGCGCAAGGCGTTAGGTTATTCTTTAGGTAGATTTCACATCTGCAACCCTAATGTGTGTGTTGATAACTTTGGAAATTACGGAGTATTCTTGCAATAAGGTATTCTATGGCTTTTGATGATAGCGAGATTAAATACGAATTCTATTCATATATTCATAAACTTGTTTACAATTGAAGATGAAACCTTTATCCAATATTTTCACATCCTTGATTTGCGTACTTTGTTTGCTTTGCTTTTATTTATTTCCGTTTAAATCAGAAAATCCTCGGTGTTTTATATAGGAAACCATAACAATTTGACAACCTAGACCTCTCTGTGGGATCGATCCTTTCTTGCCCTTGCTATATTTATATTTTGAGCAGTAAGAAAGTGTAATTATATTTTTGACGCTTACGACAGCGATCAGTGATTTCGTAAAGACTTGGAGCTAAAGATTAAAGCGAAAAGAATGGAAAAGAAGACAATTTTTTTTTTATTTATTTTGTTTTTAGGGTTTGTATATTTTTAGCAAAAAAAAAAAGAAAAAAAAGATTGTATTAGGGTTTATTGTTGTTGTAATTTTTCTTTTCTTTTTGGACTTTGGACATTATTTTTATTTTTACCCTACGGAAGGGTACTTTTAAATATAAATTGTTTGCAGAGAAGGAGGACAATTACGATATTGTCTCTGCACCTTGGGTTCGTACACTGACATAGGAGTCAGTGGCCCGAGTCGACTACAACCGATTCATCCCCCGTCTGGAACGGGAGGTAAGATTCTGAACACTCGCGAATCCCCTGTTAGCGAGTTACTGGATTCCTTCGTTTGCATATATGCTGAGGACTTGAATACGGCTGCTTTAATTTTCTAGTAAAGGGCAAGGCCTGGCCATACAAGATAAGGGTTCGGATTTCATCACCGTTCTCTTCTTGCCCGCCTTAGGAACACGTAACCTACGCGAACCTAAGCCTTAAAATTTTGACTAGAACAAGACCGATAGGGTAACGAGCTTAATAGGAAAGTCATTCGAAAAATATTGGTTACTCTTTTAAGCACCCTTCGAAGTTCATGAAGGTTTCGTGAGTTGAATGCGTGATCGCGCCGCCTTGTAATTCCGTTGAGGCCTTGGGTATCAAAGCTCCACTGAGCTTCCCTCGCCTCTATTCAACTTACTTTGACTCGGATTGATTCCAGAGGGGTTTGCTTAAATTGTAACGAATTCCCTTTCGAAAGATTAGAAGCTGGTCTAGAAACAATCTAAGTGAAGCCATCATGCTTTTTGTTTGCTAGAAATCTCTAGGTTTGCTTTGGTTGAGTCGGCCTTGATTCGTGATTGCATAGAATCCCCTTCCTTATTCTTTTGCATGCCTGAACGTAAAAGAGACGCCCTAGGTAGATTTGTTAAAGAGAAACCTAGTAGTTCTAAGCGTCTCGATTACCTCAATTTAGAAAGTCCTATTTTTGAGGAGTCCGTTTTTGAACGTCCATTCAAGGAGACAATCCCTGATATTCCGATAGTGCCAGAAATGGAAACTTTGAAAGCTTTGTTGAACCCGACTAGGACTACTCGTCCTCGTGTATCAAAGTTAGCACCAAACAGAAGCAAATTATGAACTTAAACCTGGGACCTTACAACTGCTCCCAATCTTCTTAGGGAAAGAAAATGAAAACCCATATTTCCATGTTAGAGACTTTAGGGAAATTTGTAGTACCCTAAAGATTAGAAACCTTGATGATGATGCTTTGAAACTCAGGTTATTCCCTTTTTCCTTGAAAGATAAAGCCAAATCGTGGCTATATAGTTTGGCTCTCCGGGTTCAATCGAAACATATGAACAACTTACATCCGCCTTTTTGAACAAGTTTTTCCCTAGGCACAAAACATCGTCTATTAAGACGCAACTGCACGCTTTTTCTCAACAGGAGGGAGAATCTTTGTATAGGTATTTGGAAAGGTTCAATGATTTATTATCCCAATGTCCTCATCATGGTCTAGAAAAGGTTAGGTTAGTTCAGATCCTTTATGAGGGTTTAGATTATTCCACTACGACCACAGTAGAATATATGTGTACAGGTGGGTTTTAAAACCAAACTGTTGATGAGGCGATGACATATTTGCATGAAATCGCCGAAAAGACTCAGCAATGGGAAAATATTAGGGAACCCGAGAAAATAATTCTTCTAGGAAGAGGAAACGTTAATAGGCTAGAAGGAGGCTTTGAATCAGATGCCAAAATTACATCAATAGCTAAAAGGTTAGAAGCTTTAGAATTGGGTCACACTAGTGGTAGAGTGGAGCCTTTTTGGGAAGGCCAGACTATTGAAGAGCAATCCAATGCTCTTTATAATAATAACACTAGATTTGATAACCGTCAAAAGTTTGACCCATATTCGTAAAACCTATAATCCCCGGTTGGAGAAACCATCCGAACCTCTCATGGTCTAAGGACCAGAACCAAGTTTAGTTTAGTAATTCGAATGCTCCCCCAGGTTTTGGCTATACTAAGAATCCTTCAGGAGTAGCTCAGTTTCAAAATCAATCTGATAAGATAATTTTAAGTCTAGAAGAAACTCTTGCCTCATTTATTCGAAACACTGAAAAGATGCACCAATCACTTTCACAAAGCGTAGAAGCTAGTAACAGGATAGGGCAAGAAAATAGTCAAGCTATTGCCGATTTAAAAAGCAGGTTAGTCTGATAAATGAGTCCTTGAGAGAAAAAGGTAGGTTCCCTAGTCAAACACAAACAAACCCTAGAGGAGTTCATGAAGTAGGCGAAAAACCATCACATCAGTTGAATTCAGTTAGAACCCTTAGGAGTAGTAGAGTAGTAGACTATCAAGTAACCATGCCCGATAGTGAGCATACTGTAGTTCACCCCTCAGGACCATCCATCGCTGAGGAGACTGATAAAATCTCTGATGATGCCAATTCGGCTCCTGAGAGGCCCTATTTTATGCATAGAGCCCCATTTCCACAGCTATTAGTACCAACAAAGAATGAATCCAACTTTAATGACATAATGGAGGTTTTTAAGAAAGTTACCATAAACCTTCCGTTACTAGAAGCAATTAGGCAACTTCCGGCTTATGCCAAATTCCTTAAGGATATGTGTACGCGAAAGCGTAAGCTTAGTGTCCCTAAAAAAGCCTTTTTAGCTAGTCATGTAAGTTCGATCATTCAGAACAACACAACTCCTAAATATAAATACCAGGTGCCCCTACCATTGCTTGCACGATAGGAAAACATCGGGTAGATAAAGCTTTACTTGACTTAGGAGCTAGTGTGAACTTACTGCCGTACCATGTGTACTTACGTGCTAGGACTTGGTGAATTGAAACCTACCAAGATAACACCGCAGCTTAATGATAGGTCTCGTTAAAATTCCTCGTGGTGTGATACAAGATGTTCTTATTGAGGTCGACAAGTTTATTTATCCCTGTGGATTTCGTGGTCTTAGATACCCAACTTGTCCGACCCGAGAGAACCAGATACCGTGATTTTAGGTCGCCCATTTTTAGCTACGTCTAATGCGATCATAAACTGCCGAAATGGTATTATGAATCTATATTTTGGTAATATGACTATTGAGTTGAATATTTTTAATGTCAATAAGCTGCATTCTGAGCTAGATGACACGTGCATTGAAGAGGTGAACATGATAGGAACCTTAGTTCAAGAGTCATTACCAAACATCATATCGGAAGATCCATTAGAGAGTTGTCTAGCCCATTTTAGCATGGATTTCGACGATGATAGCAACATTGAACAAGTAAATGCTCTGTTGGATTTTATTCCTATGTTGGATTCTATTCCTATTAACTTTCGAGTCTACCTTAATCCCTTGATTAGAAGAGCCTCCTAAGTTGGACCCTAACTATGCATTTTTAGGCCCATCTGAGACTTTCCCTGTTATTATAGCTTCCGATTTGGATAGTGATCAGGAGAGTAGGCCAGTGACCGTGCTTCAAGACAATAAGGAAGCTTTAGGGTGGACCATAGAGGATATTAAGGACATAAGTCCTACTTTGTGTATGCATCAGATGCATTTAGAGGATGAACCACCTGATTATAACTTAGATAAAGCAATTGACCTTTTCAGGAACCTGATGATCTAGAAATTAGGAATATTGTGACTAGTCTATTTAGAGACACCCAAAATTTTAAGTTTGGGGGTGGAATTGGAATATATGCCTCTACCATTTCACAAGAGTATCTTCATAGAGCAGTTGAGTTGTTAGAAACCCATCCTCTGGTTGATGTGGTTTATCCAGGATATGATACCCAGATTGACTTTGTATTCCCACCAAATATTTTTCTTCCAAATGTGGGAATGTATGAGTTTCAGATGTGTCAATTATTTAGTTTTGAGACTAAGCCTAAGTAATTTAGGAGATTAGTATCGACACATTTTCTTATGATTGACCGCCAGTTTCATCGTGGTCAATTGTGTGATTTAAAACTGATTGACTTTAAGGATCCGCAATTATTCAGGTTATTATTATGTGCTTCTAAGTTTTTATTTAAGTTTTTCCAGACTCTAATACCTGAACCGGATCTTAGCTTTGAGGAATTCCAGCACATGAAAATATTTTATTTGGACCCAGTTATAGAACCTGAACTCCGAACTGACTAGATGTAGTTGTCTTAAACAGAAACTAGACAAGGGTGTGCTTTATTTGTTAATTTTCTTGGCATGTTGCAGATTCCTTTTACTTGTGATAGCTCTATTTGGTTTTGATGACCCACAGATATTTGGCTATTACTTTATGATTCTATGAGGTGACTAACTTTTCTTAGTCCTGGTCGAAGAC